>OY787666.1:33800311-34254274 GCA_963678985.1 Spisula subtruncata | reverse complement strand
GACATGGTAAAAATTACATTGATACACTAGCAGCAGCTTTACACTGCCAATGACTACTTTAGTATGTACAAATCCCCTCCCTGTTTGTTCCTTGTGAATTTAATACCATAAGCCAAAAGTTATAAGCAATTTTTCACTTTCAATCCCGACTGTGAGTTTCATAGATGATGTTAAACTGTAACATGGCTTTGCGTAATTTTCTTACCGCTTTTAGTTCAAAGAATCAGTTTGCTTACAAGTTATCATAGTTAGTGTACGATGTAGTGATTCAAGTAATATGCCTTAGTCAGATTCTGTAGTTGTGGTCTTTAATAATGTTATGCATTTTCATTTTTGTGAGTTTCAGTGTTCTGCTGATACAGTTGAGTGTTGCTCCTAGTCCTATAGTTATAAATTACCCGAAATTGGTGCTTTATCAAGTTTAAGCTCATAAGCCCCAAGCAACATTATACAGGTAAGCAAATTGTATATCAATAATTTTGTACCATGTTATTGATTGCTGTAGAAAGCTGTCTATCCTAGCTGTTTTGTCAATATCATTTTATGAATTATTGAGTACTACATTTGATCGGAGACATTGCGTTCCTTCGTGCATATTATATCAATCATTGCTCTGTTTAACACAATGCTCCAACGGATCATAATGTTCTGTATTCTACCGCCAAGTTCTTAAATTCCGCTGCATACGAGGTAATGCATTAAAGCCAACGATTATGCAACGTTTATTGACAAGATACTTTTCTCCTCTACATGTATATGTACTTCATCAACATGTTTGACTATACCGTCCAGTTTATGCCAGTAATCATTACGACATATTGCAACACAAGATTATGAACGAATCTAAAAAATGCAGCAATTTCCATTCGATAGGCTACAACCTATCGTTACGTTGTTATGCCTTACGTCCCCGATTCGTTATTTCGTGTTTGCGTGAATGTCATTGTACACGTAGTCAGTGATGTTTCTTTTTTGTGTCCAGTTTGTGATTTTATATGTTTGGTTTCTGCTTCTCTGTATATTCTAAATTTGATTCATTGAAGGATGTTGTATTTTTCTAATTGGTCGCTTCTTTGGCTTGTTCAATTCAACGGCGAGCGTCGGGAGGTTAAAAACTTGTTAGATAATGTATACATTATGTCCTGTTTCTTACGCTTTTATTTAGCTTTTGTTAATTCTTACATAATGTCCGTCGATTTAAAAAAAAATCATTTAATAGTACGAGGACGAGTATTAGTTTCTAGCCTGTTTGCATACATGTCATTTAATATAAATGACGATATAATATATCAAACCAAGTTATATTTCAATATAACATATCACAATACATTTTATTATTCATACATAGGTGGGGGGTACAACCGCCATCAGCAATATATAGAGGAAATAACTCTAAATATTGCCCCATCCGCTTATTCTATACATACTGTATATAACTTTAAGCATATTTGGATTACATGTACATTTGTAAACCGATGCTTGAAATTCACATACTAAGTACTGTATTATGTGGCTAGGCGCTGTCCCCATAGCTGTGTGGCTTTTGTTTATCTTATCACTGCAGCAGGTGTTAAGTGCTGTGTGGCGGCTATAAAAAGTCGCCCCGTACTTCACTTCAGTTTAGTTAACACCTCCCTTTATGGCTAATTATGCATAAAATTCAAAGTTCACAGTGTGTCATTCATTGCGGAGTGCGCATATAGGGCTCGCTTGAAGCATCATGTTTTGAGGATGTGGATGGCTTTTACTATGTCTGACTCTTGCGTGTGGCTTTGGTGTATGCCCTACTATTTACATACATAACAATTTGCTTATACATACTTCATCACTCCTACGGTCATAATTTGCCCATTCCTTACCTGATTGGTTCAATCGATATTCGTCTCAAAGTTATAGCATATTTGACATGTGTGCGTTTGCAAATTATGCACCCAAATGATGTCTGAGTGAATTCCGAACCAAATAATAAGATCAGGAAAATGTGCATTATTCGAGAACAAAGTGTGTCTCGGAAAAATTAGCGTTTGCGAAGCAGACTCTCAAAACCAAATGTTGAAAAAAGTTTTTTCCTCACGCTTATTTATAAGTGGGACATGGAGCAATTGTTTTGTCCGTCCGTCCGTACGAACGTACGTATTGAAAAACGTGTGTGTTGAACTCCTCACAAATTGTTGGGTGGAATTCCTTCAATCTTACACAGATAAACAACTCAAATTTATAAATTACCGAAAGGATGGATGTTTTCATGCATCAATTTTGAGTTATTTCACATTTTAAATAATATTTGCAGTAATTGAGGACCACGCACGTGTCGAAATGACACATTTCTAGGCGTGATAGAATTGTATAACAACCAGGTAAGATAGAGTTTCGTTCATGTCTTTGTTATGTTTCATTCTCTTAGACGGTGCCGTGCCCAAGACGAAATAAAATGTTTTCCTTCTAAACGGTTAACTGAAAAGGGGACTATAAGTTACAATATAAATGTATAATAAAACAAAGGGAGAACATGAATTGTGTCACTGAAAGTTTCTTGGCAACATTGACCGAGTAATGCAAGAGGATGCCAGCTTTTCAGTAAATTAGTATATAAGTGGTATCATATAGACATATTTATATGACCTTACATCTGGGAACAGTTGTCGGCGTATTTAATGTCTGATGTCACATGTCTACATAAACACAAATGTTTCTTCAAGGATGTAAATTGGAATTGTCCTTTTGCAACTGTTTCAACAGCTTGTGCATTGAGGTGCCAGAATAACGTTCATATTATTTTATGCTATCAAGTTACTATGTTTTACCTGAAGTTTGTTTGATCAACAATCTTGTTAAAAATTTAAAAATGCATTGTTCTTGAACATTTAACAGATATGATAGACTGTAAAAGTATTACATTGACTTAATGGGTTTCTGTTCAGTGAATGGACAAATGAAGCACGATACATGGATTTTGTAGTTGTAAGCGGAATACGATGTTTTAAAACTTAAATGCTATACAGGCTAACACAATGTGTACTAAATCATTTATTTTAATATGGATCGCTCATCTGTCCGTGTGGAGTTAGCCAGCTTCCACAACTACATGAATTAGTGTTATTAAACTTCTTAAAGTACGTAATTTTTACTCTCTAGCGTTTTGTTAAAAGCTCATTCCTCTTGCTGAATACAATTCTGAGAACCATTGGAACGAACTATGATGAAGAATTGGAGCACTAACTCTCGTGAGATACATTATCCGATATTACAAATGTTAAACTGCGCTTAACTGTTCAATAGCATGCACATGTATGATATTTGATCTATGTGTCTCCCATGCAAGCAATAACCTTAAACAAATCAACATAACTTTACGTACTTAAGCCCATTAGGAGTAGGATATTTTCTTTTAACACTCAATGGAGGTAACAAAACGAGTAATTTGAATTCCAAAAACGTTTAAGAATAACCTTAAACAAATCAACATAACTTTACGTACTTAAGCCCATTAGGAGTAGGATATGTTCTTTTAACACTCAATGGAGGTAACAAAACGAGTAATTTGATTTCCAAAAACGTTTAAGGTAATACTAGGGTTGCGAATGGAAAGAAAGTTTTTTACGAAAGTGCATGGAAGTAATATTGAAGAACCCTTAATGAACCATTTACTTGAACCATACTATTTGTGAAATACAATGACTACGTTAGACACTTTCGCTTCAATTTTGAAACATGTATTTTAAACATGATGTCGCAATCATTTTTCCTGGTATCAAAAGAAATAGCAGTAATACTTGAAGTGACGGAGTTGGTCATTTCTTACTTTTGTTTATTATTTAAAAACATTTCCATATTCCCACATATAGGTTATTTTAATTAATGTTATAATGTTATGATCCCATTAAATCCATAAAAGGAGCCGCTGTGGAAATAAAAAAACCATAAACACATACTCGTAAACGTACGTTTCAGAAATATAATGCTGAAATTTTACTTCACATGAATTCACACGTTAACTTGATTAGATAACATTGCACAATAAATATACAATTGAGAATAAATTGTTCCGTTTAAACATAATTTATTTGGAAGGCTATTGTATTTAATGTTCTGAGTATTAGTATTTCGTATTTTTAGTAGCGCATATCATTGACATAAATAATAGATAACGTGCTTTATCATGCTCCGTATGATGAATCGCCCACAGCAATATATGTATGTCAATTAATGTAGATCGCGAAATTTCAAATTAATATACGAATAACGTAAATAATATTATGGAAATTGGTGTCTTGATAAATGAGCAATGTCGGATATCTGAGTAGTTTATCGTTATATAATGAATTGTATTAAATATGAGACTATAATATTACGCAATCGTTATTCCATGGGGATATACCGGCATAACGTTGTTGCTTATCAACATTAATTTTCCTATGAACGATAGTTTTATTAGATGTTTTAGGAATTGCATTGTTTCTGTCAGCTGCACCATGCAATACGTGAATTATAAGTAAGTTGAGGTTTCCTCTTGACGTTTTGAAATTCATACAACGAGCGAAATGTCATAAGCAATCATTCACTTTCTTTTACTGCTGGAAGTTATATTATACATGTAGATGGTATTCAATTGCACATTGCTCTATATTAGTCTTCAAACAAATTTCAGTTCATTTCAGTGATATTACATAAGAGCTTCATGACAACAATTCTGAACATTGATATTTATTAAGTGTCAATGTTTCTGTTTTATTAATAATCAGTACTTGTTTGAATATTACGACTTTCTGATCAACACATGTTAGTGTTTTGGATTCATTAAGTCGCGTTCGCCATGACCTTTCACATTTCTGGCTATTGGACTGCCAGCATTCATCCTTACGTGTTAACGTTTTTGTGCCGTTTGTCTTATGCTTTTCTGCTCAACATATACTACTAGATAATGGTGTTACATCTGATTATAAGCCCATAAGCCACCAAAGCATTGATGCAGTATTTGCCGGCCTTTTTGTGCCTTACTTGCTTGGAATTTCTTTAGAATGTTACCTTGACAACCCGATTTATCATTACTCCTTAAATGCCTTTCGTAATACCAACGATTATTGGATACTTTAAAATTCCTTTGTGCATCTATCAATGACAACCCTGCTTGACAAAAAAACGCAACGGAACAAATCTTATATTCTTCTATTTAAGTTAACACTAGGTATGCCAAGAAGACAGAGAATATAAGCGATTAATTTATATAAGTACATATAAATCTCCTCCATAGGTACTCCATCAGAATGTTTGTCAAAACCGTCTGGTTTGTAACTATATACACAGGCAGCATTAATACTGAACTAACACTGAACAACATAATAATCATATGACGTTAGTGTCATCGTTATCATTAATCACATTATCAGGTCGTCTTTGAAGTGATTTCTTAGTAATGTAGAAACGTTTAGATTCTTCCAAACGTAAACTTTACACGCCTATGGGAATGATCATTAGATCACATCGAATGCTGTTATTGCATTTAATAAGGTTTGTCGTTTGTAGTCCCATTTGAAGTATTGCATTTTCAGATATATTGACTACAGTGTGTTGGATATTCATTTAAGTACACGTACAATACACCTACATATTATGTTACCCTGTCCAAACCCGGTGTTTGTAGATGTATTGATTGTATTCACCTTCGGGCAAATAACTCGCGTTTCTTTCAAACCTCTTAAAAAGAAAGCTATAAACACATTGCACGGTTGTTGTCTTGGTAGTGTGTACTTATTTAAGTGACCTCTTATTTTGTAATATTAATACAACCGGAAACGCCGAGTGGTCAGCAAACGTGGTAACGAACTCGTACAATTTATCTTATTTCTTAAGCTTTTTTGTCGATTTCAATTTGTTGCTGAAGCTGTCTATATCATTTTCAAGTCTACGCGTAATGCCACTTCGGAAATCAAACCTGAATTTATAATCACGAAACATTTTATGGACATCATACTCGATCAGACTTTGTTTATCTTTTAGTAGTACAATGGCTATGTTCTATTGTTCTTACACAGTTTCAAGACGCATAATTTACTAGTTTATTTGAACATTTCGTGTCATAATTTATGGCCCCAAACTCGTAGCATACTTTTTTGACACCTGTGCAAATTATGCACACACGTGGTGATGTCTAAATGAATTACTAACATAATGTTTAAATGATAAGATAAGAAAAAATTCCGAGTTGTTTTATCTGCAAAAGTAATGTGTACGAAGCATATATGGACATCAAAATATACTTAGTGTTGACGAATGAACTTATAATAGATGTGCTTCCAGTTTACGCCTTCAATGTACCAATGTTCCAATCTGCGACATTAGATATGTTAACCTTAACATTGTTTTAAAATTATACCGTATGTCTTTGATCTTCGTTAATGTTATTAACGAAATCACTTAAATATGTGTTCTGTTTTGTTTTTACTTGAACATCCATTTTTAATGAGGGAGAGGGGTGGGTTAAACATAATAATAATCCCACACTTTGTTCAAACAGATATTTTATCCATTGTCTGTTCATAATATATCCATGTCCGAACCAATCTTCTATTCCACACAGCTGCACTAGACGTCTTTATATTGTTTAGGTCATTTCGGGTGCATAAGGTCTCACATCAACTGATATATCACAAAGTACTTAGTATAGTTGCATAAATCGAGTTCGGGATCGCTCAATTAACAAGACAATGATAATACTGATCGTACAAATGTACCCGAATAAAACAAAAACAACCTGATTCTCATGATAGGACAAATAATTTCGATTAATTTCTTAATTCTTACGAATGTAATAACTACATAGAATTACATTGAAATGCACAATAAACTTTTCATAATCAAACGATTACATAGTCCTATATTCAGGAAAATTCATAAGTTGGTTAAATTAGATTGATTTTACTTTGTTGGTAAATATATAAATGTTTTATCATTCCGTTCATTACCTTATTAAGTCCGGTTAACTGCGAACGTGTTTTCGTAATAAAAGAACTCACGATACATTATGAAGTTAAATCGTGGTGGTCGAGTACATTGGTCCGCAGAAGTTTTTATGGGGTGCTTGACGCTTAATGGCATATTATCACATGTTTGTTTTGTTTGATGGAAACCAAAGGGGAGATAACACGCACTCAACGTTAAAGTTTCAACATGTTAGGTTTCACATGTGTTGAAGAATTGTCCCTTGTAACGTATTTCAATTTAGACAGCATTGGTTGTAAGCGCATAGGGAACTGTTGTAAACATTATTGTATTATGTTCCATAATTCACTATCTTTGCTCGTATCAGAATACTGAAATACAATTTTCTAAAGACGCTGTCTGCATTTTCAGCAACTCATGCCAACTATTGATACACATATAACGTTATATCCAATAATTCCTCTTATCTAGATATATTAGCATTCAACAATTACGTATGGCAATGGTGGCAATGTACCATTTGTAAGCTTTGGAATCTATTTGGCACTTGTGACAACCGTGCTATATGGCGTCTTTTACAACACCATCGTCAATATTATTTGGAATCTACAGTACAGTGCCAAAAGTGGGTCAACTACGAGGGGTGATCAATATCTTCGAGGACTTTTTATCTAGCAATTTCAAATTGGCAACAAAAAAGGTCTGAGAAAATCCGACAGGGAATGTAGCACTCAACCCAACCAGCCGAGCACAGAAATCAGAACGACACAACTACCCTGAGCAACCTAAAGCGGCACAACTACGACTTGACCTAGTTAAAATATGAGTAAGGTAGGACTTAACCTTGTTAAAATGTTGGCAAGACTTAAAGCCAATTTACATCTTTCGCAGTAAGATATCTCCAACCGAATGCACTTATAAAATAAATTCATGCATACAAGGGGCGAGCGACGTTAAACGTCACGCGACGTCATTCTAAGTGTCGCCGTCGGGGTAGCACATTGCTCCTTTCGTCGCTGACATCCGGTCCCATGTATAAGATTGTTGTTCTTTTAATACACAAATAAGTAATTAATAGCCAACTCTGAATTGTGAGGTGGAATAAAAAAGGGTATCGGAGCGTTATTGGAAACAAAACTCGGAAAAGGGCGGTTGGCTTTAACAGATTAGATTATTGAAATGAAGAATGAAGCACGACCTAGCATGTTTAGGATGCAATATTGAACTAACCCTTTTGATCTAGAGTCAACGAGGTTAATGTCTTGTAGCCTATACCAGTCTTAGTTTTCGCCAATTTCATTTGGCTCAGATCTGTGCGACTTATTTCGTAGAATTTAACAGATTGTGTCCCTACAACGGTGTAAATGTTTGCTGTTTATCCTTATTGTATCGATTCATCCGTTTGTCAGAAACACTACAAACACATTACCAATGGAACTATATGAAAATGGTCAATTTGGAGCGCACATAACCATGTACACTTTAGTCAAGTTATCTTAGAGATATCGTTTCTCGTTAATTTTCACAGCATGTCGTTGCTCTGAGAAAACGTTACGACTGAGATGCTCGACGATGCGTGTTTTACCTTGGTTATAAAAAGTGACGTCATCAAGTAAATAGTGACGTTACCATAAAGTACATAAGGATAAACACGATATAAATGATTGATCTTTATACATAAGCTGGTAATTTCATTACTCTAGTTGCAATTTTTAAAAAAAAAAGAAGGAAAGCCCTCGAATATATTGATCAACACTCGTATTTCAAACAAAGTACATGTGCACCAAAATAACACCATCAATCCTTGTTGTGCTGTCCTTCACATTCTCCACATACTCACCTGTATGATACATCTGACATCGCTTCTATAGTTGAAGTAATGTCTTTGTTACTTTTATCACTTAGAACTCATGTTTTCTTCAATCAACTCAAATAGTAAGAAAAAAATAATACAGTTCTCTATAATGATTCTTGATGTTTTTCTCAGCCTACACATTTAAACAAACATCTTACTTACAAATAAAATGTATTTACTATTCCGAAGACATCTTTGAATTTAATCAACTCAAGACAAAAGAAAATGGAAATATAATTGTTCGTAGACACAGAATTGTACTAAATCAACTTATTTACTTAATATGTTTTATGTTTAGAGAATACTAAGTAGAAACAATGAAAGCTTCGTCATTTGCAGAAGTTCTGTCACTTCCATCGGCTCGAAATCGGTTGTTGTCTTTCTTTCGAAATAGTTATCGCATTATATTCCCACCGCAGATACTTAGTAAAAAAATAGATATGCAACGTTTGGCCTTTCGAAATGCATAATAAACTACCAAGAGTCAAGGCAATATTAACTTTATTAGCATTACTGTAATAAAGAAAGTATGTGAAGTTATCACGTGGTATTGGCATTTGGTGATGTTATATCGTGTAATTGGTGTTAAATCACGTAGTTTTTTCGCAATACCATGGGTAACCGATGTGTACTTTCTGATAGATCTATACATCAGAAACTTAAATGCAGTGGCAAACTGTTCTATCACGTCAAACAGGGATTGATATATGTCTGAATTTTAAATTGATTGCGGAGACTGTAAGCCAGTGGGAAGTGGCCAAAAATTGAAATTGTATGTCCCTTTGCTAAAAGTATTTCCGTTTATTCAATTATGACAGAGCAGCTAGGTGGTAACAAAACTGTAGAAACAGATATTTTAAGGCATATGGAAACAGGGTATAACGAAATTCGCTTATGTGATACTTAAATTGAATTAACTTCACGTTCCCTGATTTTGTATTTATATCTTTATGATTTGTGCAAGACAATCAAATATACTAAAATGTCTTATATTTGATTTTCAGTTGATCGGAACTGTCAGTTGTGCTTTTGTTATCTAAGTTATCATTTTAACCATCATAATTATGCTAGACAAGAAATACGCAAAATATAACCATCGTGGTTTCTAAAGAAAGGAAACGATTCGCCATTGATTATTAGATTATGAACAATCGCTAAACAGTTTCGGGTATATTTACTATGGCAATTAAATATGAAACAGAAGTGCAGACATGCGTCTTGGTATATTCCATTCCCCAATTACATCGTATGCTAGACATTTATGATGTCTGAAGTTAACGTAATACAATAAATAAAAGTGATTATGGAGTCTCCTTATTAAGTCATCCATAAGGCACCATTATGTTACCATGAAATATTATTTCTCAACAAAGTCTTGATTTGAACATTTCAGGAAAAGACAAACCTAATAATGATAATGATATAGTGTACATATAAAATGTTAATTCAAATTTATCTACGAGAGGACTACAAAACATAGGAGCATACTAAATAACGATATTATTAGATAAAATAGTCTTGATAACAAGTGATTATGGAGTCGTCTTATTAAGTAATCCGTAAGCTACCATTTGATCATATTACCATGAAAAAGTAATTTTCAATAAAGTCTTGATTTGAACATTTCGGGAAAGACATACTTAATAATAACAATGATATACTAGTAGTTTACATATAAAATGTTAATTCAACATTATCTATGAGAGGGCTACAAAACATAGGAGCTTACTAAATAACGATATAATTGGATAAAACTATCTTCACATATTAAGCATAAAAATACGTCTTACGCAATTCATATGACGCATGACTGTTTGTCCGGTACAAAGTTATTAATAAGAGCCCGGGTTATGAAATAGTTATAACCACGGTGGGGAATCACGTGGTTTCGATGGTAGGAGCCACCACAAAAATGGCGGCCAAATAGCGTCGACTTAACCCATATTTTGAGGTAAATATATAACATCGAGACCCGTTCATTTATGGACACCCCGGCCAGCACGCAATGGCTTCTCCACTGCATCTTTTGGTACCTTACTTTCCACGATTGATCCCGTAGTTTCTTCAAACACTTCGATATTGTTCCATAAATAACAAAACACTAGCGGGGTAGACCTCACGATAATGACGATTTTGACCATATTATGACCATATCTCCATTATATCATCCTTATTTCAAACGATTCCAATGTGCGAACATTTCGCCAACATTTTCCAACACAATTACCACCAGGATATCATGAATTTTGGTTTACAGAAAAATTTAACAGTCAATTTGCATGAAAGATAGGATCCACGCTATGGGTAGGACACACGATTGAACCTAAGCAGAGCGCATCCATCATTGCGGTCGGTAGTTTTCTACGGTTCTATCGATCGGAATATGCGGAACGGACACATAATGTTCATTTATATAAGTATGCTATTAGTCGACAGCTTTCTATGCTTCTATCGATCGCATGGAACGCTTACCGATCCGTTTACTTAGTTGACTGTAACCGTGACATGACGGCCTACTCGATCTGTACTAATTCATCTACAAACATGTCAGATTATAATTAATATATCTAATTAGGTATTACACGAAGAATTTCATAACGATGCGGACTAGACAAATAGCATGAACATTCATATATGTGGAATTGAACAGCTAGTCCAGTCGTAATTTATCGTTTGAGATATATCAATGTTCGCTGTGAGATATTTGGTAATAATTTATTATAATTGAATATTATATTATATATTTATGGTACCATTATTTTAACCAAATAGTCTTTGCATTGCCGCTTGACGGCTAAAAGTTGGAATATGAGAAGTTATAATTTTGTAATGGTGGAATGTTGTGGAAAGCTGCTGCTAGCTGTGCGATGTAGTTTGCTATAACTGACGCCTAGAATTCAGTCTTTTCTCTTTTAGCAACTTTTACCACTCGGAATCCCGGATTTAAAGAGTCTGTTACTTTTCAACCAATTAGAACTCATGAATAGTTACAAGGGGCGACACAGGACCCCGAAGGGTTCTCGAAACAGAAATTCACCGGATCGAGATGGTTAGGCATGCCATCATACCAATTAGATACCTATAACAACATGAGAGTGATGCCTCTGGTACACTTCGGCACCGAAAATCTTCGATATAAAGTTTACAAAAATGGACGCCGAAGGTCTTGCTTGGGAGAGTTTCAGTAAACCATCGGCATTCACTCCGCATCTTCGGGACGCCTTCTGTGAGGTTTTGAATTCATTAGCCATCCCGAATGGTTCTAGATGGAAAGTCGAATCGATGCCGAACGCTTCCCGAAAACGGCGAAGTGATGAGATTAACACACGG
The DNA here is from genome assembly GCA_963678985.1 of Spisula subtruncata. Taxonomy (NCBI): domain Eukaryota; kingdom Metazoa; phylum Mollusca; class Bivalvia; order Venerida; family Mactridae; genus Spisula; species Spisula subtruncata. The sequence continues at coordinate 34,242,150 of OY787666.1, read as the reverse complement.
AAACTATGCCGATCATGTTATGAACTTGACTGTGTGGTGCAGTGGTACAGTAGTTATCGCTTTCAACCGACTATTTTTTATTTCCAGTGTAAGTTCAAAATACCGGAATGGGAATCGAACCCATTCATTCAGTTCTGAAGAACTCGTATTCATAGTAGCTTAGCCAACTGCGCTATGCGCACTACATGATAAAACCATTTCTAAATGTATGTTTTATGGGTAAATACACCCCTTTAACCTGGATTACTCCAATGTTAAAAGTATATTTACGCCCGAGTGATTGTGGTTTATCTATAGTAAAACTAACTTACGAATTTGCGTAAATATACCAGCGTAAATTTACGCGACATTATCCCAGTTGTATATCCCGAATGACAGCTGAAGCGATGCCGTCAGTGTGCCTATAGGTCGAGCTAGACAACCTTTCGGCAACCTATCGGCATCGATTCGTAAACCCTTCCGCATATCACGCGGTCGGGGGAAACATTCGGTACTTACTCCTGAACTGACAGCATTTAGTCGCAATACGTTCGGCTACTTTGGATAGGCTTCGGCATTTATACTGCGTGTACATGTATACAGCAACCATTCTTACCCCGAACTGCGAATATCCTACTTCCTGAACAAGCACGATGATACGGCTCCGCATATTGTTATTGATACATGATCCCGAAGGGTTCCCGAAACGAGCACATTGTAACCGGCATCGCTTCCGCGTAGCATCGGGGTCTAGTGGACGGTAGGTCTAACCGCAACCCTACTTTTCGCACGATCGGATCTACCATTCGTCTATTTCGGATAGGCTATGGCATGCATACTGCGTGTATACCACAACAATACAATTTGCATACCGATCCGCGAATACTTGCCGAACAACCACGTTGACAAAGCTCCGCCCATTATTATTAATAAATAATCCCGAAGGTTTTCCGAAGCGAGCAGTCTGTAATCGGCATCCCTTCCGCATAGCATCAGGGTCTAAGTGGACGGCAGGTCTAAAACATTATTACATCTACACTTCAATTCTGTCTCAATATATTCATACTGTACATATATTATAACCTAATGGAAACAACTTAGCCTTCAATTCACCCGTGAAATAGTATACAGAATACCACATACAATATAGTGCAATAGGATACGGCGATTATTGGTACCGGAGGATAACGGTATTTAGCTTTTAGTTACACGTGTATACTCGCATAAATTGGTCATCAATATATGCGTCCTCGATTTATAATGGAAATTTACGAACTGCCCTCGGAACGAACCGTCGATTTCAAATCGTAAACAACGGCGTATTTTGTTCACCACACAAACTACTAAATTGGCGATGATCATTCAAAGGATGAAAGTAAAAATAGATCAAATATGGATGCTGACTCTATGCCATTTAGGGAGCTCTATAACTTGTCAATGTTCATGGTCTTATTAGGTAGTAAAATATTGCTGTTTCTGAAACTTTGTGAGACTTTTTCAACGCATTGCTCTGAAAGAAGTGAAAGAAAAAAATCAACGTGATGACATATTACATAGACTATTAGACAATATGTGTTAAAATATAACCGATTCATATACGATTAACTGGAGAGTCAAGCTATTTCGCACGGGCTTATTAACAACACCAAACAGTACTATCATTAGAAGCACATATTGCTGCAACACATTTATCGACACACATACACGAATTATGTGGGGAGCGGTGGCCTAGTGGTAGGGCGCGCGCTTCGGGATCGAGAGGTCCCGGGTTCGACCCCCTTCTGGACCACTGGTTAATTTCTCTGAGCAAGACCCACATGTCTAATCCACCATGGTGTAAAATGGTACCTGTAAGGGCAGTGTCTATTCCTGGGCGCCGCAGATCGATGTTGGCTGCCACACCACAGGAGAGAAATAGTCTCCCCAGGGAGACACGAGTGTAGGTTTCCATATGTAGCCCAATGACCAGGGGAAGTTGAATTGTCAAAGGGTGCTTGGGCGGCCTAACAGCTGAAAAGAGCCCTAGAAAATTGGTAACTTAACTTAACGTGTATTGTTTATGCATCAACATCATTTGTTTAAAAAACATAGCTGTCAGACTAACATACCCCGTTGACAAAGGACCACATTACATTGAATTTGCAAAATCAATCCATCACTTATTATTTCTAAATGTCAAGAGAAAGTTTTGGGAAACTCTGGCAACAACAGTTACTGTAGGTCGAGTTGTGTTCATTAGAATTCGTCTTTCGAACAGACTGACTGAAGGACAGACAATATACACACTACAACTGTGTTGTGTGAGCTTATAAAATTCAATTATTAACCAAATATGCCAGAAAGCATACTAATTACGTACATGCACTTGTACATGGACCGTATATAGTGATATACTGATACAGTTTTGTACTTATAAAGCTTCCTGTGAATGAACACTATGTGCCCGTTCCGCATATGTCGATCGATAGAACCGTAGAAAACTGCCGACCGCACTGATGAATGTGCACTGCCCAGGTTCAATCGTGCGTCCTACCCTTAGCGTGGATCCTATCTTTCATGCAAATTGACTGTTTTATTTTTCAGAAAACCGAAGTATATGACATTCTGGTTGTAATTTTGTTGGAAAATGTTGGCGAAATGTTCGCACTTTGTAATCGCATGAAATACGGATGATATAAAGGAGATAATAAAAATTATGGTCATATTATGGTCAAAATCGTCATTATCGTGAGGTCTACCCCGCTAGTGTTTTGTTATTTACGGAACAATATCGAAGTGTTTGAGGAAACTACGGGATCAATCGTGGAAAGTAGGATACCAAAAGATTCAGTGGAGAAGTCATTGCGTGCTGGCCGGGGTGTCCATAAGTAAACGAGTCTCGATGTTATATATTTACCTCAAAATATGGGTTAAGTCGACGCTATTTGGCCGCCATTTTTGTGGTGGCTCCTACCATCGAAACCACGTGATTCCCCACCGTGATAACTGTTGTATCACATGAAATACCACGATTAAAATCGAATGATTAGTTGATCTTAAGGATTGGCAAAAAGGATGAAATAGACTTATTGGCAAAAGTCACGATAAAAAGCAATAATTACCACATTAGACTACTACGTGCGTAGTTAAATACAACAACAATTAGTTGCATAAAAACTTATTATGTTGGTACATTTTGTATCGTTGCAAACCTTGTTTTTTACTTGTAGTTCCTTTGATGATCAGCGTGGGAGTTAATTGTGTTTTGATCAGTTCACACGACGTTAATGGAAATATACTTTGTTGTGATGAAGGTTAGAAGTAACTTTGTGCTGTTCTTCTTGTTGTATTTGTTCCCTAAGATAAGTTTTGGTCATTGCTATCCCTTCTTGTATGCTTGCTATATATGGCTCGTGTCATGTTTGACTGACTACAGCAGCATTCTAACGAAGTAAGGTGTCGGGCTTTTGTCACTGTGTTGATAAATATACCGGTACTCTAGTTCTTTTATTATTATTTTGTTCTCATGATAACATTTTCATTGGCAAATGATATGTTTTGTTCATATACGCTTCTTGTGGATGTTTCTTTTCATAGCTGTTTTCCCAATCCATATGCCATTTGTATTTACGGATCAGTAAGCGGTATAAAGGTGAATATTGGCGACTTTGACTGTACAAAATATATCATGTTTAAAACATCCCACCAATACTAAATCAATGTATATCCATGTTTAAGTCCAATATGGTGGTTTAGTATTGACACGTCAAATATCGAACTTTACGGACCCTTCGTATTAGATTACGTCGCATCGCTTGTTTCCATTTCAATTTAAATTCTTATACTGTAGAGTCATCCAATGTTTTGTATACTCAGATTGTTTGTACAGTTAATATTATTTTACTTAGGTCGTTCCTTTATTACATATATGAATTTATGAGTATTTAGATTCGTTATATACCTATATTTATGTTGTAATTTTAAAATAATTTTAAACATGAAACATGTGCATATTGCCTTAATTGCTGAAATAAGCTGTAAACATATGCACTCTTCTTAACTGTGCTACATCGTCAATTAGATTAGTGCTTCATTCAACTTTGGCCAAAAGTACCAAAGTTTGTTACGATAGACACTTAGATAATAGTTGACAGTATGTTTTCGCCGCATCACTTAGAAATATGTTAAACTGAAATTTACTTACAGTTCTCAGTTTTGTCACAATTACTAAAATGAAATAATAACAAATTGAATGACAAATGTTTTAAAGAATCATGAAGATATTCTCTCTACAATTAACAGTCTCCTTTTAGGAGTTGATACCTTTATTCTATGTGTACAAAATATAAAGGGTGTGGTGTATATTGGAGATTTTTTTATCCAACATATTGGAAGCCATCAAATTCTGCTGAGATCAATATCTGGGATCTATTCCATCACGCTATATTGCGGTCCTCAAGAAAAGTGACTATTATCCGTTATTTATGTGCATGTTTCTTTTCATGCTGTCGAAGGTCAACACCACTACCACTGGAAATCGTTATATAAGAAGGAAGTAATAAGGATGTATGTTTAAAGCGAATACGCATTGATATTGCGTGTTGTGGATTTTATGTTAAAAGATTTTTTAACGAATCAACTATTCAAACGACGAGATAATAGACAGACTTGAGTTCAATGTACTGTTTAAGATACAAAAACCTTTATACCAGGACCTGTATTTGGCAACAATTCTAGTAAGCTACATGTTTGTAATTGGCAACATTATAGATGATTGATGGCACTATAATTACAATACATACTTTACTGTGAATCCGTTTTTGTGGTTAGATTTTCTTTCTTGTTGCAAATAATGTGATTTCTGGTGTTCCATGGAGTTAAGGTATAGAGTTCTTTGATGACATTGGTCTTTTACGTTTTACCCTATGGAGTTTATGCTATGGGGAGGGAGTATATCGAACACTAAGTGTTATACATACATATCATGATAGTGTATTTGGTGATATTTCATCCGGACCAGCCTGGCTGTTTCTGCCAGACAATGCCATGTTTTGTTTCACAGATTATATATTAATTACATACAATGAAAATAGTAGTTAAACGTTAAGCGATAGTGTGTTGTAAAATGCGTTATTCGGTTAAGTAGTATATGCACTTGTATCCGAAAGACGGTAGTTTAATGCGATGCTGTTCGTACTTCTCTGAGCCAATGTGTATTGAAATGATCAACCAAGTCTGCGAATTTATTGAAGGGCCCTCGTAGGAAACAATTTATGTTGATGATTATTTTGACAAATGCCTTTCCGATATTATTTCTTCAAGGTAATGAAGTGTCTGTCAATAACAAGTAACCATGTAGTAGCGGTGTGGGGAGCGGTGGTCCATAGGTAGGGCGCGCTTCGGATCGAGAGGTCCCGGGTTCGATCTCCCTCTGGACCACTGGTTCATTTCTCTGAACTAGACCCACAGCTCCACTCTACCATGGTGTAAAATGGTACCTGTGAGGGCAGTGTTTATTCCAGATCGATGTTGGCTGCCACACCACAGGAGAGAAATAGTTTCCCCACGGAGTGTAGGTTTCCATATGTAGCCGAATGACCAGGGGAAGTTGAAATGTCAAAGGGTGCTTGAGCGGCCAAACAGCTAAAAAGAGCCGTAGAAAATTGGTAACTTGACTTTTTTCTTTTTTTATGCTCAAGAGGATGAATTGTCCGAAAGAGTAAGTATCAATAGTATATGTATGTAGATCGCGAAATTTCAAATTAAAAACGAACAACGTAAATAATATTACGGAAATTGGTATATTGATAAAGGAGATATGTCGGATATTTGATTAGTTAATCGTACAGAAATAAAATGTATATGTGATGTTTCACAAGCATTATATATTCCATTGGGAAATACCCGAAAAAACGCTGCTGTATATTTACATTTCATAAGAACGATAGTTTAAATAGACGCGTTAGAATTAACATTGCCACACTAGCAGCTATATCGGATGACAGCTGTTGAGTAAGAATGCATACATATACTATAGATACATTTTGATATGGCATTACCTATAGGGACATATGTCGGCGTATTGAATATCTGATGACACACGTTGTGTTGCCACTTTTAACAGCAATTCAAATAATTATTCATTGGCACATATGTCCAAGTGTTGCATTTTGCAACTGCTTCAACCGCTTCTACATTGTGGTCGGTGTATAGTTTCTGTAGAATAACGTTAATCAATACCATGCTATAAGCAACTTTTGTATAACAGCTGTGTGAATAATCAGCAATCGTGTTAAAACCATGCATGTTCCTCGACATTTGATAAATATGCTTCTAATTATGTTATACTCACCAACAGATTATCTGTTGACTGAACAAAGAGATATAGCACATTGGATTGTTTGTAACCGGTAACCCAATGCCGTAGAGGTAGACGATTTGTTTAAACATAAATGGCACTTACATCTGCTATAAATGCATATACATACTATATCATGTGTTTTACAATGGAACGTTCATCTGTCTTTCTGACTTTTTCTGACTTTGCCAGCTTCAACAACTGCATGAATTAGTGTAATAAAGCCTCTTTAGAAATGTAATGTCTACTCTCAAGTGGTTTTTTTTAAAGCTCATTCTTCTTGCCGAATACAATTCTCAGAACAATTGGAACGAACTATGTTGAAGAAGTGAAGCGCTAAGTATCGTGAGATACATCATGTACTGTTATTTTAAATGTTTAACCGCATTTAACTGTGCAATGGCATGCAAATATATGAGATTTGACTTGTGTGTCTCCCATGGAAACAATAAACTGAAACAAATCACTGAAACCCATTAGGAGTAAGACATTTTCGTTCAACACTCATTGGAAGTAGCAAAGAGTGTAATTAAATCCCAAAAACCGTATTAAGGTAATACAAGGTTTGAGTATGGTAGAACATTTATTTTACGAAAGCGCTTTGAAGTAATTGACTATAAACATTGAACGAACGAGTCATTCACATATTTCAAGTTTTTGTCAAATACAAGGATAGCGTTAGACACTATCGCTTCAGTTTTGAAACATGTATCTTAAACATGATGGCGAAATCAGTTTTCCTGGTAAAAACATAGTTAGCAGTAATACTTGAAATGACGGAGTTGGTCACTACTTACTTTTGTTTATTATTTAAAGACATTTCCATATTCCCACATATAGGTTATTTTCAATAAAATTTAATGTTCTAGGTTAAGCCAAACCGCAATTACATTTGTAAATACATATAAGGAGCTGCTGTAGCATTAAAACACATAGACGTACGTATGTCTTACATTTGTAAGGCGGGAATTTCATTTGACATGAATTCATACGTAAATCAAACTCGATAACATTGCATTATAGTACACTTAAAAATACACTTTTCCATGTTGATAATTTTTTTGGATGGCAATTGGATTAAATGTTCTGAGTATTAATTTAGTAGTTCGTATTTTTAGTAGCACATATCATTAGCATAACTAATTGGTAACGTTGTTTATCATGCTTCGTATGATGAATCGCCCACAACAATATATATATCAATTTATGTAGATCGCCGAGTTTCAAATTAATATACAAACAACGTAAATAATATTATGGAAATTGGTGTAATGATAAATGAACAATGTCGGATATAGGAGTAGTTTATCGTTATATAATGAATTGTATTAAATATGAGACTATAATATTACGCAATCGTTATTCCATGGGGATATACCGGCACAGCGTTGTTGTTTATCAACACTAATTTTCCTATGAACGATAGTTTTATTAGATGTTCTAGGAATTGCATTGTTTCAGTCAGCTGCACCATGCAATACGTGAATAATAAGTAAGTTGATGTTTTCCTCTTGACGTTTAGAAATTCATACTACGAGCGAAATGTTATAAGCAATCATTCACTTTCTTTTACGGCTGGAAGTTATATACTAGTAATACATATAGATGATAACCAATTGCACATTGCTCTGTATTATTTTTCGAACAAATTTCAGTTCAATTCAGTGATACTACATAACAGCTCCATGACAACAATTCTAAACATTGATATTTAATAAGTGTCAATGTTTCTGTCTCAATTATTAATAATCAGTACTTGTTTGAATATTACGACTTTCTTATCAACACGTTTTAGTATTTTGAATTCATTAAGTCGCGTTCGCCATGACCTTTCACGTTTTTGACATTGGGCTGCCAGCATTCACCCTTACTTGTGTACGTTTTTGTGCCTTTTGTTTTATGCTTGTCTGCTCAACATATCAACATATACTATTAGATAATGGTGTTCCATTTGATTATAAGCCACCAAAACGTTGATGCAGTGCTAGCAATTTGAAATCCGGCCATTTTTATGTCTTACTTGCCTAGTGTTTCTGTAGAATTGTACCTTAACACACCGATTTATCATTACCCCTTAAATGCCTTTTGTAATACATCCGATTATTGGTTACTTTAAAATTCCTTCGTGCATCTATCAATGACAACCCGGTTTGACAAAAGACTCAACGGAACAAATCTTATATTTTTCTGTTTTAAGTTAACGCTAGGTATGCCAAGAAGACAAAGAACATAAGCTATTAATTTATATAAGTACATATAAATCTCCTCCATAGGTACTCCATCAGAATGTTCGTCAAAACCGTCTGGTTTGTTCTAGTAAGCATATACACAGGCAACATTAACACTGAACTAATACTGAACAACATAATAATCATATGAAGTTAGGGTCATCGTCTTGATTACTCACATTATTAGGTTGTCTTGGTGAGAAATAACTATTAAGTGATTTCTTAGTAACATAGAAACGTTAAGAACCTTTAACGTAAATTTGACATGTCAAGTGAACACTACTGAACGGAATATGATTATTAGATCACATCGCATGCTGTTATTTCATTTAATATCTGTCGTTTGTAGTCCTATTTGATGCATTGCATTGTCAGATTTTTAGACTTAATACTACATTGTGTTGGACATTCATTTAAGTAAACGTACACTATACCTACATATTATGTTACCCTGTCGAAACCAGAGTTTGTAGATGTATTGATTGTATTCACCTTCGGGCAAATAACTCACGCTGGTTTCAAACCTCTTAAAAAGAAAGCTATAAACACATTGCACGGTTGTCGTCTTGGTAGTGTGTACTTATTTAAGTGACCTCTTATTTTGTAATATTAATACATCGGGAAACGCCGGGTGGTCAGGAAACGTGGTAACGAACTTGCACATGATGTCCGTTTTCTGATACTTTTATTTTCTTATTGTTAATTTATTTCTGAAGTTGTATACCATTTGCAAATCTGTCCAAAATGTCACTTCGGAAATCAAACCTGAGTTTGTAATCACGAAACATTTTTATTGACATTATTCTTTGTACCTGGGTCAGACATGTTTTATCATGTAGTAGTACAAGAGGAATTTTATATTGTTCTTACACATTTTCAAGACGCATAATTTACAAGTTTAGTTGAACATTATGAGTCAGATTAATTCGATTGTTTATTGTCCCAAACTTGCAACATACTTACTTGACACCTGTGCAAATTATAAACACAAATGTTGATGTCTGAGTGAATTATACTGACATAATGTACAAATGATAATATCAGGAAAAAGTTCAGAACTGAGAGTTTTCTCGGCAAATGCAATGTTTACGAAGCATACTTTAGAACTTGTCTTGACCAATGAACTTATAAAAGACGTGTTTCATTACAATGCAACATATTATGTGTACGATTCGTCCCCGATGTGAGAAATACTCCACATGTTCCGATCCGCGACATAAGAATGGTTCAGTTTCATCGATATTTTACATGTTTATAATTAAATGCTAGTAATTTTTTATCCAAATATGTAAAAAGGTATACGTGTATGCATAAATGTTACATTTGATGTTGCCTTGGATCATCGTAATTGTCAATAACAAAAAAACCAGATGTTTTTTATGCATGGTCTTGATTATGATCGTATCCATATCCGAACCAATTGTCTGTTCCACTAAGCTACAATACGCGCATTTATTTCATTTTAGGTCCCTCCGCATTCATAAGATCGCACATCAACTGAAATAGCATATAGTGCATTAGAGGCTAAGCTAGACCTCCATCAACCTTAAATATCTTAAAAAGTATGTTGACGGTTGAACAAACAATGACATGTCTTTATAAAACATCCTCACAAACTCTCATTTATTCAAATAAAGCTGAGTTTTGGTTCATAGAAAAGTGTATTTTGCATTTACTTATAACAAGACATGTTAAGTCCAAAAAACAAGGCAAATACGTATGTGTGATTGAAGTTACCGGAAAAGCAAATCTAAGCGATTTGATCCAATGTAACTCTACATTAAGCTACACATCAGTGACCATTTAAATATATATGTATACATGTAATAAGGCCAATAAATGAACATTTATCTTTATTTATATAACTCGTGCAACTGCGTGAACAATATTTGCAAGAAAAACATTATATTTTTGTTTATACGAGTACAAATGATCATTTCAATCAGAAGATGGGCCTCAACTAAATACACATTGTTGAGCATACAAATGTTGGTCAAAGTTATCTATATTTATCCATAAAAGTGTTGCACACATCTAGTTTGGGTTCGTTAACTCCACAAATCAATGTAAAAGAGGACAATAAGACTGATGGTACAAATGTACCAGAATAAAACAAGAACATACCGATTCACTTGATAAGACCAATACATTTTTTATACTTTCAATTGTTTTCTTGTATGGCTTTGAATGACACGAATCTAAGAACTACACAGAATTACATTGAAATGTGCAATAAAAGTTTGATAATCAAACAAATAGTCCTATATTCAAAAAATTTAAAGTACATTAAATTTATTTAACTTTCATGGTAAACATATATATGTTGCACCATCCCATACCTTGCATTATTAAATTCCGGTTTACTACAGGCGTTTATTCTTAATAAAAAAACACGCGGTACATTATTTAGTTAAATCGTGGTGATCGGGTGCATTTGTCCACAGACGTCTCTTATGGGATGCTTAGCGAATAATAGCATACTATCACAGACTTGTTTTGTTCGGTGGAATTCAAAGGGGAGATAACACGAACACTAACTTCATATTTATTTACATGTCTGGTTTCACATGTGTTGTAGAATTGTCCCTTGTACCGTATTTCAATTTCGATATATGTGGTAACAACATGTAAGTACATAAGGGACAGTTGTAAACATTATTGTATTATGTTCCCATAATTCACTAGCTTTGCTCATATCCGAATACTGTAATACAATTTTCCAAAGACGCTGTCTGCATGTTATGCTAACTATTGATGGACAGATATGGTTATATCCAATAGTTCTTCTTATCTCTATATATTTGCATTCAGCTATAACGTATGCCAATGGTAGGTTTTGACTTCTATGACAGGGGTCGTAATTTACTATTTGTAAGGTTTGAAATTCATTTGGCACTTGTGTCAATCGTTTTATAGTTCGTCATTTATTATTGTAACTTTTATTTGTACCGTACTACAAAAAAGTGGGTGAACTTGTGCAAACAAAGTCAGTGAATTGGTTTGATATTGCTTCAGCATAAAGTACTTGTTCACACACAGTTTGACTTAATTATATATCAATAGACTTGTGTACCTATAGTCTGATTCGAAAGCATATTTTCGACGTAATTTGCCGAACCATGTCAAGTACGAAAGCATAACACCACTAGTTACATTTGCATCAAAATTACGCAATCAATGATCGTTGTGCTGTCTCTCACATTTGCTGCATTTTCTATACCCTCACTGGTAAGAAAAGGCTTACATCGCTTCTACATTTGAGGTGAATTTTTTGTTCCTTATATCGCTTAGAAATGTTGTTTTGTTCCGTATGGAATGTGAAGTGATTCTATAGTTTTGTTGATACACAAGTGTACATTCTCCAATACTGCAGTGTGATTCAAGTTTAATTCGCGGGGTATTTGAAGTTATTTATCGATATATTACATCATATTTCATATTAGTCAATTACCAGTCTAATTCAAAATCATGCAAGAAATAATAACGTAATTTCCAAAGGTCGTTGTTGGTTATGTACCATATGAAGGTTTTAACTAGATATAAAATTTTATGTCTCATAAAATGTTTTATTATCAAACTAATGCCTTGTATTAATGTCCATTTTAGAACGATAAGGGGAGCTAATCATGGATTGATTGTTTGAGTATTGATTAGTAATTATAACGGGTGAGCAATTGTTACGCTTCACCGCTTTCCATCGTGAAATCACGCTAAAATTATTTAGAACGATTTCAGCTAAAATTGTTTTACACAGACATTCTCTGTGTTCAACTTTTGTTTGTTATTGCAAACAAAGTCTTATTCATCTAGAATATCAACAGCTTGCAAGGTTAACATTTACGTTTATCGCTCAAATTGCGTTTTTTGTTGGGGGTCACTCATGGATAGTGACCTTAACCTTGCTCAGTGCGTGATCGCTGTGTGATTAGTTACTTTTCTCTGGAAAAGTTTGGATCATGGAGGATTGCAGTGAAAAAACGGACGTGGTATTATTTGGACACTCTTACATAAGAAGACTAAATACTTACATGTTATCTAACCCTGGAAATGAAAATCTGAGACTAAATCGCTTGAAATTTTGTGTTCTTGTGAAGGCAAAAGGTGGACTTTGTGTTAACAATTCCAAGGAATGTTGTAAACTTTTGAACTTTGACTTATCGCATAAGCGCAGCATATGTTTTTTGCAACTTGGTGGTAATGATATATATTCAAGGGATTTGTGTATTGAAAAACTTGCAAAGAATATAGTGTCCTTCGCAAACTTTATAAGTATATCAAAAGGTTTTAATTGTGTCATTATTGGACAAGTGCTACGACGACATCCAAGGAAAGTAGGCACTTTCTTTAACAACAGAGTGGTCGAATTAAATATCGAACTTCAACATCTTTGTCGCCAACCTGATTTCTCATTGGTGTTTTGGCATCACAGGGGGTTCTGGGATCCAGAAATATCTCATATTGGACGTGATGGAGTACATTTACTACACACTGATGATAATGTCAAGTATATGAATAAATACCTTCAGAGTATCAAAAGTGCAGTCCTCCATGTATCCAGACGACTAGAGAAGTAAATCAAGAAATTACACCAGCTAAGTACTTAAATGCATAGTATCTAGGCTGTGAAATTACTTTAATGCATAATAACTAAAGCTATGACCACTCATAATGTTGATAAAGTAATCGGTTGGCATCCATATTACTTTATACTATGTTATTCAATGATTAACATTATATTGCTAAATGTGGTTTGTTAAACATAGCTTCCATTAAATTATATACTGCATTGTCTTATTCCCAGCTTTTGGGTTTTTATACGCCCGTTGAAAAACGGGACGTATTATGTGAACACCCTTGGCGGGCGGGCGTGCGGGCGTGCGGGCGTGCGGGCGTGCGGGAGTGCGGGCGTGCGGGCGGGCGGCGGCGTCCAGAAATTTGTCTGTACTCTTACTCAAACAGTTTTTGTCCGATCGTCTTCAAACTTGCTGACAATGCTTATTGGCATAATATCTAGGCCAAGTTCGATTATAGGCCAAATCGGTTCAGGCCTTCTTGGGTTATGGTCCTTCTTTTACCAAAAAAATGTGAAATTGGCCTTGTCTGTACTCTCACTCAAATAGTTTTTGTCCGATCGTCTTCAAACTTGCTGACAATGCTTATTGACATAATATCTAGGCCAAGTTCAATTATAGGCCAAATCGGTTTAGGCCTTCTTGGGTTATGGTCCTTCTTTTACCAAAAAAATGTGAAATTGGCCTTGTCTGTACTCTCACTCAAATAGTTTTTGTCCGATCGTCTTCAAACTTGCTGACAATGCTTATTGACATAATATCTAGGCCAAGTTAAATTATAGGCCAAATCGGTTTAGGCCTTCTTGGGTTATGGTCCTTCTTTTACCAAATAAATGTGAAATTGGCCTTGTCTGTACTCTTACTCAAATACTTTTTGTCCGATCATCTTCAAACTTACTGACAATGCTTATTGACATAATATCTAGGCCAAGTTTAATTATAGGCCAAATCGGTTTAGGCCTTCTTGGGTTATGGTCCTTCTTTTACCAAAAAAATGTGAAATTGGCCTTGTCTGTACTCTTACTCAAATACTTTTTGTCCGATCATCTTTAAACTTGCTTGCAATGCTTATGGGTGTAATATCTAGGCCAAGTTCAATTATAGGCCAAATCGGTTTAGGCCTTCTTGGGTTATGGTCCTTCTTTTACCAAAAAAATGTGAAATTGGCCTTGTCTGTACTCTTACTCAAATACTTTTTGTCCGATCATCTTTAAACTTGCTTGCAATGCTTATGGGTGTAATATCTAGGCCAAGTTCAATTATAGGCCAAATCGGTTTAGGCCTTCTTGGGTTATGGTCCTTCATTTACCAAGAAAATGTAAAATTGGTCTTGTCTGTACTCTAACTCAAACAGTTTTTGTCTGATCATCTTCAAACGTGGTGACAACACTTATGGGCATAACATCTAGGCCAAGTTCGATTAAAGGCCAAATCGGTTTAGGCCTTCTTGGGTTATGGTCCTTCTTTTACCAAAAAATGTTAAATTTGGCCTTGTCTGTACTCTTACTCAAATAGTTTTTGTCCGATCGTCTTCAAACTTGGTGACAATGCTTATGAGTGTAATATCTAGGCCAAGTTCGATTATAGGCCAAATCGGTACAGACCTTCTTGGGTTATGGTCCTTCTTTTACCAAAAAATGTTAAATTGGCCTTGTCAGTACTCTTACTCAAACAGTTTTTGTCCGATCGTCTTTAAACTTGCTGACAATGCTTATGGGTGTAATATCTAGGCCAAGTTCGATTATAGGCCAAATTGGTTTAGGCCTTCTTGGGTTATGGTCCTTCATTTACCAAACAAATGTTAAATTGGTCTTGTCTGTACTCTTACTCAAACAATTTTTGTCTGATCGTCTTCAAACTTGGTGACAACACTTAATGGGCATAATATATTGGCCAAGTTCGATTATAGGCCAAATCGGTGCAGGCCTTCTTGGGGTTTGGTCTTCTTTTACCAAAAAAATGTGAAATTGGCCTTGTCTGTACTCTAACTCAGACAGTTTTTGTCCGACCGTCTTCAAACTTGGTGACAACGCTTATTGGCATAATATCATGGCCAAGTTTGTTTTTAGGCCAAATCGGTGCAGGCCTTCTTGGGTTATGGTCCTTCTTTTACTAAAAAAAGGTTTTGACTTAATAAGGGCTTTTATTTCATAATCAATATTTTTTGTCACTAGCACACCCAAGACGGGCGTATTTTGTGACATTTTGGCACTCTTGTTAGAGGATGAAGTGTAACCGAGTTTATTCCTGTGATTAATTTATCCATTGCTCTTACCGCACCCACAATTGGTGTAGTTTTGTTATTTTAAATGTTTTAACAACATGCTGCACCCACGATTTGTGCCTTTTATTGTCAAAAGATCTGTCAATTCATGATTTCACCCACAATTGGTGTTATCTTATTGTCATAGATATATCATTTCATGATCGCACCCACAATTGGTGCTATTTTATTATGAATGATTATCAATTCATGACTGCACCCACAATTGGTGCTTTTTAATTTGAAATGATTATCAATTCATGTTTGCACCCACAATTGGTGCTTGTTTATTATGAATGATTGTCAATTCATGAGGGCACCCACAATTGGTGCTTGTTTTACTATTGGTGTCTACATTCTGGCTAATTTATCCTATTTTGCATATTG
Organism: Spisula subtruncata; assembly: GCA_963678985.1. Taxonomy (NCBI): domain Eukaryota; kingdom Metazoa; phylum Mollusca; class Bivalvia; order Venerida; family Mactridae; genus Spisula; species Spisula subtruncata. Next base: position 34,226,385 of record OY787666.1, on the reverse strand, counting down.
TCCATGGTACCACATCGTTAGCATCAAATTTGGCTGGTATATCAAGTATTTTATATCTTCCGGGTTACAAAAGCTACCAAGAGTGAGTGGTCCAGTATAGGTCATATGTTAACTAGCCAGCACCTTAATCTGTTATGTCTAGAGATTACACACTTTAGAAGTGCGTGTTGTAATACATACTTTAATCAATTGTAGATGCCGTCAAAACGTAGGCAAACTAACACCACTCCATCTGCCAAAAAAGCCAAGACATCGAGAACTGTGTCATCTTCTTCAGTGGTTGATATTGACACTAACACCACTCCAGCTGCCAAAAAAGCCAAGACATCGAGAACTGTGTCATCTTCGTCAGTTGGTGATATTGACTATGATAAGCTGGCAGCTGCTATTATCAAACAACAGAATCCTGATGACATTAACCCTGTTGTGCCTGGTCCATCTTCTACATGTACCCCAATTGTGAATGTGGATGAAATCCAGGACTCTAATACAGATCAATTTGGTTCTTTTCTCCAAAATATTTTTTCTGGTGAGTCGGTGGGTTGTCACAATGGTAATACTTTTCAATCCCCTCCTATATCTGTATCTGAAGGCATTCCTCTTGGCACTAATATCTCAGTTAGAATTAAACAAAAAATTTGGAACAATTCATTCATTTCCATGAAATGTCTCTTGCCCAATTTTAAAGAGGACAATGTGTCAATTAATATCGACTCGAACTCCATTCAATTCAACAAAAAAGCTGCCAATCAAGATAAACTAACTTTGAATCAATGGACTACTGCCTTTTTGATTTTTATATGTATATATATAGAAAAATATCCATCTGAAGCCAGTAACCTTTTAAAATACTGCTCCACTGTCCGTGAAATTGGAGCATCCCATGGCGATGTCGCATGGCATTATTATGACGAAAACTTCAGACAACTTCGTCAGTCCAATGCCATCCCATGGCAGGTACCAATCACAGAGTTTATGGTCAAAGCCTGCACTATCCATAAGCCCTTTCGTGCCCCCCCTCAGTCCAGCCAGGCAAGACTCTGTTTCAACTTCAACAATGGGACTAAATGTAGAGCTACCCCCTGTCAGTACAGACATTCCTGCCAAATATGCAAAGAATCCCACCCCAAAATTTCATGCCCAAGAAAAGACAAGTCAAAGTCTAATAAAAAATCATCCAATTACAAAACTCCCAACACCAATCAAAAGTAACATTTTATGTAATGAATTATCAGGTTATGATACGTCCTTGCGACACAGTATTGTTGATGGGTTTAAATCAGGTTTTAGGTTAGGTTGCACTGAATTCCAGTCAGAGTCGACATGTCGCAACCACTCTTCTATTTACCAAAATCAAGATCATGTACAACTCAAGCTATCCAAAGAAATGAATTTGGGTCGCATTGCTGGGCCGTTTCATTCGAAACCATTTGATAATTTTCATTGTTCCCCTTTAGGCCTCATCCCAAAGAAATCTATGGGTGAGTTTAGAATCATTCATGACCTATCATTCCCAAAAGGCAACTCTGTGAACGACCACATTGGCCAAGAATTTGTTAATGTCCAGTACGATTCTATCGAAACGATCATAGATCTAGTACAGAATTGTGGACCTAATTCCCTTATGGCTAAACTTGACATTGAAGATGGATACCGAAATGTTCCTATTCACCCGGCTGACTACCACTTTCTGGGTTTCGTGTGGGAGGGTCAATTCTACTATGACAAATGCCTACCTATGGGGGCTAGCTCTAGTTGTCAAATATTTGAGAAGCTCAGCACAGCCCTACAATGGATAATGATGACAAAATACAAAGCCCATGACATGTCCCATCTCCTGGATGATTTCTTTTTCATTGGCCCATCTAAATCTAATAAATGCCTACAAGATGTTATCTGTTTTGAGAGATTATGCAAACGACTAGGTATCCCGTTAAAACAATCCAAGACCGTCTATCCTACCACAAAACTTACCATCTATGGCATTGAAATTGACTCTATCAACATGGAATGTAGGCTACCAAATGATAAACTTTTTAAAATCAGGCAACTTTTGGTCACCACAATTAACCGAAAGAGAATCACTCTACATGATTTACAATCTATTATCGGTCTGCTGAATTTCGCTTGTTTGGTTGTTACTCCAGGCAGAGCTTTTTTACGACGTCTAATTGACTTAACTTGCAATGTCAGTAAGCCCCACCATTTTATCAGGTTAAACAATGAGGCAAGAGCGGACTTGAAAGCATGGCAATTGTTTATATCCCATTTCAATGGAAAATCAGTTTTCCTACAAAGAGACTGGCATTCATCAGAAAAGCTACGATTATATACTGATGCTTCTGGAAGTCTGGGTTACGCGGCAGTATTTGGGTCAAAATGGTTTGCCAAACCATGGAAAGACATACATGCTCATTACAACATTACTATAAAAGAATTGTTTCCAATTGTTTTGATATTGGAATTGTGGGGTGCTACTTTAAGCAATTGTAAAGTTATTTTCTTTTCGGATAATCAAGCTGTTGTTGAGGTCATCAACAAACAATCTAGCAGGGAAAAGACTATCATGCGTTTACTTAGACGCCTAGTTATAGCTGCTATGTCAAATAATATTATGTTTAAAGCAAAACACATCATTGGAAAAACCAATGTGATTCCAGATAAACTTTCACGTCTCAAATTTCAGGAAGCCAGAACATTGGCACCATGGCTAGATGTCAACCCAACAGAATTGTCAGATCACATGGTCTTCATTTAACTTCCACTTGTCAAATGTTACTTAGGAGTAGTCTGTCTCCATCATCTCGTAGCTCATATCTTCGTAGTTGGTCATTATTGCTAGAATTTTGTAAATCGTATACACTACCATTTGTATTTCCATGCTGTCCAACCCTTATATGTAATTTCGTTGGTCACTTACACAACAAACATCACAGTCCAAATTCTATTACATCCCATATTTCTGCTATCAGCTATATTCATAAATTATGTGAGGTTTATGACCCCACTCATTCATTCATGGTTAGAAAAATTCTTAAAGGGGCTCATAATCTCAGGAAATCATTTGACTCCAGATTACCTATTACAAAGGCTATTCTGACAAATTTGATTGCAGCTCTTCAGCATACTGTTGCTAACGAACACGATAGGGTTATTTTAAGAGCTATTTTTCTATTAGCATTCCATGGATTCATGCGTCTTGGAGAGCTTATACCAATTTCACCAGCCCAGATAGACAAAGTTATTCAAAGATCTCATGTTCTGTTTGTGGATAGTGCTTCGGTACAAATCTCCCTACATTACTACAAACACATGAAAAACAATCAGTCAATGACTATTACATTAAGCTCAAATTCCCAGCCTACATTCTGCCCTGTAACAGCTCTTCAGAACTATTTAGATATTGTGCCTCACACATCTGGGCCGCTATTTACATTTAAATCAGGTCGTCCTATTACTCATAACTTTGTATCGTCCCACCTGAAGAATGCAGTTCAGTTCATAGGGCTAAATCCTTCCCACTACCTGGGTCATAGTTTTAGAATAGGGGCTGCAACTGAAGCTGCAAAACTAGGCATGTCAGAGACTGTTATTCAGAAATTGGGTAGATGGCACTCTAATGCGGTACAGCGCTATATCAGAATCAATGCTTTTAAAGTCTGACTTATAAATCTAAAATGCAAACAACATTTTGACTAAAAGGTCCAGCATTTGGCTGCCTTTTGATTATGGTGATTGTATTATTGAACAATAAAGTCAAGTCTAGATACATGTGTGCTTTTTGGTATACAATCTTTTGAGTTATACAACATTTATCTTAGTTCATATATATACCAATTCATCATGTCTGTTGGTTTTCCAGAGGGTCAGCATATGGCTGCCTTACCAATTTTCCCAGTTACATCCACCGGCTCACTATGTGACCTTGAATAACCCATAATATAGTTATTGATGTGTTGTTAAGGGTTAGCATTTGGCTGCCTTAATTAATGTTTTCAAAACTTATATTCAATTGTTTGTGATAGATAGGCATAAAGACATTATGTTGCCATTATATCTCATTTATTATTATGATTGTTGTTTTCATTATTGATGTATTCATGAAACCATTACAAATGATAGTCAATTGTTATGATAAGATGCCATTTTAGTATAATATGTCAATGCAAATATTTCCATGTACAATGTATAACACATCACTACTAGTATATGGATGTTTTTATGATAGGGATAATTCTTGTGTCGCCGCCATAAGTGTTATATATATTAACACCTGATTATACTGTCTTATTGACACATTTTCTTCATGTTTCGTATATCATTTAAATCAATGTTGAATTTGTACCTTTTTTCAAATATCTAGGACACACAGGACAATTATCATGATGTGGTTATTAAAATGTTAATACTTATCTATATGTGCTGATCGTCCATTAGCTCAACACATTTCAATAGCTTTTGTCGTTTTCCTTGAATGGCGCAGTATCTTACAACAGAACGTATATAAGATACTTTTTGGCTTGTTTTGTTGCGCCATCTTCTTTATGTACATACTTGTTCATTGTATTATTATTGTAGATAGCTGGGATAAGCAAAAATCCAGTAACCCATGTACAATTGTGAGACAATTAATTGTCAAGAGTTGCTTATCCCAGTTATCATATTATATATTGAATACTTGTTATAATTGCGTCATTTATAACTTGATAATAAATGACAAATTTCATCATAACATCTTGTTGTTATCAAACTTTTATTATTGTATATGTACTGCAAGAACAAGCTTCGTCAACGACAAAGATATGACAAACTGGTTAGAATCCAGTAGTTGTGATTATAAATAAAATTTTATGTCTCATAAAATGTTTTATTATCAAACTAATGCCTTGTATTAATGTCCATTTTAGAACGATAAGGGGAGCTAATCATGGATTGATTGTTTGAGTATTGATTAGTAATTATAACGGGTGAGCAATTGTTACGCTTCACCGCTTTCCATCGTGAAATCACGCTAAAATTATTTAGAACGATTTCAGCTAAAATTGTTTTACCTCCTCCTCCCCTCCTTTCCACCTTATGTATTCACTACGTATTCCCCTTATCGATTCACATAGTATTTTATTGTTGTTGATGGCTTGTTTTGTTGCGCCATCTTCTTTATGTACATACTTGTTCATTGTATTATTATTGTAGATAGCTGGGATAAGCAAAAATCCAGTAACCCATGTACAATTGTGAGACAATTAATTGTCAAGAGTTGCTTATCCCAGTTATCATATTATATATTGAATACTTGTTATAATTGCGTCATTTATAACTTGATAATAAATGACAAATTTCATCATAACATCTTGTTGTTATCAAACTTTTATTATTGTATATGTACTGCAACTGCAAGAACAAGCTTCGTCAACGACAAAGATATGACAAACTGGTTAGAATCCAGTAGTTGTGATTATAAATATGTTTTATGCCAGTAGAATACAATATTTAATGTATTACATTTGTATGAATTACAACACATGCACGCAAAATTTGGAAAACGTTGGAAATAAATTGTAACATAACTCTATTGCTATAGTACATGATAGTACAATACGTACTCCTATAACTTACTTGGTCACTTCGGGTCACCATGTTTGGCATATATTTGTGGGACTAGGTAGTCCAGCTCTTTTACGGCGTGGGCTTGTGCTTTTATTGTTTTCGTTATGTTATGTTTCGGCATTGCTACGTGTACTTATGTCATGCTAATGTGTTAATGTTTTCTGTGCTCAGTTGGCTAAGTTGTGTGATGCCGTCCCTGTCCGATGCTCTCATATCTAATTACTTGTACATTATAAGAGCAAATGAAACATAATCCTTAACGGCTTATAATGATATGAATATATGAAGATAGTGTATATAGCCATGCACGTATCATTCATAGTGATGAACATTAACAAGTTGAATATTAATATAAATAGTTGTTTCATTGTTATAGTACTAATGCATTTATTAACCAGTGTTTTCGATAAAAATTTTTTTCGCATACAGAGTACTTCGTTTGGCATGCATTGTGTCAACGCCGTGCAGTATATTGAAACTGTCGTTGATGCTTGCAGTAAGCGAAGTTTGAATTGATGCTTTAATATTAACTTTACAGATCAAACACCATTTGCAATTGAAAGGCAATGAAAAAATGTTATGAATTTAACAATAACGTTTCTTTATAAAGAATGAAATATAGTTATTTGTCTACGTTGTCTGGTCATCGTTTTGGTAGAACATGAATAGCCCGTTTACATCATCACATATCATAATCACTATTGACAGCAGCTGATAAGTGCTGGTGTTTAATGTCACATTACACAACACCAAAGTATAACTTATGTAATGATGTATTGATGTATGGTAGTTCCGGGGAGTACGAATATATCATATGCCCGAGTCAAATTAATATTGCACCGTGTATTACATAGCCAACCCCAATATTGGAAAAGAACAACTACACCACTGGTAATAATCACGATCGATCTTATTTAATTGGAGAACAAGGATAATCAATCATATCGCATGTTACTGGCAAAAATATTACTGTGGTTTGACATGATGGGTTGTTGTCCTTATCCTTAAGTCAATTAAGATCAATATTGAAAACCACCACAGGCCACTTGACATAATTAGTTTTGAAAGCATTAACAAACTCAAATAGTACGTAATCGTTCATCGTTGCCTTTTTAATGTTTAAACACCTTACACATTTGAAAAACAAGCCATCTTATTTGCAAGAACATGTATTTACTATTCCGAAGACAACTTTCACTTTAATCAATTCAAGACAGAAGAAAAATCAAATTATAAATGTTCGTAGACACATAATTGTACTAAATCAACTTGAGTTATTTACTTAATATGTTTTATGTTTGGAGAATACTAAGTAGAAACAATGAAAGCTTCGTCATTTATCGAAGTTCTGTCACTTCCATCGCCTCGAAATCGGTTGTTGTCTTTATTTCGAAATAGTTATCGCATTATATTCACCACGCAGATACTAGTTGATAGTAATGTATGCAACGTTTTGCCTTTCGAAAATGCAAAATACACTACCTAGAGTCACGAAAATATTAATTTTGGAAGCACTACTGTTAATTAAAAAGGGTATTGACAATGGGTTGTGTTAAATTATTACGTGCTACGGACATTTGGTGATGTTATATAGTATGCAATTTGATGTTAAGTAACATAGTTTGTTCGCAATATCATCGATAATCGATGTGTACCATCTGGTAGATCTATATATCGGCTCACATCGCATCAGAAACTTGAATGCAGTGGCAAATCGTTCTGTCACGTCTAAAAAACAGAGGTTGATATCTTTCAGAATTTTAAATTGATCGCGGAGACATTTTACCAGTGGCTAAAAATCAAATTGTATGCCATTTTGCTTAAAGTATTCCATTTCATTCAATTATGACTAGCTAGCTGAGTAGCTAGGTGATTTCAAAAATATAGCAACAGATACTTAAGGCATAAGAAAACTGTGTATGACGAAATGTGTTCGCGTATGTCATACTGGAATTGAATCAACTTACCGTTATTATTATTATACCATATTTATATAGCCCTTTTTTCATGTATACACACGTTCAAAAGTGCTGTACAATCATGACTAATACATGATTAAAACAGTATATAATGTACATAAAATATAAAAGTAGGACCTACTAAACCCAGTAGGCGGGGGCTCTACTTAACCCAGTAGACGGGGCTCTACTTAACCCAGTAGACGAAGCTCTACTTAACCCAGTACACGGGCCTCTACTTAACCCAGTAGACGGGCCTCTACTTAACCCAGTAGACGGGCCTCTACTTAACCCAGTAGACGGGGCCCTACTAAACCTAGTAGTAGGAATCTATTGAAGACAGTTGACGGGACTCTACTTAACCAGTAGGCGGGGCTCTACTTAACCCAGTAGATGGGGCCCTACTTAGGTTAATAGTAGGGATCTATCAATAGGTGGATGGGGCTTTTAGTCCTGGGAACATGTGAGTCGTTAGGTCCAATGATAGGGCGCCAAGTTAATGGGAACATACACACAGTCAGCATGAATAAGCTATAGTAAAATAGTGCGTTTTCAGCGCTTTCTTGAAGGACGGTAGTGCTTTACTGTCTCTGAGCGCAGTCGGCAGTGCATTCCAGAGTTTCGGTGCAGCAGTTGTCAAACATCGGATACCGTAAGGCTAAGTCCTCGTCCTTGGCACAACTAGTCGAACAGAATCATTTTGAGACCTTAGCAGTCTTAAAGGAGTATATACTTCCAACATACTTCTGATGTAGCCAGGCGATTTTCCATGTAGTGCTTTGAAATATGAGTCAAGACCTTGTACTCTACCCTGTACTGTACAGGCAGCCAGTGAAGATCCTTCAGCACAGGAGCGATGTGATTGTAACGCAGTATTTTGAATAATTTGTAGTTTATTTTGAATAATTTTGGGGGTGCCACATAGTAATGAATTGCAGTAATCCAGTATCGATGTTACTAAAGTACTGATCAGGGATTTTGTTGCATCAACAGTCAAGTATCGTCTGATTTGACCTATTTTTCGGATCTGCATGAAACACGACCTTGATACAGAGTTTACATGTTTGTCCATGTCCAAATGCGAATCCAACATGGCCCCGAGGTTTCTCACCATCGACGTTGGTCTGATCACAGCATCACCAACGTTTACCTTAAGATTGTCGACTGAACTGGCATTCCTTTTCGGTACAAACAGGATTACCTCTGTTGTTTCGGCGTTAAGTTTCAGCAAATTTTCTTTCATTCAGTGCAAGATATCCTTCAGACAAGCTTTAATTCGTTGCAGTGTTTTATCTCGCGAGACACAATCTTTTGGTTTGAATGGCATATACAATTGGGAGTCATCGGCATAGAAATGATGTTGCAGTTGATGTTTTCTACATATTGCACCTACTGGTTTTGTGTATATAATGTAGTTCTTCGGACCAAGCACAGAACCCTGTGGTACACTGTAGTTTATTAGTACAGGTTTTGAAAGTTCTCCATCTATACAGACAGTCTTGTAGCGGTCACACAAATCTATGTGATCTTTGGTATCAAAAGCTGCTGATAAATCCAGCATTACCAGGACCGTAGCTTTATTCTGATCTAGATAGCAAAGGATGTCAATTTGCACACTAAGAAGAGCCGTCTCAGTTGAGTGGACTTTTCTGCTGACCGAAGTTCTTCGTGGAGATCATGCAGTGTTAAATGCTCTTCCAGTCGAGCATCGACTACCTTCTCGAGAACTTTGGAAATGAAAGGTAGGTTTGACACAGGTCTATAATTTTTCAGTTCATTTTGATCAAGGCCTGGCTTCTTTATCAATGGTCTTATTCTGGAGCTGTTAATAATGGCAGTAGTTCATTCAAGCAATTCTTTAACAGCCATGTTGGTATTGGATCAAGTTCACATGATTAACTAGGTGATTTTTTTATTAGTTTTCGGATTTCATCCTCAGATGTTGGAGAAAATTCTGACAATTGCTCTTTTCCGAACGGAGTTTCGACGTCAACACTGTCGTTTTGTTGGTATAACTGAAAAGTGGAGGCTATTTCAGTACGTATTGCTTCAATTTTGTTAATAAAGAAATCACTGAAATCCTGTGCAAGCATTTTAACAGGTTTGCCGTTCTTTGATTTTACATGTATGCCTGAACATAATTTGCATGTATATGTTATGTGCAAGAGAGCGAACAACACTTATATTTGATTTTCAGCTGATCCGAACTGTCAGTTTTGCTTTTGCAGAATCATAAGTACTCATTTTAACCGGCATATTTTGGTAGACAAGCAATACACAAAATGTAAGTATAATCGTGATTTCTAAAGAAGGAAACGTTTCGCCATTGACGATTAGATTATGAACGATCGCTAAACAGCTTCGAGTATATTGACTATGGCAATTAAATATGAAACAGAAGTACAGACATGCGTCTTGGTATATTCCATTCCCCAATTATATCGTATGCTAGACATTTATGAAGTCTGCAGTTTACGTAATGCAATAAATAAAAGTGATTATGGAGTTTTCTTATTAAGTCATCCATAAGCTACCAGTTGATAATGTTACCATGAAATATTATTTCTCAATAAAGTCTTGATTCGAACATTTCAGGAAAAGACAAACTTAATAATGATAATGATATAGTGTACATATAAAATGTTAATTCAAATTTATCTGTGAGAGGACTACAAAACATAGGAGCATACTAAATAACGATATTATTTGATAAAATAGTCTTGATAACAAGTGCACTATTTCGGAAGAATTGTTTCTCCTCCACATAGTTATTCTTGCTGGAATTATTAATGTTCGTAGACACACAATTGTACTGGCTCAAGTTTAATTCAAGTTTAAATCAACTTCAATACGTTAACTAAAATACTTGAAAAACAGGTATACCGTACACCGGAGTAATGTCCCTAAGTTAATGTAAAATGATAAAATAATTATTTAGCACGTGGTTCACAAATTAGTTTATTTTATGTGGTCACATATTAAGCATAAAAAAGCATCTTACGCGATTCCTAAGACTCATGACTGTTTGTCCGATACAAAAGTATTAATAAGAGCCCGGGTTATGAAATAGTTATAACTGTTGTATCACATGAAATGCCTCGATTAAAATCGAATGATTAGTCGATCTCAAGGATTGGCAAAAAGGATGAAATAGACCTGTTGGCAAACGTCACGATAAAAAGCAATAATTACTACTTAAGACTACTGCGTGCGTAGTTAAATACAGCACCAATTAGTTGGAAATAAAGTTATAATGTTGTTATCGTTGCAAACCTTGGTTTTTACTTGTAGTTCCATTGATGATCAGCGTGGGATTGATCAGCCCACTCGACGTTAAAGGTCAGTGACCAAACCTTTTACATCGGTATATTTTGCTTAAAAACGCAAATAAGTTAATTATAAATTATATTTCATTCTAAGGACCCGAACAATATACTATGTTGTGATGAAGGTTGAAACTAACTTTGTGTTGTTCTTCTTGTTGTATTTGTTTTTCTCACTTTGTTCCTGCGAAGAGTTTTGGTCATTGCTATCCCTTCTTGTCTGCTTGCTATATATGGCTCATGTCATGTTTGACTGACTACAGCAGCATTCTAATGAAGTAAGGTGTCGGGCTTTTGTCACTGTGTTGATTAATATACTCTTGTTTATTTGATATTATTATTTTGTTTGCATGATATTCTTTTTATTGGCAATGGATATGTTTTGTCACATACACTGCAATATTACACATGTTTCTTTTCATAGCTACTTTCCCAATCTATATGTATGCCATTGTGAATTCATGGACCAGTAAGCGGTATAAAGGTGAATATTGTCGACTTTGGCTGTGCAAAAAAACATATCAGATTTAAAAAAAATATCCCAGCTATAACAACTTAGTCAACGTATATCCATGTTTTAGTCCAATATGGTGTGATTTAGTATTGGCTAGTCGAGTATCGAACGTTACGGACCATTTTTATTTGATAACGTCATTTACTTCATTATTTCTCTGAAGCCTCGTCTTTTATTGAGCCATCCTATGCTTTGTTTAATCAGATTTTGTAGAAGAAATATTATATTTCCCGGAGTAATTCTTTTCATTATATGTACGAGGTAAGGTGCACCCTTGACAATTATATTACATATTACAGTTGTTTTTTATTCACTTTTGGCCACAGATACCAATGTTTGCTACGATGGACACATGCATGATATTTTGACAGTTTCTTTTATCGCCTCACTTGTGTTAGATTGAATTATACTTTCAGTTATCAGTGTACAACGATAAATAATGGAATAACTAATTGAATAACACATTTTTATAAGAATCATGAAGTTATTTTGCACTGACAATGCAATAACGTCGTGGTTTTCATATCCACCAATGTTTATCTATTATTCCGAATGTTTGTCTCTACCAAATAACCCACACATGGACATTGAACAATATAATACATGTATACCGTAATTATATTAAAGTTGGCCACTTTCGGGTATGTTAATGTAATAAAGCCAGCCATCTGCAGGATTATTCACCAGGATATTTATTATTGGTCAATTATAACTGACTACTGTTACAGTTAATCTCACAGCAGTCATCGCGTCATTGTTTTGGTGAAATCCCTAACGTACATGTATACGGAGAGATAAAAAACAATTACACCTACTATCTGATCCCTTAATACAAACTGTCTGAGCACATAACGACAACACATGTATAATTGATTCCATAGGGTATATATTTGCATAACAGGAGACACACTATAGAATTAGTGAATTTCTGATGTCATTGTGTTATATACGTACATTCCCCATAAGTGCTAAACCGCCACATTATATTTCAGTCATGTTGTGTCATAACCGTCACATCTGATGACCCGGTATTATATAATATGTATACGTACATATATCACGATTAGAGAAACACTCCAGGAAATATGTATATAGGCAGAGTATTGCTACCGAAACTCTGTGCGGAATGGTCTGTCGTGTTTATGCTGGTGTTGAGTATTTCCTGTTGTCTAATTTCTTTTCAATGATGCAGTCCTTCGTCCAACGTACATTCCTTTTATAGTATTTTATGTATTTGTTTTCAGATTTGGCGAGTCCATTATTATTTTTCTATAATATTAGACACGCATAGTTTTCCTTGACAGTTTGTGTTTTTTGGAGTAAAGATTGAAAAGTGCGTGTCTCCATCTATAGATGATAATTAGAAAACCGGGGCATGTTTCATGCTGAAATGTTTAATGATCTTATTATGTTAGTCTTATGATTTTGGTAAATTAAAAAGAAACACGAACAGATTATGTTCATTTGGTCACAATTCTGAATTTAACCGATGGTTGTTTGAAGAAAGAATCAAATCGAAACATTAAATAAATTCATTTTTAAGAAACTTACAACGATTAATTGAGGGTTTTCGTTCCCACTGCGAGTGTTCACTATATTTTGACAGTCAGTCATACATCGGCCTTAATGAATGGTGTTAACCGGGTGGAGGGGTGAATAGTATAACATGGAACTTATACATGTACATTTGTATTTGTTCACGATTACCCTTTACAGACAATAAGTTTGGTTGTCAAAATTCATACTATTCGCCGGACCTTGCAGGCAATGTACTACTAAATGGATTGGTAGGCTACATGCTCGATTGCAACTCATCTCCTGTCAATAAGGAATGTTTGCCACAACTCGACACCATATAAATTCAAAATCCCAATTCGTCGAAGACCATTCCTCTACTAGGAGTGTAGTTCTATTTTAAGCGTTATTAAACTGGATGTTGCAAAAGCAAGAACACAAGCATGATTTAATTAAGACATTTATTGAATAAAGTACAAATTACAATAAATTAGAGTTAGGATTTCATGAGCGAACAAATGTTCAGCTGTATTTGTATAATTTGAAGGCAAAAATTTGCAATACAAACACAAACTAAGTTAAAAGCAAATCAAGGTAGCTACATTGGATAACATGTCTACAACGTCCAAACATGCAAACATCTATAATCTTCCATGTTAAGAGGATTTCGTTTATGTTTTGTATTGCAAACTTTCGCTGTGACAAAAAAGAAACATCAACACCGATGACAGTTACTCATCAGGATCGCAAAGATAAATTTGTAGATCATCAATCTCTCCTATAAATGGCTGCATATTATCAGCATGTCCGATCTGAAGAGCACATTGAACGTTTTGTAGATAACCCGGAACCAAAATATCATTCTCCTCAATGCCATTGCTGCCAGTAAGTTTATTATTGTTAAATTTGAACTCAACATACTTCTCTTCGCTTGCAACCTGAGGGATATATGTATAAGCGAACGGTTTGAGTGATGTTCCGATTCCGAAATAAGTATGCGAACGGTCTTCTGCTACCATAATGGAGGGAAGTGTTCCACAGTCGCTATTGACGACCAATGCGTGTGCCATTCCGTTGAAAGTGTGCTGAGGAGATGTGTAGTTGACACGGATGACGATAGTACGTGTCCCTCCCAGATTGGTGAAACGAGGGATTATAAGCCGACTGTTTACACCATTAAATATCGCTACGCCGTCTTTGACTGTTACAAACTCGTTCTCAACAGTATAATGGAATCTGGACTGATCTGTATGATCTTCATCAAATGTCAGATGAATCTCAGGCTGGCATTTGTTCATTTTCGGCTCACTCGGATCAATAAAGGAACACCCACAACTGGAACGACTAAACAATGTTCCCAGTGGACAATCTCGGACAATCCAGCCCCATCCAAGAATTTCCTCCTGGTATTTGGCGGGTTCGCCACTTACGGGGAAACTGTTACATATAGAAGGCTTCTGTGTCGCTTCGTAAACAGATAAACATGTGTCATTGCATTCATTATGGAAGTCTTCCACACAAGTACGTAAAAATTCGTCATACATTTGGTTTTCACCACAGCACATCGGGACAGATTTGAGGTTATCGCTGCACTCCCAGTAACCGCGACAGTTTGTTAAAGATCCATATTCATACGATACAACTTTGTTAGCGCAGAAGTCCACATCACATACAGTCTTCTCCGCTGGCTGACAGGTTAAAGACTCCATGTCCCAGTATGTGGAGAATGGACACAGCCGAACATGCCCCCTAAGATTACCATTCGCATCCTGATAACATTGAACATACTTTGAACAATCTTCATGTTTGTTGTAACCTGCCCCATTGACAACGATACATCCTTCACATAGGGGATCATCCAATTGTGCAAATGTCCCACATACCACTCCTAAGAGCACAATGCACACTGCAATATGCATGACTGATCTAACTTGCTGAAAAATAAAAAGTAATGCATAAATACATTGCATTGTTACGAATTGTCAATTTCAAATTTTGTAGAGAATTCAGTCTTTGAAATGTACAGAAATGTACAGTTGTTTTATTACATTTTTGTTACTTTCAAGATTTTAAGTCATTGGCCAATGGACACTTATAAATTCCAAACATGTCATTAATTGCAAACAAGCTTTATATAGCATTTCAAAATATATGTACACAATACACACTTTGGAAATTTAAGTACATTTGTATTGCGCGAGATCGTTTGCATAAACTTCACCTGTTGTATCTTATTGTTTTAACAAAGCCATACACTTAAATGACGGAAACGCACGGTCCTACTGACGGAGATTGATGCTTCCGAAGCTCAGTGGTTAGTGCGCTTGCCGTCTTATCTGGCGACCCGGGTTCAAATCCGGGTGGAGGTACATATACGAGGGGTGATCAATATATTCGAGGACTTTTCATCTAGCAAGTTCATATTGGCAGCAAAGCTCAAACCCATTTAACATCATTTGGTGTAAGATGTCTCCGACCGAATGCACTAATAAAATTATTTGATTCATACAAGGGATGCGTGACGTTGGACGTCACGCGACGTCATTCCAAGCGTCACCGTCGGAGCAGCAGACAGCTCCTTTCTGGAGTGATACCCGGTTCCGTGTATGAGACTGGTTGTCTTGTACTACTGAAATAAGTAGTTAAAAGCCATTTCTTGAATGTGAGGTGGAATAAAAAGAGTATCGATGCGTTATTGGAAAAAAAACTCGGAAAAGGGCGGTTGGCTTTACAAAATTAGATTATTTCAATTAAGACTGAAACATGACCTATCGGGATTAGGACGCAATATCGAAATAACCCTTTTGAATTGGAGTCAACGATTTTATGTGTTGTAGCCTATACTAGTCTTCGTTTTTGCCAGTTACATTTGATTGAGATCTGTGCGTCTTATTTCGCAGAATTTAACGGAAAGTGTCCCTAACGCGGTGTTAGTTTTACTATTTATCCTTATTTTATCGACTCAACCGTTTGGCAGAGACCCTACAATCACATAAGCAACGGAATCATATGAAAATGGCTAATTGGGAGCGCACAGAATCAATGCACAATATAGTCAAGTCATTTTGAAGGTATCGCGAGGAATTAACAAGTTTTGCGTTAATTTTCATAGCGTGTCGTTTCTCAAAAATAACGTTACGCCCGAGATGCTCGACGGTGCGCGCTTCACCATGGTTACAAAAAGTGACGTCATCAAGTAAATAGAGACGTTAACATAAAGAAAATTAGAAAAATCGCGAGATAATTTATTGATCTACATCAGCGTGTAATTTCATTACTCTAGTTCCAATATTTCAAAATTGAGAAGGAAAGTCCTCGAATATATTGATCACCCCTCGTATATGCCTGCCATGTTTCAGTAGAAATAAAGCAAATAAAGGCTATGCTCGGCATAATTCATTTTGATGGCTATCAGATAAGCACACTCGTATAACACTACAAGGAAATGCTAAACATTAATATTAGAAGTACAATTACATAGTTATAATTCTTATGAAGTAAAAGACTAACACAAACAGTCATTAAAAATATATAATCTTAAATTCAAGCTTACCTTATCAATAAATGAAATAACACTATTTTTCTTGATGTCGGTTTTTAAACACTATCAAATGTGATTTTGTTTAAATTGCTTGGAGATAATGTTTATATACCTTTTTGATTCGATTAATATCACCATGATTGATTATGGTTTACAAAATAAACAATCCCCAACGCCCATATGTGTGTATACTGGTAACCGTAAACAACGTAAACGTAACGCATTATTGGCTGAACTACGCGTTTACGTTCATGCGCAATAGAGCGCGTCGTTAAACAAGTAAAGGATAGTATACAATGTACATGTCATTACAAAACAGTTTGATGCACCAGGACACGTAACGTGTACTTAACGTGATGTGGGTTTCTTGTTTTCGTACGCTAGTCGTTAGGTTTGACACATGTAGGTATGATTTGTCATTGTTTAAAGCTATTTCGTTTGCGGTAACTAAATTATTTCTATATTGATGTATGACAAATCATTAGTGGTTAACAAATTCAAATATAAACACTTAGCGAATTAATCGTGGGTAGCATTGCTTGTTTTTAAAAAAGTCATGCGAGATCAAATGCCAACTCATATTAAAGTTACAACAACATGGGTTGGGTATTGGTAATTGGAACAGTGCAAACATTTAACGTATTTGTGGTCAATTATTTCGTTGTTTACACTATTTACCCATAGAAAGATATGAGAAAAGTACGACATGTAATAAACACTGGGAGTATATGATGAATTCTAACACGATCTGCGGATTAATCGTTTAAATATAGAGCGGACCTAACAATGTATTATTACCCCCATAAAACATACCTATCGAATTGGCTGTTTCTATTTACGCCCAGTATCACGTGACATATTTATGAATAAATGAACGTAAACTTTATAGTAAAATTTACTACGAGTCACGATGACAAGGCGAGTTGCACGAGAATCCAGTGTTACATCTATGACGCATCTATTTTTAGAAACTCCAATATACTCTAGAAACCAAGTTTTATTAAAGCTTCTGATAATCAATCCATTTATATTTTTCATTTTATGAAATAGATACCATATAGTCGTGTTATTAAAATTGTTTCAATGTTTAAATTGTGGTATTTCCTTAAAAAAATACGAAAGTCGTTCTCATTAACGAGGGAGGTAATTGTACCAGCTGATAAGCCACTCAATTTCAGCGTGGAAAAATGTTCAATGTCAAATGGGTGAAAATGGAATGCGCGCAGTTAAATAGTGCGGGATATTATCGTATTTAGAATCGAAATAAAAACTCTGTTCTTGTATATTGTCGGTGAATAAAACGCGGGCACTCGTTTGGATGCGGAAAATTAAATCACTCATGCTACGCACTCGTGATTTAATTTTTCCGCATCCGAACTCCTGCCCGTGTTTTATTCACCGACAATAAACGCGAACAGATTTTTATTTCTTAAGAATAATTCTGGGCCGGTATATATCAACACATAGTGGAAAACTTAAATATTTTGACTTCAGTTCATAATTTGTGAAGCACATATTTTTCGTAAAAAGAAAATGATTAATTGTTTTCATAGTGATTATGGTAGCTCTTTACAACATGGTTAAAATATTGTACACAAGCAATACTATTGGTTGTCTTGTTTATCTGAGTCACTTAAATAATTTAAAATATTTTAAGAAAATTTTAAGTTTTTTACTAAGATGCTTTATAAATACTGACTCTGAGCTAAAGAGGCAACCGAAATATTTGTTTACGAAAAAAAGAAACATTCGACGTGAAAAGGGCCAAACAGGAGCACACAAACAAGAGACAACAACTATCGCTGAATGCACTTAAAACACACATTTACATAGGGGAAAACAGCAGACACATTATTTTTAAAAAGTGAAAAACAGACCAACCAACCGAGCGACCACATGCCTAACTCAAACATAGTCCCCATACATGTATACATCATTTCTAGGGGTACATATATGGTGAAACAGCAAAAACACACTGAACGAGATAAAGAAACTACATTTGTAAACCACTGCAAGTCCTCATGAACCGGGGCTTCAAAGTTTCAGAACACTATAGTTTCCAGTCTGTAATTTGTAAACAATTCCGAAGTAAGATGTTCTAATTAGCAACGCTTCAGAATGAGACGTATGGCTCGGTAAAATTACTGATTAGACTCTCATTAATTTTGAATCGAACAGTCTATTGTTTGTAGAATGATTAACAAAACATGGACAAAAATATCTAAATTAAATTAAGTGTAGACAAAAGTAATTACATTAATACAGACAATTGTAAGTTTGTTGTCATTGGTGATTTAGATGATACGTTGATAAAATTAAACCGCTACATTTTACTTTTCAAATATACGAGAGGTGCCCCCCGTAAATTTGAACAGTGCTGAATGTCCGATATCATCCATCTAAACCGATATAAACGAAATATCTCTTTTGCACAGTAAGAAGTAATGTATCAGGCATCATATACAATAATTGTTTTGAATATTTGAAATATGGTTCAAACCAAAATTGCTAATTCTGAAGTGGATATTGATATTGGCTTTTTGAAGGCCAAACAACTCCAACGAATCGCCAGGAAGAAGTTGAAGAAACATTGCAGCACCATTTTAGTGAAGATAATCAGTACTACTCGTCACTAAAAGGGTAGTTTTTGTCATATTGCGCCCATAAATGAAATAACACAAAATATTAAAAAATGCCAAAAAGTGAATATATGTTGTATAACCGTACTCTTTGGGTGTATGATGTCTAGGACCAACAAAATAACTAAACTGTGTTTTTAAACTAAGGAAGGAGTATCCATTGTAACTTCCAAAACAGAAAATTCGCAAACATTACATGCCAAACTCCGAAAATATCGGTGTTCACAGCGCAAAAACAACACAAAATTAATGGGAGGCAATCGTCTTAAACCACCATATATACTACAACGGAACGGTTATATCGATAACTTTGTCACCTCTGAAAAGACGACACATCACCACTGAGATATATACGGTATACAACCAGACTGCTAAATGAGTTCTATATACGACCCCACCAAGAAGTTGACATTCGTTAAGCTAAATGGGTTAGCAGCCTGTTTCATTATATGTGCTGTTGTTTGATATAACTAATCAAATAGCACTAATATTTATTCTACAAACGGACAAATCAACCCACGATAGTATGTAATTTATGTTCAAAAAAGTTTTTGGACAAAATCTATCCCATATGGCTTTCCTGGCGACAATTTCCGAATTATGGTGTTTTGGTCAAGGTGCAGCATCATACACCAACACGATCACATCATTCGGTACCTTAAGAACACGTATTTCATGTTTATTACACGAGAATAGTAAAGCCAAAGTCAAACAACGCCGTACCCAAAGAATTGGAATCTTAAGAATAAGTCAACATGGATTACACTTAATATATGTTGACAATATGGGTTGAATTTATTCAGTCATACAAAAGCTCAAAAAGATGCCCGTACAAAAATGTGACTATTGGGTTCTAATTCAATTACAAATACGAAAACAATGGGTGTATATGTTAATTGATTCACTGATGCATACGATTGAATAAAAACTTTTCGGTTATACAATGTCATGTTAAAAATATGGCATGTTCAACAATGTTCAAATATAAGTGTGGCACCTCTCGTAGGCTAAAAAACACGTCTGTGCAATCATTAAACGAATCTTTTGAAATCTTCATCTTAACAAAATGCAATATGGTCACCATGTATTGCACGTGGATACAACCGACATAATAAATTTTCAATATTACATTCTAATGTACGAGTCATTATTAAATATCCGTCGCGTTATATGCATACCAATCATGCATTGAAGAAGGACGCTGAACACCGAATTATAGAAGATAACGATGAATTGGAGGTGAGTAAAACAAGGGGCATTAGGCCGATCCAGCTAGCGAATAGGAGACATACCAAGTATATTTCATTCTTATACATGTTGTAAGTCTAGCCGTTGTTTTACGAGGCTGACCTGTTTACTATTATTCAATCATCCATATGGTTTGCAAGAAACTAAAAGTATTACTTGCGAATACTGATGCCGAGCGAGAACATTGAAGTAAAAGATCAACCGGTGGTTTGAGTATATCGAATATAATAATGAAAAAAGAGAGCAAAATTATATGAGTGCAGCATTCGAAAATACTCATTTAATTTTTTCATCATCTCGCTCGCTAAGAATGGGTCTTAACAAATTAAGAATACCAGGAAAAAATACACATTACTTATGGAGAATCAAGCCTTTCAACGTAAGTTTGTTCCACATGAAAAGTTCCATTAGCCATGTAATGTGTTTTGAGGCCCACATGGAAGATCGGGAAACTGAATGTGTCAGCCTCGTTAAATAAAGACGTTACTTACTTACTTACTTACTTACTACTATGTTCACAAGATGCGCCTTATAATGCAGATTTTAAACACGTATGAGTGTCATATGACAGTGCTTACGACCTTCTAACATATTTGTTTATGTTATCCCTGTCAATCAACAACGTTTATTTATTTCAATAATGATGTTAAGCATGCATCCCAAACATGACTTACCACAGTGCAAAAAGGTCAATGAAACCGAGTGTGTTCTGGATAAAATGAGATTCAGTTACTGTATCAAGATATTGTTATATCTGTTTTGTGTCATAGCATTCTAGCAATATGTCTCCATATATTATAATTAACAACGTAGAACATCTTAACTGCCTTTTAAGGTTTATTGAAAATAGCAGAGACTTTATTTTTTGTTCATTTAGTTACGAATTCCATTATCCTTTTCATATAAAAAGCGTATGATGCATCATTTATAAACATATAACTACATGATACCGAAAATCCACATTACATGTAGATGTACGAGTAGTATTTGGTAATATAAACGAATGCTAGGTTGCCTGTCGATGACTTAAAATGTGAAAGCCATATCTACAGAAGCTAATTTGAGAATATGAGAACAAATGTCTGAAAAGTCCTCTTTTCTTTTGCAATAAACAAGCTTTTCTAACTTCATATTGACCATTATGACCTGTTCCGATTGAAACAGGCTTATAAAAATAGTCGTATGATTCATATCGTAAAATTGCAAATGCGCCCATTGCATTCTAAGCCAGTGATGTATATATACGTATAAACTTAACACAAATATAGAGGTCATGATGTATACTTTGAGTATACACATATCAAGTCTCTTACTATATACCATAGCACACATATTTACATGAGGGCATAAGGAAGACCAATCCACCCAGTTACTGAAATGAAATTGGAAATTAAGCTGACTTCAAAGAAAGTTTTTTTGACTTTTGTACTGAAAGGAACGTACTGTCGAATACAGCACTACAACACCAATTGAGTTCGTTTCTGCAAGTGAATATACACCCGTACGTTGCAATGTGTTCACAACATATACTGGTCATGTGCCTGAGTAACATTAACATTAATAAAATAACTTCGCCATTCGCAAGTCTGCAAAATCAGATTATGCAATGTATTGAATGGGATTACAATAGACGGGACTGAGATTAAATAATGGTAAAAGCGACGTGATCTAATAACAGTGTGAAGTTGACGTCCAGTCCGGCACATTTTACTTGGGAATGCCATCAAACACGTCTGTTATGGATGCGATTGAATGGACATCAACTTGTATATAGCAATAGACAACATCGGACACACTATTTACATCACGTAGGAGACTAGAAGGAAGGTACCGTCATTTTTGAAGTTTGAAGTTATTGTGACAGGTGGCCGTACTTACTTCGTACATGTATGTCTGTACCATGCATCTAAGATGTATAAAAATGAAAAACATCGAAATTTCGTACAACTTTTCAGATACTATTTAGTGTATTCCATCTTTATAAAATACTTTATAGTAAAAGTACGTATAAAGTCATCGACACCAAACAAATCGGTATATGAAATCAGTTCTGAGTCTACCATTGTATTGTTCAACTGTTTCCACTTTTTCAAACAAAAAATGTCAAAATATAAAAAATGAAAAACTACTTAAAACATCGATACAACTCTGCTTCCATCACAGTTGTTCATTTACCAGTTGGAGGGGGCTAGAATTAAGGTATTCCCTGTAGTAAAAAAATATTATTACATTAATGTTTGCATAGTGATTATGGTAGCTCTTTACACCATGGTTAAAAGATTGTACACGATCAATACTATTGGTTGTCTTGTTCTTCTGAGTCACTTAAATAAATAACAATATTTTAAGAAAATCATCAGTTTTCAACCAAGATGCTTTATAAATACTGACCCTGAGCTGTAAGTATTTGTTTATGAAAAATAGAAACATTCAGACATGAAAAGGGCCAAAAAGGAACACACAAACAAGAGACAACAACTATCGCTGAATGCACTTCAAACACAGATTCACATAGGGGAACATAGCAGACACATTATTTTAAAAAGCGAACATGAGACCAACCAACCGAGCGACCTCCTGCATAACTCAAACATAACCCCCATATACATCATATCTGGGGGGAAACACATCGATGGTGAAACAGCCAAACCACATAGGACGAGATAAAGAAATGACATTTGTAAATCATTGCAAGTCATCATGCACCGGGAGTCAAATGGACCTTCAAAATTTGAGAACACTATAGTTTCTAATGTGTAATTAGTAAACTATTGCGAAGTAAGATGTTCTAATTTAATTGCATGCAATAAGAAACACGTCAGAATGAGACATATGGGTGGGTATGATAACTGATTAGAAGCTTATCAAATTAGAATCGAACAGTCTATTGTTTCTACAATTATTAGCAAAACATGAACACAAATGTTTAAATTCAATTAAGTGTAGACTGACATAATTATATAAAAGACAATTGTATGTTTGACGTCATTGATGATTTAGATGATACGTAGATACAATTAAAAAAAAATTAGGAGAACAATTCATCCACCCGAACAAAGTAACACGTCCTGTACTGTCAACAGCAACAATTTGTGTTAACGACTAAAAGTGAGTCGTCATCTGTAGTTATAAGCAGTTTAAGTTCAGACATTGTCCGGTCATTTCGAGTGCTTAAGCATCCTGAAAATATACAGCAAAACAACAGAAAATGGAAAGGATGGGAGGGTGTTTCTATAAAATGGTTATACTGATTATTAATTTCGTTTTTTTTAACATAAATATCGATCGCGTGATATGCATAACACTCATGCAATGAAGAAGGACGCTGGAAAGCAAATTACAGAAGATAATGATGATGAACTGGAGGTGAGACAAGAAGGTGGATCGGACATGCTAGAAAATTGTGGTAGAACTATTTTGACCTAGAAGGGATGAAAAGGACGTAAGTATGAAATATACATATCCATTTATCATCTCATGTCACAGCTACCGATCAGTTGTAAAGCGATAGGGCATATACATATAGGTCATTATTATAAACGTTGCAAGAATCTAAACGTATTACTTGCGAATACTGATGCCTAGAACTTTTTTGAAAACAAATCAATTAATGACTTGATTATATCGAATATAATAATGAACACTGAGAGCAACATTATATGAGTGAATTATTCGATAATAATCATTTAAGTTTCTTCAAAATTTCGCTGACTTAGAATGGGATGGTCGTAAGTACTAGAAAGTAGGCAAAAAAGAAAACTGTTTAAAAACTATACTTTGCTTATGGAAAAGCAAGCTTTGCTTTTTCAACTTCAGTTTGTTCACATGACAAGTTGCGACTTAATGAAATTATGTTCATAAGAAGCGCATCCTTATGGTTCAAATACGTATGGGTGTTACTAGGTTAAAAGTAATTCTAACGACCTTCTAATTCTAAACCAGCTAACTGTTGTTTATGTTATGCCAGTCAATAAACGATGACCTGCTTGACCATGTTTTACCCATAATAAAACATACAATGCACATAGGACCTACAGCAACACAGAACATCGCGAAACAACACAAATACCAAAATAAGAACCATTACATACATGTATATGTAAGTTTCGCTTGACGCAAATGTCATCACCACACAAAAATGCAATATATGCCACTGGTTGTGAATTAAATGTCATAAAGTATTGTCGCACGTTGTTTGTCAATCTAATCGGACAAATTACTACATTTTGTTCATAATCATTCATTAATTATTGATAACCATTGCTGAGCAATTGGTGTTCAATTAGCGATTATTATTAATAATTATACCAATTTCACGTACAGAAATATGTCTACATGACATTATGACAGCACATATCATATTGTAAAATAGCTTATTTTCGTGGGTACTACATTTCCTGGATTTGCCTATAATCTTATTTCGTGGGCTGTTAAATTCCTTGATTACTTAACATTGAAAGAGAAACCGTAAGTTCAACACCCATGAGTTCGATCTTTACGGGGAGGGGTGAGTGTTAAAGATTTCGTGGTTGAAAGCACCATCGATATCAATGAAGATTGAACCCTCATGAAATATTATTATTTTACACTAGTTGGTACATGTAGATTAATTAGATTATTATCTCATAATTTCTACATTCCATGGAAATGTCAGACGTTGGTCCTTGTTCTGCTAAATGTGGGAATGATTCCAGCTAGGCTCTGTTCATTAGTCAGATGTGAGCGCTTGTCAAAAGATATGTCAGTTCCCCTTGTTAGTAAATGACAAGGAAGCGGATTTTAACGAGTAACAAAATACAATTGAAGTTTGAATGAGAAAACGATTTTTTGTGACAACTCAGCTCGCTTTATATTATACTTAATTTGGTGAAAAAGTGGACTGTTGGAATAGTTTTATGTTGTGTCTAGAAAATAAGACGAAATATTTACTTTGAGGTGTTATGGTGCTTACGTGGTTGCTACTTGAACAACTTACAGTAATCGTGCTGAATATTTTCTTCGAGTGGATAGACAATTAGAACCTGTTTTAAAAGGACAGAGCACATACGAATGACAACATATTATAAACTGTGCTAAATAATAAATAATCTGGTTCTTATCTTCGGAAAGGAGTTGCTTACTTCGTTTACATATAAAATCATAAGCTTTGCCGACAGAAGGGGAAATTGCAGTCTTCGAAGAAAATATCAGACAACCTTAGTGGCCAACGTACCCGTGTTCAAAGACAATTACCATTGTTTACTTTTCATTTTTTACTTTGTTAGTCGCAACTAAGATATTAAACGGATACTTTGAACAGAAGAATTAAATCATCAATAAAAAAGTATTCGATAGTACTTCGTTTGTTAAAACTGAAATATTGGAATATGAAAATTTGACTTGATGAAATACCCCGATAGGTATTTAGTATAGATCTACTTGCTAGATATTTAAGGGTTAGGTCTACGGAAGTTTATAGACTAAACAATTTTAATAACCTTTCCAATACGTTCTTCAAATTTACATTGATTACCACTATCATCCATTCATTCCTGACGTGATCCATTGTAACGAGGACAGTGCTTTGAACTGACTAAATTAGGAACAATATTCTGTGTGTAGTAACTGAAGAAATCACAGTTTGTTTTAATTATACGTTTTGTGCAATAATTACTTTTTATAGGACTAAGACGCTTTGAACCAATGTTCACTTCTTAAATACTAGTGCTTTGTAAGTTGATATCGTGCAGCACAGGGAGATAATAGTTTGGTCCTTCTTCAGTGAATCGTGTAGACTAGTTCAACCACACTGTTGTATCATAGACACACGGTGTGAAAGTATTCTTTCCTATTCTCATCGTAATGCCAATGTATAACATTTCACTAGAACTGAACAACTTGACAGAACTGTGGTATATAAATACTTCCTCAGGTGCGGCGAAGAGACCATCATATGCAGCGATAGAGGCCAGTTACTATGAATCACTGGATAAAATTAGGGATAACCTTACATATTTTACCTATGTATTTC
Organism: Spisula subtruncata; assembly: GCA_963678985.1. Lineage (NCBI taxonomy): Eukaryota > Metazoa > Mollusca > Bivalvia > Venerida > Mactridae > Spisula > Spisula subtruncata. Next base: position 34,200,030 of record OY787666.1, on the reverse strand, counting down.
TTAGTTTACAACTTGCAATAGGTTTAACGGGGAACGTTATTTCTCTGATAGTGTGGGTTAAGGGTAAGGATTGTAGTATAATTGCTTGCTCCTTATATTTCAAATTTCTCGCAGTAAGTGACATATTGGCCCTTGTCTCAGGTTTCTGGTATAACGTGTTAGCAGAGGAATTGGATTTAGGGTTGGCCTACGGCTTTTCTCATTCGGTTTACTGCATTATAAACGTATTTTTCTTACATTATGCGCTTCAACTTTCCACATGGTTGGTTGTGTGCATCTCCATCGAGAGAGTGCTCAGTATAACCTTTCCTTTTTCATTTATACCAAGTGGTGCGAAACATCGCGCAAAACTAGTACTCTTGTTATTAATCATAGTTCTAACTGGGATAAACAGTCATGCTTTCGTTAGGGTCGTAGATCATACATATCCATTTTGCCACACAGAGAAGGTTAACAGTCAATTTTACTCGGCCATGAACGAAGTTTCATCAATATGGACTCTAATCGTGGTTCCATTTTGTCTTATTATGACATGTAACATAGTAATACTAATACAGCTATGTTTAAGGAAACACAACACTACAGTGAACAGGGCCCAGAGTGAACAACGTGTTGCTATGTTCACCAAATTATCCATTGCAAGCGGCGTATTACTAGCTGTATCTTTGGTTCCTTCACTATTATTGCATCTGGTATACAGTTATCGTGTTTTTTCTATGACGTATGCAAAATATTTAATGCTACTCTATTCCGCCAAAAATACCATTTTCCTCAATAACTGTCTCAATTTCGTGGTATATTGTTACAGTAGTACACAGTTCAGATCTGATTTGAGGAGTTTATGTACGAGACAACGTGCTTCAGTACCATCAACAGCGGTGACTGTTTCATGATTTTAAACAAATACATGGCCAATGAATTCATGATTGGTTTTGAAATAATAAATGTGATAGATGGTATCTATGATTGGTTAAGACTGAGCACGTGACATGCCCGGGAATTATGATTGGTTAAGGAAGATCACGTGGCGTGTCTGGTGATTGTAATAGGTTAAGAAACACCACAATTAAATGCACTGTCCGGGAATTATGGTTAGTTAAGGCAGACCCCGTGAAATGTCCAGTGATTGTGATTGGTACGACTGGCCACGCAGCATGTTCGTGAATTGTTCATATACGTGGGGTGATCAAAAAGTAATGAGACAATCGCTATAAAATGACAATTCTTCGTGGTATCAATAAAATTAGTTTTCATTTCAAATAATGTATATATTTCCTCTCTCTGTCTGCAGAGTTTCATAAATGTTCATCCATTACTGGCGGAGATATCCATTATTAGTATTTTACAACCTTTGGTACAGCTACTCGCCGCATATTAACACGTCAATGACGTCACGTACGTAAACTGTTAACTATTCGAACGTCTCATTGATCCGAAAAACAGCTTATGTCTCTAACACTATTGGATAGATTTACTAATAATTCAGTATTTATTTAGAACAATTGTTCATTTGAATAAAAGCAGTTCAGTTGTTATAAAATATCAAGAAAGTGTTGAATAAGTATTCGATCATTTTCATTCTGAAGACGGCGCTCGTATACGACGCCCGTCAATCGTGTGACAATCAAAATTGACAGCTTATCCAATGCTTTTCTGACCTCGGCCTGATTTTATTTAGAGTTTCTTTCCCGTCACAAACCCTTTCCACTAACGATACATAAGTATACGTCTTGTAGATTTCGCTTCCGATGCTCGTTTCCCCATTTTCAATGTATTTTAGTCCTTCATCCTAGTTTGTTGAAGCACTGTATATTTTCGAAATGTGATTTTTTGCCGAAATATTGCGTAGTTTTCAAGTCACTACTGCAGTTTTCACGCAATATAATTCAAATAAACAAGCCTACGTCAAAAACGTTTTACTCCACAGTTTTTCAATGTTCAGCTAATTTGAAAATATGAGGAATATTCAATAAGATACCAGTCGAATGCTTTTCCATATCATACGGCGAAAAGGGGCGACGTTTTTGATGTGCGGCGATATAACGATACACCTTATATTTGACGTTGCATTAATATATAACTACTTATTGTAGAACTTTATATATATATATATATTATACGCAAACATTGGCATTAAATGCAGCAAAATTAATATGACGCTTTCATGGCTCAGATACGTAAACTTTTAAAATGAGAGCATTTGTCTCATTACTTTTTGATCATCCCACATATAATTGGTTAAAATAGACCACGTGGCGTGTTCGGGAATTATGATTGGTTAAGATGGACCACTTGAACTGTCTGGTAATTATGATAGGCAGATTGAAAAACATGAGAGAGCAGACAAATGAATGCGCAATATTAATTACTGAATCAGTGAACAAAGATGGAAAACAACGTAAATAATTTTGTACCATTGTCACTTAGATCTTTCTATGAATGTTACTAACTGTTCAAGTATTACATAACTGTGTAACTATCTATATATCTATCTTAGTTTGAGGTTTTGAGTTTGTAACTTTGTAAATATTGTTTATACAATGTATGTTTATATTTGACATTTTATGTTCAGCCAATTATGTAATCCACAGAAAATAAATTCGTTTTTTTTCTTATTATCATTATTACTGTTACACGTATAACGTAACATAATTATACAACTATTTACTAAGCGCCATTTTGTTTAAAAAACATGTACACCTCTGTACTTGTATTATACTACTGTATATACCATACATGTATTAATATTAATAAAGTATTCGCTTTCAGTCAGTTTGTTTGCAAAATTCTGTAGAAGTACTAGTGCATTTCAGCAAATTGGATGTTTTATGTTGTGTTGTCAATTGATATATTGATATTAAACTTATTTTGGGAAATATTATTAAGCTCGGCAGAGGATCGCTTAATATAATTTCCAAAACTCATTTAATATAAATTCATATCAATTGAAAACACGCGATAGATTTTTAATATCATTTAAAAACTAACGCAGTGCGCAGTTAACTTTATATTTATATTATATCACACGACTTTCCTTGTCTACAGGTTAGTATAGCGAGTACGTGATATTTTATATCGCATGACTTCCCTTGTATCCTGGTTAGTATAGTCAGTACGTATAAAGTTATATGTACCACGTGTAGTATAATGTATTGAGTTTTAATAATAAATCAATTCGTATATTGCGTTTTAGTGTCATATGATATAAAGAATCTATCACTCGTTGTCAATTGATATATTTATATTAAACTCGTTCAGGAAATATTATTAAGCTCGCCAGAGGCTCGCTTAATAAAATTTCCAAAACTCGTTTTATATAAATTTATATCAATTGACAACTCGTGATAGATCCTCTATATACGTAACGTGTGCATTATAAAGCTGTCCTACGTGTGTGTGTTTTTCCAATAAAACTTCGTTAATTAAGTAACGTTACAACGAAAAATAACAATAAAACCATAAGTCACGTTTCTTAAGATTTATTAACAAACATTGAAAATATGGATGTTCACTCACACAATGATCACATATCTTTCATTGGAACAAATGCACCAATTATTTCTTTCAGAATTGCTCGAACGTACTTTTGTATACATTCAAAAAGCTGATTGTGTCACGTTATATTATGCTTCATTTAAATGCCAATGGCGTTAAGCAAACTATCGTCAATACATTGAATAATATCATCAATTTTGTCTACATTTATTAAATGTATGTTCTGATGTTCGTGAGTATCATTCATAGAAACAGCATACTTTTCTATTTTATTTAAATGAGAGTACAATTAGTGATATTCCTCGTCCGTGACAAAAGAACCCACGCAACTTATAATACTGTTGTAAAACATGTCATAGTTTTGCTCGAAATAGATGAAGCTCAGATATGCTGAATTTGAACCAGAGTATATTTCACATGAAAAACACACTGGTTGAACGAGAATGTGCAAATTGCAAAAGAGGCATATTGCAGTGAATATTTAGGACTGCTTTTGGCAAGGTGGCATTTGTAATAACCCAGTACATATAATGCAATGAAAGTCCAAGACAATCTAATATTAAGCCTACAAAATCAGATTATACAATGTCTTGAACAGGATTACAATAGACGGGACTGAGATTAAATAATGGTGAAAGCGACTTGATCTAATAACAATGTGAAGTTGACGTCCAGTCCGGCACATCTTAATTGGTAATGTCATCAAACACGTCTGTTATGGATGCGATTTAATGGACATCAACTTGTAGATAGCAATAGACAACATCGGACACACTATTTACATCACGTAGGAGACTAGAAGGAAGGTACCGTCATTTTTTGAAGTTTGGAGTTATTGTGACAGGTGGTTGTACTTACTTTGTACATGTATGTCTGTACCATGCATCTAGGATGTATAAAAATGAAAAACATTGAAATTTCGTACAATTTTTCAGATACTATTTAGTGTATTCCATCTTTATAAAATACTTTATAGTAAAAGTTCGTATAAAGTCATCGACACCAAACAAATCGGTATATGAAATCAGTTCTGAGTCTAGCATTGTATTGTTCAACTGTTTCCACTTTTTCAAACAAAAAAAAGTCAAAATATAAAAAATGAAAAAGTATACTTAAAACATCGATACAACTATGCTTCCATCACAGTTGTTCATTTACCAATGGGAGGGGGCTAGAAATAAGGTACTCCTAGTAGTAAAAAAATATTATTACAACTTCATCCATTACTTTTTGATAGGAACCTACATATTATGCAATAGTATAATATAGAATAATGATTATATTATTCCCACGGTACCGGATGTACATTTGGCATAAGTAACACACTAAATATTGTAGCAAGTGCGATGATTTAGTTTGCATATTACTCAACAGTATTGCAACGAAAAACATTTGTTTATTACGGATTGGGTTACGTTGTATATGTATCGTGGGAAAAGTTTTCGGCAAACATTCCTACACGGTCAAGAGAGTATGATATTGTAAAACTAGATAGACATGATGTTATTAGGTAATAATGAACGCAAGATAACCATAGACTGCTCGTTGGGACAGTCTTGGCATACGATCATTATTGAATTATTTAGATATATTGTGTTTACTACATTTTTGTATAGTATATGATGAATGACGAGGGTTCGTATTTACAAAACATCGTCGTAGAAAACTTCAAATATGTCTTAAAAACTTAAAACTATTTACGTATATCAACAAAAGATTTAATGTATGCTGAAGTCTAAATGAAGAAATGAAATTAAAATGAGGAAACAATTGTGTACTTATCATAGCACAAAAACATAACCTAAGCAAACCATATATACCTATATGTAGATAGTTATGTAAATTATGTAGTTTCGTCTAGTTCGAAGCGACGATGCTTAGTTCTAATCGCGCTGATTACTTTGCAAATACCGAGGTTCACGTGACGTTTCCAGTATGAATAGTAATTAGTAAAATATTCCGAGATAAGGTTAACTAATGCAGTTACAAAAAATTAACCCCGGTTTCAGAATGAGACATATGGTTGGTAAAATAACTAATTAAACTCTCATTAAATTAGAATTGAATAGTCTTTTTTCTACAATGATTAACAAAAAACTTGAACGCACTTGTAAAAACGCAATTTAATGTAGACAAAAGTAATTATATTACAAATAGTTTAGGTTTGACGTCAATGTTTTTAAGATGATACGTTGAAATAATTAAACAAAGTAGTATAAAACTTGGGGGCAGGGGAATCTTCAGGTCCCGAAGGTTAATGAACAGCATAATTTGAGCATGTAGACAAGTTCAGTAATATCCAATAATACAATTTAGTATAACCGTTTGGTGGTGATCTATTTTAAAAAGTGAGAATAATTAACCACGAGTTATCGCACTTGAACTCAACATTTTTCATACATTCTGTGATTTCTAATACATTTTTATATTACATGTGTATATGTATTCAAACGTATGTTAAATCAATGAAACAATGACTTCGGTGATTAAAATCAACGAAACTTTTGAATTTTATTAGGAATACCCCACACATACAGACCAATCTTTCGCTGTCTTCCTTTGACATACGCACCTAGTTTTCTACTAGTTATTTTGTTTTCCCGACTAATCCAGCCATATTCTCCAAAATGCGTGCCCACGGAAAAAGCTGAATTCCGTAGAATATATATATCGGAGAGAGCATACAAAATTTCAAGTTTATAAGTTAACGGATTACGGAAATATTTAAGTTTAAAAGCTGTTGCGTTTTCATTGCCGCTCTGCTTATTATGTCATAAACCCTAAAATTGTGTTTCTCTAGATTACCATCTTAATATTAATGTTAGCACAATAAATTATCACGTATCTTTCAGTTGATGTACGCTGTTCTTTGCAGAGGTATTGTAATCAGGTTCGTTTGGTTTCTAAATATTACTAGCATCACAGGTGGCAGTATCAGTGTTTGGAAAAGAAAAAGAACAAATCCGCCACTGAGCTAATACATTACATGGACCGTATATATATCGATTGTCTATCTAACTCCCTGTACATTATGAAGGTATAAAGCGTAGTATATGTATATGTCCAAAGATTGTGGAACATTGCATCTTACAATAGGCTTGGTTCCCAACAATTATTACGATACTGTGAGCGCAGCGGGTAACCAGTGCATAAATAAAATGACATTGAGCGAAGTTGAATAACGAAAGTAACACTGTTTCGCAGTTATAAGACACAATTGAACGAGATTTTCGGTAAGAATTAATATCTTATAGTTTATTTGAATGACTTGTATAGCAATTTTTCTTCAGCGCCCGTATTTTATGTTGAAACAACGAGATGAAATGTTCCACAATCTTTCGCATATAGACATATAGTACGCTTTATACCTTGATAATGTTAGTATATTAGTTCAGTACGGAAATTTTTATATATGTTTTTATTATTTTATTTAATCGTTTGCGGACCAAACACTGATACTGCCACCTGTGACTAGCATTACCTATCATGTATTGGATTTGGATTTTCATTCGAGAATTCGAAATATGATACGATTTAGTGGAACGTACTCGCCATACAAACGTATTTGGGTTGACCATTTAAACTGACAGATGGCTTGATGATTCATACATATTTAGAATAACCATCACAAGGCACTTCTTATTTTCTTATTATTTGTCATGTTGACCAAAATAAAGTTAAAACGTTTGTTTTACTGTAAGTAAAGATTAAATGTCAGAAAGTTTTTCCGTGTTTTCTCAAAATATCCATTTTGTAATTACGACATTCTAAAACTAAGCCATCATTATACTAAATGAGTCGATAACACCAAGGTGAAGTATAACTAATGGCACATCAGTATAGTCACTTTTAAGTAGGTAGTACAATGTTAAACTGTTTATTGTACGTTGTAATTAAATGCAATGCAAGTAGACGACATTACACCAAATCATTTCTCTCACGTTTTTCCAACCTTGATTTTGTACGAAAAAGTAAAAAGCTTCATAATTTCACAACAATTATCTCACGTTCTCTTATAATTCGTTTCAATAATCAATGCTGTTAAGGAAACTATCGCCTTTACATTGAATTAAGATTGTCAGTTTTGTCTACATTTAATTGAATGTACACTTAACCGAATTTCTAATTGGCCACCCAATGAAATATCATATTATGCGATATATTCAATCAAATTTTTAAAATTGTGGTTATTTTCATTCCATGCACTTATCTATCGATTTCAAGAAATAAATTACGCAAGCTTGTATAAAATTATCCATGCGGAACTGTGAGTGCAAAGTGGCTTACGTGCGCGTGGTTCACGTGCCCGACATGTTTGATTTTTGAAATAAGTTAAAATGTATTCTCTGTCGATTGGCTTAATGAAAGGCATTGGTACTGGCGAGAATAAGTAATATGGAGCGTGCTGAGGCCGTTAGAATGACGAGTACCCGGACCAAAATCCAGACATGTACGTCAAAACGTCATTTTGAAAACAGTGATGTTTATAATAACGTGGGGTTTAGCTCGAATAACTGCGAGAAACACATTTTCTATCAACGGAATAGGACAGTATCGTGGTTTCGATTATTTGTATTCTTCTAAAAGCATTTTTTTTTTAAAACTAATTTATTAAAACACGTGGCCAATCAGAAAATCGTTCAATGTATGCATGCATCTGACGTCATGAGCGCGTTCCACATGGATCATTCTCACAAATTATAATGTTTTAATAAAAGTCAATCAACAGGAAACAGATTCGTACTAAAAACGATACTATTCCAAGGTGTGCACGAGGCCAACGTGCAAAAAAGCAATTGCGCACCAATCGTTACGCATGGATGATTTTGTACATGAATACGCCATTTCTTTCCGGAAATCGATAAATTAATGCGTGGAAAGAATGAATAACACAGCCTAAGATTTATTGATGTAATATATCAGACGATATAATATTTTTAGGGTGGCCAATTAGAAATTCGTTTAAGTGTATACTTGTGTATCATGCATATCATTTATAGAAAAAAACAGACTATTGATTAAATCAGAGTTTAAAATTAGTAATCTTTCTGGGTCATATTCCTCATTCTGGAAGCGATGCACCACGTAGTAGTCTGTATAAGTAATAAGTTGAAGGTATTTAGGAATATACTAAACATCTCTTATGCCTACATAGATACGTATTACTAAATACTTGCAAATTCGCCTGATCAATCACGCAAATACCAATGACTATTTGCCACGATAAAATAAACTTATGTACCATGACTAAGTTTTGCTCGAAACCGATGCAGCTGTTATATTTAAAAAAGCAATGCCACTTTGTTTAACCAATAACATTCGAGGGATGTTATGAACTTGACACATGTGATATACTCGTATTGTATTGTCCATAAGGATATGATGCATAGGTTGGTGTGCTATTGTTTTGTCCAAAATATGCTTCCGACGAAAAAATATACTAGCCCAAAGCAGATATTGTTAATGCACGCTCTTACTATAAAGTTGTGAAGGAAATGCTCGTTAATTCAACCAATTTAGCGAATATACCACCGGATGTTGCAATGTGTTGATAACAAGCATGTATACTGGTCATTTGTCTGAGTAAAACCACATTACTTCGCTATTGGCAAGGTAGTACTTGTAGGAACATGGTTCGTGTAATGCAATGAAAGTCTAAGATTATCTAGTATTAATTATACAAAATCAGATTATACAATGTATTCAATAGATTTACAATAGACGAAACTGAAATGAAATAATTGTGAAAACGACGTGATCTAATAACAATAGCCCTATCTCTATCTGCCACACTCTGTAGTAAATCAGTTATTAAATAGTAGTTCAGCTATACACACGTGCTCTTATAGTATATACAAACACAACAACGTCCTTGATGGGTGCTATTTAAGATATATCGACTTGAAGGTAAATACAGCAACAGACTTACAATGTACAGCAAGTAGGAGCCAAAAACGTAACCGCCATTTATTGACATTATTCTGACAGACGACAGTACCTACTTCAGGCATGTATTTATTTTTAACATAAATTTAGGATAGTTAAAATGAACTACATTTACATTTAGACTTTTATAGATAATATTTATTCTTTCGTTAAAATACTGTATAGTTAATTCAAAAGCGTAGCGTTCGTATAAAGTCATTACCCAAAGGGGAATATCAAATCGATGTCTGAGTCTAGCATTGTATTGGTCTACAGTGGCCACTACGTCAATAAATTGTCAAAACTTAAAAATAAAAATGATACTTAAACATTGATACAAATATTCTCTCCTCGCAGTCGTTCATTTACGAGTGATAGGCTCCAATTAAGGTATTCCCAGTAGTAAAACAAATAAGAACGTACGTCAAATTTACCACATTTTCATCCATTACAGCTTGACATAAATGTAAGAACCTACATATTCTGTTATAGCTTTTTATAGACTAATGCTTGTGTTATTCCCACGATACCGGATGTGCATTTGGTACAATTAACACTCTTAATGTAATCAGCCCCATGTCGCCATATGTCGGTATGTATAACAATCCATTGTAGCAAATGTGATGATTCAATTTGCATATTACTTAACAGTATAGCAATGAATGACATTTGTATATTACGGACAGTGTTACATTGTCCACCCGGTATCTTGGGAAATATATTCCGTAAACATTCCTACACGGTCAAGAGATTATGATATAGTAAAACTAGACAGTCATTTTGTAATTAATTATTAATGAAAGTAACATCAGCATATACTACGTGTTTGGACAGTTGGGAATTAGAACGTTATTAAATAATTTCGATATAATGTATTTACTATTAATGAAAAGCCAGAGCTGGTATTCACAAAGCATCTTCGTAGAAAATTCGCAAAACATTCTTAAAAACATAACAATCGTTATGAATGTCAGCAAAGCATGACAATCAAGAGCATTAATTGTTTGCATATGTTAATTTAAAGCTGTGTGTAAATAGTAACAATAAACAATAAGGAAACGTGAGTTAATCTTTTTTTTAAATATCTAGAAATATGCACCACACAAAAGTATGTAATACTATTTTAGTTATTCACTAGATCTATCTAAGGTGTTTGAGAAATAAAGCACTGGTCTTCGCATATTCAATCCATAACTCATTGTCAAGTTGCTTTGTGGACAAAATATTCCATGAACTAGATATGTATCACATGGCATCAGATCACATATTTTACAAAATTCGATGTTTGAAATAAACTCAAATAATACGTAATCGATGTCGAAAACTGATCAAAATGTCAATACAAAAATGTAAGTATTGCCTTATGATGACACATTAAACAAAGCCATACGTACGAGCTCGTACATGTAGATTGCTATAGATGAATTATGCCCGTGATCCTGGTCTACCCGACAGCAGTGGAAAAACCTCTCGTGATCATTTTGCAGTAGTTTTTAAAGCTTGCGCTGCTAAACCTGCACCTATAAGAAAAACAGTGAATCTAAGAAAGTTAAAATCTATTGACATTAGTGAATTCAAAAAAGACATCGAATCCTCAGATATTTTGGAAAGTGGACTGCATATATCAGACATTGATGAACTAGTTGAGGTATATACCCATGGGCTTTCATCACTAATTGACAAACATGCGCCCCTAAAATCCAAAACCATAGTATTAAGACCCTCAAGTCCGTGGTACACTGAAGATCTACATGACGCTAAACATCTGAGACGAAAATTGGAGCGAAAATGGCGAAAATCTAAATTGACAATAGATCATGAAATATATAGGAATCAATGTTCGGTAGTTAACAAAATGTTGAAACAATCCAAAGTATCCTACTACACAGATAAGGTAGAAGCCTGTGGTCGTGATCAGAAAGGGTTATTCAAGATAACTAAACATCTGATGGGTGAAGAAAAAGAAGTTGTGTTACCAACTGGTAAACCTGCTAAAATGCTTGCACAGGACTTCAGTGACTTCTTCATTAACAAAATTGAAGCAATACGTACCGAAATAGCCACCAGTATTCAGTCAAACCAACAAAACGACAGTGTTGAATTCGAAACTCCTTTCGAAGAAGAGCAACTGTCCGAATTTTCTCCAACATCAGAGGATGAAATCCGAAAACTGATAAATAAATCACCTAGTAAATCATGTGAACTTGATCTTATACCAACATGGCTGTTGAAGGATTGCTTGAATGAACTACTACCACTATTAACAAGAATATTCAATGCATCACTCAAAAGTGCTTATGTACCCAATGCTTTTAAAAGCTCCAGAATAAGACCACTGATAAAGAAGCCAGGCCTTGATCAAAATGTACTGAAAAATTATAGACCTGTGTCAAACTTACCCTTCATTTCCAAAGTTCTTGAGAAGGTAGTCGATGCTCGACTGGAAGAGCATTTAGCACTACATGGTCTCCACGAAGAACGTCAGTCAGCATACAGAAAATTTCACTCTACTGAAACGGCTCTTCTTCGTGTGCAAAATGACATCCTTTGCTCTCTAGATCAGAATAAAGCTACGGTCCTTGTAATGCTGGATTTGTCTGCAGCATTTGACACCATTGATCACAACACTCTACTAGGCAGACTTAAAAATCATTTCGGTATAACAGGCAAGCCATTAGAGTGGATGAAATCCTATTTGTGTGACCGCTACCAGACTGTCTGTATAGATGGAGAGCTTTCAAAACCTGTACTTATGAACTACAGCGTACCACAGGGATCTGTGCTTGGTCCAAAGATAAACATGTAAACTCTGTTTCAAGGTCGTGTTTCATGCAGATCCGACAAATAGGTCAAATCAGACAATATTTGACTGTTGATGCAACAAAATCCCTGATTAATTCTTTAGTAACATCGAGACTAGATTACTGCAATTCATTATTATGTGGCACCCCGAAAATCATTCTGAATAAACTACAAATTATTCAAAATACAGCTGCCCGCCTCATCACACGGTCACCGCGTTACAATCACATTACTCTTGTACTAAAGGATCTTCACTGGCTGCCTGTACAGTACAGAGTAGAGTACAAGGTTTTGACTCATGTTTTCAAAGCACTACATGGAAAATCGCCTGGCTACATCAGAAGTATGTTGGAAGTATATACTCCACAAAGACAGCTAAGGTCTCAAAATGATTCTGTTCTTCTAGTTGTGCCAAGGACGAGGACTGTGACCTACGGTGACCGATGTTTCACAGCTGCTGCACCGAAACTCTGGAATACACTGCCAACAGCGATCAGAGACAGCAAAACACTCCCGTCCTTCAAGAAAGCCCTAAAAACGCATTATTTTACTATAGCTTATTCATGCTGAAGTTCATGGTTAAGTAGACGCCCGTCTACTGGGTTTAGTAGAGCCCCGTTTCAAAGTGTGGTAAGGTCTAGAAGAAAGTATGTTATTTCTTCGACCTTTATGGTAAGGTCTAGAAGAAAGTATGTTATTTCTTCGACCTTTATGGTAAGGTCTTGAAGAAAGTATGTTATTTCTTCGACCTTTGTAACTCATATGATGATAGTAACTTTATGTCATCTGTGAGTCATCCCCCTTTTAAAGGAAGTATCACTATTCCTTTAAGGGTTAAGGACATGTGGTAATGGTACTTGACGTTATCCTTGTCCTAGTTGAGGTTTACATTCAGTTAATACCCCTACAGATAATCAAATCGTTGTACACCACTATCTTATTGTAGCAAAGTATTTCTACATACCATGTCTCCTTAGTTTAATATTGCATTTCGTTTCGGCAATATGATTCGATATGATGGGAGACTAAATAGCGTTGATAAAAATGTTTTTGTATATTTTATGTACATTGTATATTGTTTTAAACATGTATTAGTCGGGACTGTACAGCACTTTTGAACGTGTGTATACATGAAAAAAGGGCTATATAAATATGGCATAATAAAATAATAAAAAATAGTTCGAAGCGAAATAATTAGTTCTACTGGCGGAACTTAGTTTGCAATTATCGAGGTTTTAGTTAAGTTTCCAGACGAGTATGTATAGCACATGTAATAAGTGAAGTATTCTGAAGTAAAGTTTACTAATGTAATTACATACAATTAACCACACTTTCAGAATGAGATACTTGACTAGGTTAGATGACCAATTAAACTTCCATTATATTTGAATTGGACAGTCTGTTGTTTCTACCATTTATTAACAAAAACATGTACACATTCAGTTAATTGTACACTAAAATAGTTAACATTATAGGTGGTTGTATGTTTGACGTCATTGGTAATTTAGATGGTACGTTGATATAACTACAACATGTAATCAACTAAACAGCATATGAGAACGAGATATATGTTGAAATCATTAGACAAGTTGTAAAAAAGGAATGAGGAAATCAGACATGGAAGGCAGCACTCCACTTAACCAGATAAGAGATAGCAGATATACCCAGCCTAATGTTCGAATATTATAAGATGCACAGTAACGGTGAAATTTGACCTACTGACCCCATAATCAGTACGGTTGATCTACCGTTGCTGTCCAACCAACATATAGAGATTAAAGATCTACGGTCGAAATATGTTCGAACGATTGCACGGAAACCATATCGATATACCAACAGAGATATAGACCGACAGAAGTATATGTGCAAGGCGATAGACCCCTCATCAAAGATGGGTCATAACCAGTATCGCGAGCTTAAATATAATCTGAGATGCACACGGCATAATTTAACTACTTTAATGTACACTTCATATATAGGTGTCATATGTTTAATCATATTACTATTTTATAGCGCATATATTACTAAATCATTGGTACGACGAAGCCCAATTTACTATGGTATCAAAATGTAATTGACAAACGAACTTCACAGCAAAAGGTTCTTTAAACACCCGCTTTGAAAAGAACGTATTGTCAAATACACAAAGAAGATGTTATTGTGTTTTTGTCAGTGACATGTTTTCGTCTTTAACTTTAACTGCAGCAATTATAATAGAAAGTCTGGTAAAACAGATTTAATAGAAATTTTAAAATAAAACAAAACTAGATTTCCCGTACGTCGAGAAACAGACGCGATATGCAGTTGTATAGTAATTTACTAGAATATAATTAATTTATAAAATCGTATTACCAACGTTGAATGTACGCTGTTTTAGTCTTAAATCAAGATAATAATACATTAAGTTATATTAATATATATCTACGAGATGAGCTGAAGTTTATGCTATGTCGTAAAAGCTGTTATTCTATATATCCTACCTTCTAGATTATATTAGTATACTGTATAATTATTTATATTGATGTTGGCAAAATAAATGCTCCCATATTCTTTATATGATATTATCTGTAAAACACAAAGACATTAAGAGAGACGTTAAGTTTCCAGATATCCATTACATTAACTATACGATGCCTATCATCAATAAGAATAGGGATACGTTATGTAGAAATTATATATTACGTTTCATTATTTGAATTTAAGTTTAATTATTGTTAAACGTTTACTTAGAAAGTAGCATAATTATTCAAATGCAGATTTACTGGTAGCATTATGTGGTCATTCTTAAATGCTTAGCTCAGCACCAATCAGGCAGATCGATATACAAAAATGAAACAAATGCTAAAATATGAAGTGTAATTATGTTCACATCAGATATGCCAGTAATGACATAAAAATGTCGTAACAATGGTTTTGAAGGTGGTAATAACGTGTCATGATGCCGATGAATGATAAATGCAACTAGTTCTTCTCACGATTGCACAAACGTGTTTTTCAGTGTATTTGGAAAGTGTGATTATTTCACAAAACACAATATAAGACTCAAACTTTAAGTATGGTGGTATGTCCACCCTGGACCGTGCAAAATTGTCCATGTATTACATCTCAACCCGATCATTTTGATATTACATGTACGTCCTAATATGCACCAACAGACTGATCATCAAGAGAATAGCATTGCATTTTTTTAATGCCCAAAACATAACAGCGCAACAATCAAATTTAGCTTCGAATTTCAAATACAATAATTGTACTTCTTATTTTCAAAACTGCAAACAATAATATCACATAGTGTTTAATTTAGCTATCATTGCATTTATTTAATGATCATAACATAACAGCGCAACAATCAAATTTAGCTTCGAATTTCAAATACAATAATTGTACTTCTTATTTTCAATACTGCAAACAATAATGTCACATCGTGTTTAATTTAGCTATATTAGTGTGGTAATCTATGAAAATTGCTACTGTGCAATACAGTAATGTACATGTACAATATGATGCGTTAGTGCGCTGTTATTTGTGTCCAGTGTATGGTAAAACCATGTATTAATATACTTCAAACATTATTTTACGTTTGATCTGACCGAAAAGATGAAATAAAAGTATCCTTCAATAGTTAATTCAACTAATTTAGTCAATTTGTATACTGATCTCGCAATGTGTTAATGGCATATACTGGACATTTGCTTCAATGCAATTTACTATAATCAAGTAACTTCGCTATTGGCAAGGTGGCATCTGTAGGAACCCTGTACGTGAAATGCAATGAAAGTCCAGGACAATCTGATATTAAGTCTACAAAATCAGATTATACAATGTTTTTTCAATACTGCAAACAATAATGTCACATCGTGTTTGATTTAGCTATATTAGTGTGGTAATCTATGAAAATTGCTACTGTGCAATACAGTAATGTACATGTACTATATGATGCGTTAGTGCGCTGTTATTTGTGTCCAGTGTATGGTAAAACCATGTATTAATATACTTCAAACATTATTTTACGTTTGATCTGACCGAAAAGATGAAATAAAAGTATCCTTCAATAGTTAATTCAACTAATTTAGTCAATTTGTTTACTGATCTCGCAATGTGTTAATGGCATATACTGGACATTTGCTTCAATGCAATTTACTATAATCAAGTAACTTTGCTATTGGCAAGGTGGCATCTGTATGAACCCTGTACGTGAAATGCAATGAAAGTCCAGGACAATCTGATATTAAGTGTAAAAATCAGATTATACAATGTCTTGAACGGGATTACAATAGATTACAATAGACGAGACTGAGATTAAACAATGGTGAAAGCGACTTGATCTAATAACAATGTGCTGTGTAGTTCGATATATATAAGTTGACAATACCATCACATACCGTCACACATATGGGAACACCACTCGTGTTCAAAGTGTCTAGTATGGATGGCACTTAATGCAAAACATATACATTCCAAACACAATTGTTAGCACTGTTGAGAGCAATTAAGAGACATGATTTTGTCGTAATTAAATGCATTTATTTTTTTAGGTCAGTTTTCAAAATTCGTGTAGACATTAATATCGTAGCTTTGGTTGAGGATGTATATTAAATGCATTTTCCTTGTCGCATTTTCTGTACTGTCATTGTTCTACGATGTGCTAAATAGTGAAAAGTAAATTCGAACACTCAGCGTTCGTAATGTAGTTGGCTAGGTATTAATTGACACTACGCAAAGGGATTTATTAAATAATTACAGACTTCCACATTGTATTATTCGACATAACACATCTATACCACTATTCTTAGTTGTTCATAAATGTGTTGATATACGAGTGGCGTGTTCCAATTAAGGTGTTCCCAGTTGTCATAAAATATGAACGTCTGTCAAATAAACCGTAACTTTATCTATTACTGCTTGATCAGCGCCGTCTAATGACTGTATTATTCCAGCGAAAAAAGGGTGTGAATTTGGCATGAATAACACACTAAGTATAACCAGTCCCTTGCCATCATCTGTCGGTATGTATAACACTCCATTGTGGCAAACGTGATGATTGCATTTGCATAAAACTTATCGGAATATTAATGGAATATCTTTGGAACCTTGGGAAATATAGTCCGTAAAACTTCCTACACGGTCAAGGAATTTTGATGTAGTAAACTAGACAGACATGCTGTAATTATTTATTAATGAAAGTAATATAACCATAGACTGCTCGTTCGGACAGTTGGGAAATGCGAACGTAATTGAATGATCTCGCTATGAGTCGTTTAGGTAATACATGTACTGGTATACGGACATTATAACCTGATACTAAAGTAGAATTTAAGCAAACTATATTCAGCTACTGGGCGTGAAGCATTCCACAACAGTTGAACATTCATGGAGCTTTGACATCTAATTTTAAGGACATCGAAGATACGTAAAATAGCTAAGTTCGCAATTGAACTCCAAATAACGCCATCAATTTCAATTCCTGCGTGTAACAAAAAACTAACCAACAATGTCGTTACACGGTTTCCGAAATCAACAAATGTCAGAATATGGTTATAACAAAATTGTTTATGTCCAAGATTGTTAGATTAACTCTTTTGCGTGTCTTCAAGGATAGACGTGTAATGTCACATGCATACCATCCTTCATGTTCAAATTTGCCATTCACTATTCACTAATATACATGTCGGTAAAAGTCATTGTAATAACATTATCGAAGAAAACGCGAAAGTAATAAAGGCACACAATAGTCAAATAGCCTGGAAAATAACTGCAATGAAAGACCCTTAAGCTCGTGTCCTTAGTGTGTCCAATGATGATTGTCATTAACCTTAGTATTTGAAAAAAGTGGTTATATTGCCAAGTCCAAATAATAACCTAACCGGACTACGCATTGTAAGTAGATTACGTCGCTGCAACCATTTCATTCATTTCAGACGCGTGTATTGTAATCCCATTACATTCATCGTATAAACTGATTTTGTTGTCTTAATATTAGATTTTCTAGGACTTTCATTGAATTGCACGGGCCGGAATCCTACATACGCCACCTTACCAATAGCGAGGTTATTTCATTATGGTGTATGTTATTTAGGCAAATAACCAGTATAATTATGCTATTAAGTTATTAACACATTGACCATCAGGTTGTAAAGTCACTTACTAATAGGTGGTTGAATTGAAGAGCGTTCCTTTTATTTTATTCATTCGGTAAGGTTGTACAGTAATAGCGCCTCTCTGCTAAAGGCTAAACTAAAACGAGATGATAGAGTGTAATGGACACAGACATATCACATCGATGCTTCTTAGATGAACAATTCAGCAGTTCACATTTTGTATTTTATCCAGTCACTTCCGTCAAAATCGGCCCGATAACCGGGTGCCGATTAACAATTTCAATAAACCGTCAATAGGTCATGTGACTTGCAATAAACCGTCAAGTGGTCATGTGACTTGCAATAAACGGACACCTCATCACGTGATATGACGGACTTATTCTTAAAGCGGAGTCGATGGCTGAAACTCTGTACCCGAGGATGAGGTTTTCCTATTTAAAATAAGCTTTGGTCGATCAACAATTGTTCTACGACTTTCCTGCGTGTACATGACGTTATCAAGATGTCCGACGTTGTTGTTTTGTCGTGACGTCAGTGAACGAACGTGACGTTACGCACAAATAATGAAAAGGCGAATAAATAGTCCCGACTTTTATTCCTTTTTTAAAGCAGATGTAGTGACCGGATAAATAGAATAACAGGTTAGTACCGTGGAGTGAGTAAAAGTTTATCCGGCTCGGCTGGGGAAATTTCTCATCCACGGCACTAACCTATTATTCTCTCTATATATATCAAGAGTGACATGTGTTCAACAAAGAGCGGCATTTTTATTTGCGTTGAGAAGTATTTAAGAAATGAAGGAAAGTGTTGCTTCAATACCTGGTCGTTTTGCTGTTAAATTATGGATATTGAAATATACAATGATAGTCGCTTATTTAAATGTGTGACAAATCCAAAGACCAACGCATGCAATGAGACTTGAATATACTATATACCCTGGGCCAAATTGTCCAAATATTACATCTCAACCCGATCATCAATTTGATATTACTTGTACGTTCTAATAGGCACCAACAGACCGATCATCCAGAGAATAGCGTTGCATTTATTTAATGCCCAAAACATAACAGCGTAATCAAATGTAGTACCTCCGATTTCAAATACAATTGTACTTCATGTATTCAAAACTGCAAACAATAATGTCACATATTGTTTTACTTTTCCTGTTTTTCTACTGTCTAATACGGTATTGTCCATTTACAATCGGATGCGTTCGTGTGCTGTTATATGTGTCCTGTATATTGTAAAGCCTTGTATTAATATACTTTAAACATTTGTTAACGTTTGATCTGACCGAAAAGATGAACTAAAAGTATCCTTCAATTGTTAATTCAACTAATTTAGTCAATTTACATACTGATTTCGCAATGTGTTAATAGCATTTACTGGACATTTGCTTCAATTCAATTAACTATAATTAAATAACTTTGCTATTGGCAAGGTGGCATCTGTAGGAACC
Source organism: Spisula subtruncata (assembly GCA_963678985.1). Lineage (NCBI taxonomy): Eukaryota > Metazoa > Mollusca > Bivalvia > Venerida > Mactridae > Spisula > Spisula subtruncata. Next base: position 34,180,251 of record OY787666.1, on the reverse strand, counting down.
CTGTACATATTATGCAATGAAAATCCAAGACAATCTAATATTAAGTCTACAAAATCAGATTATACAATGTCTTGAACGGGATTACAATAGACGAGACTGAGATTAAATAATGGTGAAAGCGACGTGATTGTATTACATTACGCTGTACAGTTCGATATATATGACTTGGCAATACCATCACATACCGTCACATGTGGTGACACCATTCGCATCCGATGTGTCTCGTTTAGATGATTTCATTTTCATGTTTGCAAACATGCACCCAGGTAAATATCAAACACAATTGTAAACACGGATGAGAGCACTTAGGAGACGTGATTACGTGTAGGTTTTAATGTCGTAGCTTTGAACAAGGATGTATATTAAATTTATCGACCTTTTTGTATATTCGGTACTGTCATTGTTCTACTGTGTACAAAATAACAAATAGAACATTCGAACACTCAACGTTAGTAATGCAGTTTGCTAGGTGTTCATCTACACTCCGCCAAGGGATTGATCGAATAATTCCAGACTTAACATTATTCTACCGAAAACTTCCATACCTCTATTAATTCCTCATACGTGTTGATATATGAGTGGTGAGTTCCAATTAATGTGCTCCCTGTTGTCATAAAATATGAACATCTGTCAAATAAACCGTAACTTTATCCATTAGTGCTTGATGATCAACTTCATCGTTTGCTTTGGTACAACATAGCCTAATGACTTTATTATTCCCGCGATAAAGGGTGTTTAATTCGCACAAATGACACACTAAGTGTAAACAGTCCCCTGCCGTCATCTGTCGGTATGTATAACACTCCATTGAGGCATATCTGCTGATTAAATTTACATATTACTTAACGGAATATCAATGACATAATTGTGGAACCTTGGGAAATACAGTCCGAAAACATTTCTACATGGTCAAGAGATCATGATATTGTAACACAAGACAGACATTTCGTAATTATTTATTAATGAAAGCAAGATGAACATAGACTGCTCGTTTGGACAGTTGGGAAAAGCGAACATAATTGAATGATTTCGCTATGTGTTGTCTGTGTAATACATAGACTGGTCAACGCGCATTCTAGCCTCAAGCTTAAGTTCTTTTTAAGCAATATAATGTTTGACACTCAGCTGCTGAGCATGAAGAACAGTACAACAGTGTGGAACATTCACGGGACAATGCAATCTTATTTTATGGACATCGAGTATATGTAAATTAACATATTTTACAGTCTGTGGTGGGTGTTTGTATTTGGACTCCAAATCACGCCAACAATTTCAATTACTGTCGTGAAAAAAACCCCGAAAAAACATGATTGTCTTTACACAAGTGACTTTATTCCATGATAAACAAATGTGAGAATATTGTAAGAACAACAGTGTTGAAATTCGTCCAATGTTACATTGATACCTGCATATTGACCTTCATTTTAAACTGTAATTCACTTATATAGAGAAAATGACACTAATGAATGTTTATGACAATGCTTTGCTGATGAATGCATTGTAATTGACTTCCTGAAAGACAACGCGAAAGTAATATTTGCACGAAACAGTAAATTGCCTTCGAGTTGGAAAAACTACAATGAAATACGATAAAACGCCTGTCCTTAGTATGTCAAATGATGTTTTGCTTTTGCCTTGATATTTGCTTGTATTTCAAAGACCAAAAGATCTAACTGGACGGCGCATTGTTATTAGATCACGTCGTTGCATCCCTTATTTCTTTTCTTTCTCGAGCATTGTAATCCCATTTCATTAATTGTATAAACTGATTTTGTCGTCTTAATATTAGATTTGCTTGAACTTTCATTTAATTACACGGACCTTAATCCTACAGATGTCACCTTGCCAATAGCGAGGTACTAGTAATTTTATTATGGTTGTTTTATTTAGGCTAATAACCAGTATATGCTATTAACACATTGGACATCAAGTAGTTAAGTCACTTAGCGTTCCTTTTATTTCTTCCATTTAGAAAAAGTGTACAGTAATATAATCTCTCTGCTTAAGGCTAAATTATTACGAGATGATAGCGTGTGCTCGACACAGAAATATCACACCGATGCTTCCTAGATGGATAATTCAGCAGTTCACATTTTATAATATGAGCGACATGTGTTCAGCAATGTGCGGCAGTTTTTTTTAGCTTTGAAGTATTTGAACAATAAGGAAAGTGTACCTTCTATATTTGGTCGTCTAATTTGCAGTTTGGAATATTTGGGAAATCGGAAAATGGAAATGACAATCGCTGGTACATTAAAATGTATGACATCTCCATAGACAAACACACAAAATGACATTTTATGACCGTGTTGGGACGAAACTGTTTGTGTTCATATGTAAGCTATTGTACCGGCAAAGTTATGTCCAAGAGCGATCTTTGCACATCTAAATCAGTTACACTATCATCAAACTTATGGCACAATTATATAGTACTGTTTTATATCTCAATCTTATGTTTTCTAATTTAGTACAATATACATTTGGTTATTCTGGAAATGCTATTAGCTCTTTTTGGTGTCTGTGTTATACTTACGGTTTAAGAAAGCTAGCTTATTCATATTTTCATTATTATATACCTAACCACATCAACACATAATATGACAACAAGAAGGCAAAGAAAGAGCTGGACAACCGAAACCTGCGGGATTTCAACAACCGAACTGTGAAGAATTAAACTCGGACGGGGCAATTGGATAACAGTAAATAATGTTGTAAGAGACAGAAGGCAGAATCAATTATATGAATGGTTAAGAAGAAGGTAGATGAGGTTAGGTGATACATAACAATTATACAAACTACATATTGCGTAAGGTACATACAAGTTATACACGTCGTATAAACAGTCATTTGTAGAGTACATTTATTTAGAGATATAACTTCGGCACTAATTATATGTGCATGGTTCTATACATCGTCGGATACCCACAGTCGTTGCCTCCGCTCCGCTCCGTACATCTCGAGATGTACGGAGCGGAGCGGAGGCAACGACTGTGGGTAACCGACGATGGGTTCTATACGATACATTATCCATCTGCAAATGCATGATTGTGTAGCAATTTATTTTTGCTTCGAATATGAGTTGGGTATAAAGATATATTAGATGCTATTTGAAAACAGACGGTAAGGTGTTTGCTTTCATTAAAAACTTTGGTGGTAGTTCTGTTTAAGTTGATCGACGAAATTAGAAACATAATAAGATTTCAAAATAAGAGACTGTCGGCGCTTTTAAAATCAAACATGTATCGTTATTTTCCTAGACAAGTTTCTTTAAACTCGAATTTATTATTTGATTTTCGATTCCCAATTAAATTAAGATTTTCAATTACAATAATTTAGCTTAACTGTGTATTTGCCATTCATAATGATTTCAAAATCACCAACTGAATAATAAGTATACTTCTATTTATTTAAGAATCATTTGTGATTTTGAAAATAACGACTCGTAAAAATGTACAGTTCCCCTGTATACAAAATGTCAGACTTTAATATAAGCACGCTATACACGTAAGAACTTAAAAATACATTGTACTATGTATATTGACTAAGGGGTCAGTAACCTTTTATGTGGTATCTGCGTTTATCAGTCATTTAAAATACATGTACCTTTGTGAATATGCTTTCATCTGCATATCAAGGCATATTAACATAATGCTTATAATTAAGGAACATTTCATTTGGCTCATACTTGAATAGCGCATTTATTGAAAGGCGCATACCATGCGTATGCTTAATCGCGGTGTATTTAACACACAAAGACACACAAAGACACTCGTCTGTTATAAATACAAGTCTGGTAATTTTTGAAATTGCATGATAGTCAAATATAAAGTTGTGCCATAAACATTACTAAGTACATTACATTGCAACATTGTAGCATTACAAATTCTCGATTTCCGAGATTGTTCATGTGTTCACTCGATTATTCTTGTTTTACTTTGTTTTGCTTTTATAGAGTCAGACAAAAAAACTTAAATGAATTAAGATGTCGAGTTAGATGGGTTTCGCACACGGGATTGAAATAATTCCACTTTTAATATTCCTATTACAGAATGTATCATCGATAATCATGCTGGTTACTGGTTGATATGGCTGTCACATGCACACTACACTCATGTAGCTTCCTTTAAGTGTTTACAAGTGCATTCGGCCTATTGGAGATGATTGATTGATTGAGGTGTATTGTATATCATTGCAACATAGTAGATTTCACACAAAGCTATAGGATAATGGCATTCCTATCAATTGTGCTATGCATGAAAACAATATAATTATACGAGTATATATTTCACATTATATGTATAGATAATTATATTAATCACACGGTTGAACTGTTGTTGAAAATAGTATTTTCGTCAGTTTGAAGAACCTATTCCAACCCACACATGCGCTACTCAAAGTATACCGTAAATAAGAGAATATAAAAATCCGTCAAATTCATACAATGACACTTACCCTGTTGACTGCTCGGACAAGGTATGCTGAACACAATGGTAATCGACTTACTGTATATGACAATTTTCACGTACGTATAATTGGAGTAATCGTGTCGATGCATCAAAAGCATCGCATGAATAAACGTTAAGAATATACGTTAAGTGAACAACTAATGTTCCCCATAAAGAAAATGTCAGAATTCGTTATAACGCAATCATTAATTACATGACATGTTATAAATACATTATATTTAGTACAATTATGTTTTTACCCGTCCGTGTTTTTATACTGTTATTACATATGACTGGGATACGTCAAACACGTTAGGGGGCCGCTTGCATTTACATGTACATAACTATCACTAATGGTATTTTTTATGTTATTGGTAACTACTCGTTAACGTGATTGTTAAATACTTTTGGAAGCATCAGCTAAGCGACAGTCACTATTTCACTGTTTTTATGTCAGTTCGTTTTTTATACCACGATGCCAAATACTTGTTCTTAGACGAAATATTATTCAGTATCATTATTACCGGTCGTTTCAAAGTCTTTGGAAAGAGTAGTAAACTTGGATACATTATGACGTGATCGCCAGTTTGGTTAATCGGTTAATTTCATGTTAGTCGAGGATAAAACGTGGTTTTGCAAGCGTTAACTAACTTAAAGGATACACACTTTCCGTTTATGTGCATGTTTTTGTCCTATCATTCTGGTATCACTTAGTTGTTCTTTAAAAAGGTCAGAGAAATCTTGAAAAAGAACGTGCCTTGTTCTCAGTTAATGTGTGGTTTCGCCTACGCAGTTATAACTATATAACTATACGAACGTTCCAAGATATTATTACCGAGTATACGAGGGGTGTACCAGAATTACGTAGACTTTTGTCATAACTTTTTTATTTATGCATGTATTATCACCAAATTTGCCGTAGAAAAACTTCAAACCCTTTTCAAGAGTATCGGTAAAAATATTTTCTAACAGAATGTTAGAACGCCATTTAATCTGTCGCCATAGTAACCAATAGTTGGGTAGGCGGGGCAGCGAATTTTAAAAACATTTTTGGCATTATTCAACTGCTTATACCTCGCTGATATCAAGTCTAATTTTAACGCGACTTCGTGACATACAAGCACAATATCATTGGAACGTATGCCGTAAATTTCGACTTTATAAAGGTAACCGTTGTTGGTATATGGTACAAAACAAGCAACAGCTGCCTCGCGTCACCAGTGAAAATATGACGTTAGCGAAATACGCTGGAAATCGCATTAACATGGAGTTTTGTGTGAACCTCGGGAAGACGCCAGAACAAACGCTTAAAACGTTGGAACCTGCTAATTATAAACATGTTGTATCGAGTTACCTGATTTTCAAACGACACTAGCGCATCAATCGTGGTTAAAATCTAATAAAACGACAAGGACCGACGGTAAAAACCAACGGCGAATGCGGCGTCACCAAGCATTTTCTATGACCACATAGACCTGGATCGACGCTCTATTATAAGGGTTATATGCGACATTACTGGTAATTATAAATATATTGGAACTTTCATCACATTTAAGGTAGTAAATAAACATTCGTAAGTTTTGTGTACGGTTGTGCCCATATTTATAGCTATAATGTACACAGTTCGGAGCTTCACTTATCCTTGAAGTTCCGCCGACGTAGTGACGTTCCGTTGACGTGCCCCGCATACCGTACCCCTATATATCACCGGAAGCTGCAGAATTTGATCCAAATAAGATACGGCTTTGAAATTTCACATACTTACGCAGTAAACATTATTTGCACCCCACACAAAATTATTTGTTTCTATGATGAATGGTATGGAACGTATGACAAAAGTCTACGTAATTCTGGTACAACCCTCGTATCGTCAATAAATGTAGTATGCAGTCGTTTACATGCTGATAAGTTATATCACTAAAGTATGCAAAAGACGCACACACTTATCTAGTGGTATGAGGCAATATATTGTGCAATTTAATAAATAAAAACTGATATAAGGGTTGGAGCATGCCAGTGCAGTAGCACACACCTACCAAACAAAAAGAGAACATATAAGATAAAATATATGTACAGAAACGGACAAGGATGGAAGCAATAACCTTAAAGGTTACCATGACAAGTTCAGATTTGCATGAACATAATACGAAGCGCTTTATTTCAAATGTTATAGTTTAATACCAGCTAGTTGTAAATATAACCGTCGATAGCGTGTTCCAGCTATATATTCCTATATATTTATAAACAAATGACTGTATTATTCCCATGATGATGGATATGCGTTGAGCATAATAACGCAACTAGTAATACCGGTCCCACGTGGCAACCTTTCATTATCTATATCACTCAATTATGGTAGGAACTACTGTTTAACGGATAGGGATTTGTACGAGGTACGTTTGGGAAATATACAATTACTTCTCAACAATTCCCATATTCCTGATCATTGGAATTTGTTTTTGTAAAATAAGACAGATATGCGGAAAGGATAGCTGAATGAAAACATGATGGTTATATGCTATTAGCCATTGGTGAGTGATATTGAGAATAAACACGATGTATGCATCCTGAATAATTGTTACTCGACTCAACACTATGAAGCCATTCATTGGTATTACATAAGTTTTTTATTCGCATTAAGTGAAATTTGACAAAAATGATTCTAAATAGTTAGGTTTGAATGCGAAAAGAAACGAGATTCTAACTGTAAACAGTTATAATACATTCAAAGTATATTCCATGAATACCTCAACGTAGCTGAGATACAAAATGTAGACAAGTTCGTTCACAACATATTTGTATTTTTATCAAAGGGAAGTAACCGCAAAAGCTTTACATGGGCTAATCCACACATGCGTAAATAACTATATATAATACAACACTCTGAATCGTACAACAGAATTCTATGCAAAGTCACGAAATTACGGCTACTGTGTTACATTAATAATGCGCTAATACGTTCATATTATGCCTTAAGTAGTTGTCATCATATTTACGTCCATTTGTGAAAGAACTATAGCAAACACGGTAAAGAAGTTACCTAATTTGCAAGATTTTATAATTACACATGACGCAAGTGTCTTTCGATGGACTCCAGATTGAAATTGTTCGTGATTGTCTGTCGTTTAAAATATCATTTGAGCAATTGTTACTATAAAGTGGTGCTACATTTTTGTATTATAGTCCGACTTCTTATAAATTACCTGGGTAAATGAAAGTTTGCATCAGCGTTAATGTATCTATGCATTCTACCATACATTTCTGTCGTCAGCAATACTGTCACAACATTCAATTGGGTCACATTTTTAAGTCAATATAAACTATTGTAAAGAACGCAGTGGAGTAATTTTTGGTAGATGTTTTATTCGACAGATATACTCTGTCTTATGTTGGTACATTTTGTATACCATCGTTACAATATGTGGAAACACAATGGTTTAGAAAACCTGACAATAACCACAGCAGTCTAAAAACTACACTTTCCTACAATCACATGCATCACAATCATATGAATGAGCAATTTCATTCGATTGCACCTCGTAACTTATCTAAACAGGCATATTGTGATTGCAAATAAATTAACCCAGAACATACTCTATCTTCCAGTAATTCAAAGCCACCTCGTATCTGGCGTCTCCAACATAAATCTTTGAATCTCGTATATTCTAGAGATATTTTATCAAAATCTACACTCTAGTGTAGAAAAGGGTTGTAAAGTTTGGATTAGAAATTGCAGTTAGACGCGCGTCGTTCAATAAAACTAGTTGGTTTGATTGTGGATGAATACATCTTTCCACCGTCGCTGTTATTTAGAATTATATTGCCGTGTGAACATGAATGGAATATTTCTCAGTAAACACGCTTCTTGAATACAACTTTAATTATATCATGTTTTCAACCGATGGCACGCGATGGATTATGAGTAGAAGAAATTTGGACGCATATTTATTTCTTAAGCTAGATCCTCAATGCCATGCAATTCATTTCAAATAGAACGAGGCATAAACAAGGGAGCCCGGTTCTATAACATGTCATAGCATTTGTGTCACGTACGCATGTGAAAATATATAACATAGACTGTGTCCTTACATACACATCCTCAATGCTGTTGCAGAGAGATACCTCACTAGGGTATATGCATATTGAATTACATGGTCAACGTTAAAGTTAAGACAATATTTTTGACTTCCTATGTCCCCCCCGCATTATACTATTTGTGTCACCAACATACGCGATCAAAGTATGACACAATGAATCAATAACCTACCAAAAAGCATAGTAACCTCTTATGCTACTAAGCAATTATGGTTTGGATTACGATATAAAATGTACTTACCTACATTTGTAAATAATGTACTTTGCCCAATACAAATAGATCGGTGAATTTATTTTTATGGGTAAAAGTCTCTTTGTATGATACAATATCTGCATTATATAACTTTCCTCCATAATGAGCGGGTATACTATCAACGTCACGCCTGTGGCGCAGTGTGATTGATATTTGCCTTATTGCCAACACTTTATCTTACTGTAGTTGTAAAACGAGCTAATTTACGTGAACCATTTTATTAACTTTGCTTCCTTAAGATCTATCAGTAAGCACCATGCATAGCATGTCTTAAGGGTGGTAAAGGAACATTTTAGAGGTGTTTGGTAAATGGCCTGACCATGTTGTCACTATTGCACCATGTTTCAATTTATTACACTCGACAAACGCTCATCAATACACTAGTATTAGTAGCAAGATATTTCCAATACATCGAAGACTTGAAAAAACTACCGATTCCGATAAAAGACAAAATCAATGAGCAGGAAGGAACCTATAAACACTGGATATACGACAAGCAAAGGAACAATTGCGATGATCGGATACGTTTTATGGCTCCCATTAGGAAAATATTTGTCGGTCTTATATTGTCTAAACACACAGAGCAGATACGTACAAGCGTTAAGTGTCAGTGATGTTACATCGGCGATAATGATTTACTGCTGTTATCTACAACCACATCCTTTTTACAGGTTAAAACTTTATTAGCAATAAACAAAATACACGGATTTGCTTTTCGTAAAGTCAGTAAATGTGTCGTTTCATTGAGCATTATGTGATCGAGTTCAAGCAATTCGTTGAATAAACTATGAACAATTGCATTATCCTGCGACAAAAGCAACATTGAAAAACATGCTATTTGATAGACGGGACGGCATTTTATCTGTGCTGTGGATTGAAACTTTCTTTGTCACAACCGATTTTTTGTTTACGAGAAGCACATTGAACTAAAACGATAAATCGAGAGTTGGCCTGCAAAACTCGCGATAAATACAACATCACGAACACCTTTTATTACTTTTATAAAAAGCAAAAACATGTTTTTACTATCACATAAAACGTGACCATTTTGCTAAATATATGTCAACAAAAATTAAAGACAAACGGAAATGTCTTATTATACACTGAGCGGCAATGAAAACGCAACACTTACATAGTATAGCATAACACATTTGATAAGTATGTGAGCATCGTGAAATTTTGTCATAGAAAATCGTTATGCAAGTGACACATTAATATCACTTCGAATCAGATACATTTGTTTAGCAACATATTTTTTTACCAGTTGTTTTGAGGTCAGTACAAAACAGAAAGTCGCAATGTTTAATCTTTTAAAACAACCGTCAGGAGCGATCCATCGTGTGCACCTACGACGTATTAATCTTATGAAACGTTCATTGAATGCTAGAGGGATGCTGTTCCGTTGTTGCAAACACTTTCACTTTCGGAGTCTATCTTTGACATATGCACCATGTTTTCTACTAGTTATTTTGTTTTTCCAACTAATCCGTCCATATTCTTCAAAATGCTTGCACAATATGCGAGCAAATCTCTAGCCACCTATCAGCACGCGGAAAAATGCGGTTTAAGGCTATTCCGCTATGGACGAGTGATTCTTCAAGTATTTTCGCGAAAAGAGCTGAAATCTGTAAATAATATATATCGATGTAAGCATACAAAATTTCAAGTTTATAAGTTGACAGATTTCAGAAATATTCAAGTTTAAAAAGTGTTGCGTTTTCATTGCCGCTCAATGTATATGAAATTATATATCAATGTTTTATTCGGTTTCCGTATTTGGTCTAATACCAATATAAGCCCTTCATAAAATTGACAAACACAACATATCAGGACAACCATACACACACATACTATAAGATCACTACAGTTTTCTACAATCTCATGCATCACAATCATCTGAATAAGCAATTTTATTCGATTGCATCTCGTAACTTACCTTAACCGGCACATTGTGATTGTAAAGTAAATTGAACCAATACATCTATGCACATACTTCATCTTCAATATAAACTATAGTCACCTCGTATCTGCCGTCTCCAACAACACCATAACTCGTTCCATCTCGTATATTCAAGCGTTATGTTATCAAAAACCCATGTCTCGAAAACAGTTGTATAGTTTTGATTAAAAAGTGCAGTTTATATGCGCTGCGTTCAATAAAATTGGTTAATAAGATTGAGGATGAATGCATTCTTCCACCGTCGTTGTTTCTTATCTGAAATGCTTCTTAAATACGACTTTAATTATATCATGTTTTCAACCTATGTCACGCGATAGATTATGAATAGAAACAATTTAGACGCAGATTTATTTCTTCCGCTAGAGAATCAATGTAATTCAACCCATTTCACATATAACGAGGCATATACAAGGGAGTCCGATGCTGTTACATGCCATAGCAGTTAACCAGAACAACAAATACGTGCATGAACAATGTAGTTTGTGTCACGTACGTATGTAAAAAATATATCAATATACTGTGTCCTTAGATATACGTCATGATGATGTTGTAGATACATCACATACCCATTGAAGTACACGTAAATTGTTAATCAAGACTTTTTACTTCCTGTCTTTAACCCTCATTCAAACGGTATGTCGCCAGCATGCGCATTGTACAACACAATGCAAGGAATCCATGCTACCAAAAGCAAAACCGATATTGCAATCATGATTTGATTAAAGATACACATTGTACTTGTAAAAAGTTTATTTTGACTTTCCCGAATCCAAATCGATAGGGTACATTTACATTGTTTTTGCTATCGGAAACATCTTTGTATGGTACATGCTCTGAATTCTGTCGTGTCCCTTCATACATGGCGTAAATACTGTCGGTATCAGGCGTTGGGCGCACTGTGAATGATCTTCGGCTCATTGTCAACAACTTCTCTAACTATATTCTGTATGTCACCCTAGTTTATTAAAGATATTTATCATTATTTATTACAAATGTAGCTTTGTTTACTTATTTTCGTGAAACCTATTTGTTAGCAGCAAGCATGTGTGATGATTGATATATGATAACATTAATAACTTTACTAACTTTGTTAGTTTTTAAGATAATATGTGTTGTTATATGTCATTGTTTAGCATATACATGTAAGTTATGTTCAGGACATAAGTCATTTTCAAATGTTACATATTATTTTCTCAGCAGTATTTTAAGCGTTTTCAATAATTCTGAAAAACTGCCAAAATCAGCAGAAAATGATGTCGTAAATTACAAATTAGTTCCTTGTCTTTTACCCATTGTTGCTTCCTATTTCACGCTGTATTTAAGTTCTAAAATCAGGTAAATATACTGGTCTAGTATTATACACTCCTTTCTTAATGCATTCACATGATCCGAAAACCAAAGGGTTTAAGTCCAGTGAGTGTAGGGGGCAAATTGAAATGTGGTCTTCAGCGAAATGATTCCCGGTCGAAGAATTCCAGGAATCACTGAAAATGTACGGCTTCATCTATGACGTTATTGACACCAAGTTAGTATGCATATATTATCCACATCTGATAAAAACTTGGGCTCAATAGCTTTGAAAGCATTCAATCTGACAAAGTTATTTTAGTTATTTATGTTTACATATACACTCAACAAATCTTATAAGTGTGCATGCATATATAAAGGAAAGTTAAGCCAGTATCAGGTGGATCGTGCTGAAATTTCAACCTACAGAGATTGGATATTTGGAATTACATTTCAATTGATTTCAGTACCATTTGATTAAAAGAATTTCCATGAGAATAAGCAAATGATGACATCATCAAAATCAAATGTCACCAATTTCTGCAGTGAATTCATCGGTCGTTCATCTGCGTCTTGATGCAGCTATTTGACTGCTTTGCTTGTAAATGTTATTTTTAAGCATATGTGCTTATCATTTGACTGAAAACAATGTAAATTATTATTCCAATAAATTACAATTGATGATAAGAAATACCCACTTTCATTAGAAAATGGAAATAACTAAAATTCAAATTGATCATACTTGAACACAATTTGCATGCATGTGTAAATTTCCCGGTATTTTGCTTGTTTTGATTTTTCACGTTTCAATAAACCGCATATTTGAATTTTGTAGATAAAACTTTAGTGATTCAATCTTGAGATGGTCAATAGAATTTACACTCAGGGACAAATGAAACGCAAAACATATATAGTAGTATTTTTCAAAGTTATTATTTTTTCCAATTCATCAAAATTTAAGACAATCATTGGTGAAATATTATTTAGACATACTTCAAAAATTCATTCATTTCTGTAATTAAATAAGGGTTTAACATAGGTTTTAATCTAACAGTCCAGCTTCGCCTCGGACAATTTTTTGTTATTCCTTACAAAACTATCCTATAACGGTTGTAAGAGGACACTTTTGATAAAAAAACTAGTACTGCATCTATTACATATGCCCATTTATACACTTGAAGTACGACACAAACCGTTTTTAGCGTGTGTTTAAGTTAACCATTGTCTTACTTGCCCACAATGTCCTTTATAATCGGTATAGTTATAATACCGGAACCAAGTTCAAATAATATTTTGTCTAAGATATATTGAAAGTAACTGTTTTACTATTATAGTGTAACACGTTCTAACTCGACCGATAGTCTTAAGTAGGAAAATCCGTCACCAAATCCAGAGATATTCGTTTTCCTCGTCTTCCCTTGTATGCGGATATACGTTTTAAAAGAAAATGAGTAATGTAGGCCTTCTTTACGATATCTCTGACGTGTTTTATAATACGAAACGTGTCAACCTTTTAAACAGCTAGTTAAAGTTATAACCATGATAGACATATGTTAGCACAGAGCATGTATCAGATTTGAAATCATAGTCGATCTGAGTTGTGATGTAATGACATTGCTGAGTTGAATTATGAAAGGGAAACTAGAAGAGACATTACTGCTGAGTAAGGCAGTGTATGTATCATCAACGAATTAAATATCGTACACGGATACCATTAAGTAACTAAGTTAAGTTTATTGATGTGTGACAATTAGATTGATCGCATTAACGGATTTCCCATCGATTCTGGCAAATTATTACATAGTGTCGTATTGAATGCACAATATTGCGATGTGTTGTCATGAGCAAGTTTTAAAGCATAACCAGGTGAATGTATTTGCATTTCTAATGACACCGTTTGCACATGTGTTAAATATCATGGTAGCAATTGTAACGAAGTAACATGCTTAACTAGTTTGAAATTATAGTGTATCACTGAAAATAACGCAATTACCGGAAGTATTCTAGTCTTATGCTGTGTCGCAAATCTGGAAAGATGATTTTCTTTTCTTCACATGTACACGTTGGAAAAGGCGACAAGTAATGAAGGCACTCTGCTGTGTCTCAGGCGTTGTATGTAATACACAGGTAAAACAGCTCGTTACATTTCTAACCATTATAGTCTGTTTCGAACTGCATTTTCACTGCTCTGAAAAGGAAGTCGATCTCAGTTTTGAAGTAATCACATTACATGCACACAGGTAAATATCAAACACAATTGTATGTTGAGAGCACTTAGGAGACATGATGTTTTCATAATTAATTGCATTTTTTTTTGGTAGGTCAGTTTACAAAATTCGTGTAGATATCTATGTCTTAGGTTTTGAGTTTGGTCGAGGATGTATATTGAACTCACCGACCTTTTCGTATTTTATTTACTGTCATTGTTCTAATGTGTACAAAAAAGTGAATAGAAAATTAGAACACTCAACGTTCGTAATGCAGTTTGCTTGGTGTTCATCGACACTACGCAAATAAATTCATCAAATAATTACAGCCTTCAACATTGGATTATTCGACATAAAACATCTATACCACTATTATCTGTTCATAATTATGTTGATATACGAGTGGCAAGTTACAATTAAGGTGTTCCCAGTTGTTATAAAATATGAACGTCCGTCAAATAACCATAACTTCATCCAATATTACTTGATCAGCAACTACATCGTTTGCTTTGGTACAACATAGTCTATTGATGGTATTATTCCCGCGATAAAGGATGTGCACTTGGAATAAATAACACACTAAGTATAAAGAGTCCCCTGTTGTCATCTGTCGGCATGTATAACACTCAATTGTGACAAACGTGATGACTGAATTAGCATATTACTTAACTGAATATCAATGACAGAACCTTGGGAAATATAGTTCGCAAATATTACTACATGGTCAAGAGAGCATGATATTGTAAAACAAGACAGACATGTTGTTATTATTTAGTAATGAAAGCAAGATGACCAAAGACTGCTCGTTTGGACAGTTGGGAAATACGAACGTAACAGAATGATCTCGGCATGAGGTGTTTATGTCTTACAGAACATTCTAACCTGACGCATAAGTTTATCTTAAGCACACTATATTCAGCTACTGGGTGTGAAGCACTATTCAACAGTAGAACATTCATGGAGCTTTGAAATCTAATTTTAAGAACATCGAAGCTACGTCAATTAGGATATTTTACAGACTCTTGAGTGAACATTTGAACTCCAATTTACGCCAACATTTGCACTGAATGTGCGTAAGTAAAAACAAACCAGCATTGTTATTACACAGTTTGCTTTATTCCAAAAACAACAAGTGTGAGAATATGGTACTGTAAGAACAACAGTGTTGATGTCCTCGATTACTAGATTTACTCGTTTGCGTAGCGTCAAGTAGAGTCGCGTAAATGTCACATAAACACCTGACATACCATCCTTTATTTTTAAACTAAACATTCACTATTCACTTACATAGGCAAGTTAACAGTTATTTGCTGTAATGAATGCGTATCACAAAGAAAAAGTGAAAGTAATATTTGCACAAAATAGTAAAATGGCCTGGAAAAACTACAATGAAAGATTTTTAAGCTCGTGACGTTCGTGTCTAATGATTATTGTCATTTACCTTGCTATTGGGGAAAGTAGTGGTTGTATTGCCAAGTCCAAAAAACCCAACTGGACTACGCATTGTAGGTAGATTACGTCGATGCAAATATTATTTTATTTGAGTGACTTATATATATTATAAGCCCATTTCATTCATTGTATAAACTGATTTTTCTGTCTGAATATTAGATTTGCTTCAACTTTCATTAAATTACACGGACCATAATCCTACAGATACCACCTTGCCAAATGCGAGGTTATTACATTATGGTTGATTGTATTTAGGCAAATAACCAGTTTATGCTATTAACACATAGGACATCAGGTTGTAAAGTCACTTAGGTGATAGAATTATAGAGCGTTCCTTTTATTTCATCCATTCAGTAAAAAGGAACAGAAATAGAATATATCTGCTCAAGGCTAAACTAACACATGATAATAGCGTGTACTGGACACAGAAATATCACATTAATGTTTCCTATATGAACAATCCAGCAGTTCACATTTTTTAATATATATATCAAGAGTGACACATCAGTACCTAATATGACTTCCAGAAGGCAAAGGAAGAGTTGGACAGCCGTAAACCTTAGGATATAAACAATCGTACAGTAAAGAAAAGGGGCAGTTTGGCAACAGTCAAGAATGTCGAAAAGACAGGAGGCAGAACCAGGTATATGAATGGGTATGAAGAGGGTAGTTGAGGTGAGGTGATACATGTACAAACTACATCTTATTATCAGGTACATACAAATTATACACGTCTTATAAACAGTCAAATATATAGTACATTGAAGACATAACTTGGCTCTAAAATGTGTTTATGGTTCGATACGATACATTATCCATCTGCAAATGCATGCTTGTGTAGAAATTTGTTTTTGCTTCGAACATGAGTTGAGTAGGAAGATGAATTTAGTGTAGTTTGAAAACAGACGGTAAGGTGTTTGGTTTCAATAAAATTGGGTATTTAGTTTTGTCTCAGTTGATCAACGAAATTAGAAATATAATAAGATTTCAGAATCAGAGTCTGTCGGCGCTTTTAAAAGCAAACCTTTTTTCGTTATATTCATAGACAAGTTTCTTTAAACTCGAATTAATAATTCGACTTTTGAAAGTCCCAATTAAATCCAGAGAGCTTCAATTCCAAAGCAGATAGCTTACATTGTATTTGCTATTTAGTATAAGTTCAAAATCACAACCTGAATAATAAATATATTTATTTTTATTTACTTTTTGTAAGATTGTAAAGAACGACTCGTAAAAAGTGGCCTAAATACAACATGTCAGACCTTAATGTAAGCCCGCTCTAAGAACTTAGAAACACATTGTACTATATGCTGGCCAGGAGTCGGTAAGCTTTATATGGTACTGCATGTGCATATGCTTTCGACTGTATATCATGTCATATTATATTTCTTTCGGCACATACACTACCCAAAAGTGCTAACCCGCCACTTATATATTTCAGTCCTGTAGTGTCAAAAATTAAAGTATTCATATGAAGTTTCGCATACTTATACATGTGTAGTAGATGCAGCTGATCATTAGTTTATTTTGGTGGTATTGTGGCAAAACTCGGTGCATTCGGTGTATTTCGTAATAAGGCATTTTTGCACGTGCGTTGCATGTGCACCAATATTTGTGTATACGCGAACGAATTCGGCATTATTGATTCCTGTTTATCATGAAAAACACTTTACATCCTGATATTGACTCGAGGGGAACACTCATGGAATTTGGAAAAATCGCTTGAACACAATTCTTAGGTGTCAATGTTTAATTTTTTAAAATACTTATTTGATAATGCATTTATTAGCATGAATATTCACATACAGACGTATAAAGACGTATAAAAACAAATTATGTGTTGATTTTTGGTCAACTTGCGTTTGAATTCACCATGTTACACCGGCTACGTAATACAGCATGTTTACATGTGTAAGAAATGCGCAACGAAAATCACATATTCATGAACGGTTTTGATGAAAATGATGAAATTACTACGCGAAAAACGCCTTACATACTGAGATTGGCACATAAAGAACACGACACACATGTTGGAATGTTATGAGATCTGGTAGAGTTGCGGCCCTTGTTTTTGTTAATTTCACAAGTATATTATTTTAATTTTTTTGTTTGATTTTGCAGTTTCAGTGGTTATCTTCGTTTATTAAACTTCGGTTTGTGATTATTTACATGCAATCGTGATTTTTCAAAATCAACATTTTTGACAAAGCCTTTTTCTTATTTTGTTCAAAGAGTGTTACTCTTCAACCGAGTTCGTCTGGAGTAAATCGCGGCATGCAACGAGTTTTTTCGTATAAGGCAGGGATTCGTTATGTCAAAATGTTTATTAAAACGTGCTTTCCATGCGCTGATTAATGCACGATTCCATAAACAGTTTGGGTATTTTTGTGAATTGGTAAAACATACCTCATTACGTAACACGCCTGTGACAAAGAACATAACTGTTTCTTGTCCAAAATGAATTCATAATTAGTTTCAGCTTGTATTCAAGTATTGGTATGCACAATTTCATGCAGGTACATACTTTAATTAAAAAGTTATGGCGAAATATGTAAGGTGGCGGGTTAGAACTTGTGGGTAGTGTACATGTATAGCGCGATTATTGAAAGGCGCATACCTTGCGTATGCTTAATCGCGGTGTATTTTACACACTAAGACACTCGTCTGTTATACATACAAGTCTAGTCATTGAGTTCGGTTTGAAATAGCATGATAGTCAAATATAAAGTTGTGCCATAAACATTACTTAGTCCATTACAGTGCAACATTGTAACATTACAAATTCTCGATTTCCGTGATTGTTCATGTGTTCACTCGATAATTCTTGTTTAACTTTGTTTTGCTTTTAAAGAGTCAGACTATTCAAATAAATTTAGATTTTGAGTTATGTCTGTTTCGCACACATGATTAAAATATTTCCACTTTTAACGTTCCTTTGTCAAAATACATCGACAATATTCATGGTTAATATGGCTGTCATATGCACACTACACTCATGTAGCTTCCGTTAAGTGTTTACAAGTGCATTAGGCCTATTGAAGATGATTAATTGATTGAGGTGTATTGTATATCATTGCAACATAGTATATTTCACACAAAGCTAGACGATAATGGCATTCCTTTCAATTATGCTATGTATGAAAACAATATAATTATACGAGGATATATTTCACATTATATGTATAGATAATTATATTTATCAAACGGTTATACTGTTGTTGCAAATAGTAATTTCGTCAGTTTCAAGAACCTATTTCAACCCACGCATGCGCTCCTTAAACGATACCGTAAATTATAGAGCATAAATATCCGGCAATTTCATACAATAAACATTGACCAGTTGACTGCTCGGACGGGGTATGCTGAACACAATGGTTATATGTATCTGTATCTGACAATGTTTCACGTACGTATAATTAGAGTAATCGTGTCGATGTATCAAAGACATCACATGAATATACGTTAAGAATATACGTTAAAACGTAATCATTATTTACATGTTATAAATACATTATCTTTAGTACAGTCAGTTTTAAGAACCTATTCCAACCCACGTATGCGCTCCTCAAAGGATACCGTAAATGATAGAATATAAAAATCCGTCAATTTCATACAATGAAAAATGACCTGTTGACTCCTCGGACAGGTTATTCTGAACACAGTGGTAATAGACTAACTGTATATGACAGTTTTTCACGTACGTATAATTGGAGTAATCGTGTCGATGCATCAAAGTCAACACATAAGTATACGTTAAGAATATACGTTAAGTGGACAACTAATGCATGTTCCCCAAATTCAAACTGTCAGAATTCGTTATAACGTAATCATTATTTACGTGACATGTTATAAATACATTATATTTAGTACAATTATGTTTTTACCAGTCCATGTTTATATACTGTTATAACATATGACTGGGATACATGTACGTCAAACACGTTTGAGGATCGCTTGTATTTACATAACTATCACTAATTTTTTATGTTATTGGTAACTACTCATTAACGAGGTTGTTCAATACTTTTGGAAGCATCAGCTAAGCGACAGTCACTATTTAACTGTTTTTATGTCAGTTCGTATTTTATACCACGATGCCAAATGCTTTTTCTTAGACGAAATATTATTCAGTGTCATTATTACCGGTCGTTTCAATGTCATTGGATAGAGTAGTAAACTTGAATACTTTATGACGTGATTGCCAGTTTGGTTAATCGGTTAATTGCATGTTGGTCGAGTATAAAACTGAGATTTGCAAGCGCTAACTAACTTAAAGGATACAAACTTTCCGTTTATGTGCATGTACTTATCCTATCATTCCTGTATCACTTAGTTGTTCTTTAGAAAGGCCATAGAAATCTTGAAAAAAATGTGCATTGTCCTCGGTTAATGTGTGGTTTCGCCTACGCAGCTATACATATGTAACTATATGAACGTTCAAAGATCTTATTACCGAGTATATCGTCAATATACGTGGTATCCAGTCGTTTACATGCCGATAAGTTATATCACTAAAGTATGCAAAAGAGGCACACACTTATCTAGTTGTATGACCCAATATATGGTGCAATCTAATAAAAAGAAAATGACATATTGCTTGGAGCATGCTAGTGCAGTAGCACACAACTATCAAACAAAAAGAGAAAATATAAGATAAAATATATGAAAAAAAAAAGGACAAGGATGGAAGCAATTACCTTTAAGGTCCCCATGACATGTTCAGATTTGCATCAACATTATACGAAGAGTTTATTTTAAATATTATAGTGAAATACTAACGATGTACACATAGAAAACCATTACCAAAATGTATTATCTTAACCTAGAAATTGTAAATATTACCGTCGATAGCATGTGTCAGCTATATATCCCTACTTATTTATAAACAAATGAATGTATTATTCCCATGATGACGGGTATGTGTTGAGCATAATAACACGACTAGTAATACCGATCCCACGTGGCTACCTTTCATTATCTATATCACTCAATTATGGTAGGAACTACTGTTTTACGGATAGGGATTTGTACTAGGTACGTTTTGGGAAATATACAATTACTTCTCAACAATTCCCATATTCCTGATCATTGTAACTTGTTCTTGTAAAATAAGACAGATATGCGGAAATGATAGCTGAATGAAAACATGATGGTTATAGGTTATTAACCATAAATGAGCCTGACGAGTGGTGTTTGGAATATACTCGATATATGCATCCTATATAATAAACTGGAAGGTCAATATGCATTCTAAAATAACAATCTCTGCACTGCAGGACAAAGTCGATGTCAAGTTTGCCTTAGTAAAAGTCACTGTACAAAAACATTAATGCATTTCAACATAACAGTATCAAGTTAAATAGCAAAATAGTATAATAGTATAGTTTATTAAAAAAAAGGCAAACATGCCTATCATTCTACATGTATATATAAAATACAATTTTACATCAATTACAATGATAAATGGTGATATATATTAAAATTATGCATATGTATGTTCTTTTTTGTTAGTAATAATACAAACATATAAATAAAGTCTTGTATATTGTTCGGACTACCACAAATATGGAAAAACTAATTGCATTTTAAATATTTCATATATCAATGATCACATTATTCCATATATTGGTATTAACAGTGCATGAGTGCATGAATACATACATGTACAGTCATACTATAATTATACAATCAACAAAATATACATATTTACAAAGTGGGAGAGAGTTCTTAGTTGGAATATACAACAGTACTAATTAAAAATCATACATGATTGTCTTACGTCTTATTTCTGTAGTAAAATAGATAGGTCTCCTTGGATAGTCTTATTATCAGATTTCAAAAGCTCAATAAATTTAGGCACATTTGGATGATTCCAATAATATCTTTTAATATCACTTTTTCTTATTTCGTGATAAAGGGGACATTCTAACAAAAAGTGAAATTCGTCTTCTAGGATTTTACAATTTGGCATTTTCTATCGCTGTATGGAATTGTGTGTGGTTTGTGCTATCTTCCGGCTTCTTCCTCTAACCTATGGGCCGAGACACGGAATCTTGTGAGCGCAAACCAGTTTTTATCGAAAGAATTGTTATCTAAGTATGATTTGAAATTAAAGCTACAGAATCATTTATAGGGTCTTGCCCTTGTTGAATTTTCCACTTCGTTATTCCAAATTTGCAAATAATTATCTTTTACTTTTTGTTTAAAAATAGATAAAAAGTGTTTACTGTTACCAACATTATGATTAACCCATGCCTCTGAAAAAATATCAGCTTTGTATTCAAATTCAGTGAAAATTAACAAGGGGAAAATGATATAAATTGAAATAATGATCAACTATTCCAAATATATATAATTGATGCAAATAGAAACTAGAGTCTAACTGTAAACAGTTGAATAATAATACATTCAAAGTATATTACATAAATACCAAAACGTAACTTAGAGAGACAACTTCGTACACAATATATCTGTTTTTTATCAAAGGGAAGTAACCACAAAAGCTATACATTGGCTAATCCCCACATGCGTGTATATATGTAATACAACATACTGAATCGTACAACAGATTACTATGCAAAGTCACGAAATATCGGCTACTGTGTTACATTAAGTCTGCACTAACGTCTATATTATGTCTTAAGTAGCTGTCACCATATTCACGTAAATTTGTGAAAGAACTATAGCAACCATTGTAAAGAAGTTACCTAATTTGCATGATTTCATAATTACACATGACACAAGTGTCTTTCGATGGACAACACATTGGAATTGTTCGTGATAGTCTGTCATTTAAAATATAATTTGAGCAATTGTTCCTATTAAGTGGTGCTACATTTTTGTTTTACAGTCCGACTTCTTATCATTTACCTGAGTAAATGAAAGTTTGAGTAAGCGTTAATGTGTCTATGAATTCTATCATACATTTCTGTCGTCAACATTACTGTCACAACATTCAAATGCGGTCACATGTTTACTTTTTCAGTGAAAATGAACTATTGTAATGAACGCAATGGAGTAAATTTGGTAGATGTTTTATTCGACAACTGTATTCTGTCTTATGTTAGTACATTTTGTATACCATCGTTACAATATGTGGAAACGCAATGGTTCAGAAACCCACAATAACCACATCAGTCGGAAAACTACACTTTCCTACAATCGCTTGCATCACAATCATATGAATAAGCAATTTCATTCGATTGCATCTCGTAACTTATCTAAACAGGCATATTGTAATTGCAAAAAATTGACCCGATACATCTTCCAGCAATTCAAAGCCACCTCGTATATGCTGTCTCCAACAGCGACATAAATCTTTGAATCTCGTTTTTCAAGAGATATTTTATCCAAATCTATACTCTAGTCTAGAAAAAGGTTGTACAGTTTTGATAAGAAATTGCAGTTTAGACGCGCGTCGTTCAATAAAACTAGTTGGTTTGATTAATGATGAATACATCTTGCAACAGTCGCTGTTATTTAGAGCTATATCGCCGTGTGTTCCGTTATAGAATATTTCTCAGTTTACATGCTTCTAAAACAAAACTTTAATTATATCATGTTTTCAACCGATGGCACGCGATGGATTATGAATGGAAGTTATTTAGACGTTTATTTATTTCTT
This sequence comes from Spisula subtruncata, assembly GCA_963678985.1. Taxonomy (NCBI): domain Eukaryota; kingdom Metazoa; phylum Mollusca; class Bivalvia; order Venerida; family Mactridae; genus Spisula; species Spisula subtruncata. The sequence goes on along the minus strand of OY787666.1, from coordinate 34,156,928 downwards.
CAGCTAGAGACTCAATGGAATTCAATCCATTTCACATAGAACGAGGTCGCAATAACATGTCGTAGCATTTGTGTCACGAACGCATGTGAAAAATATAACATATAATGTGTCCTTTCATACACATCCTGAATGTTGTTGCAGAGAGATACCTCACCAGAATGTATACATATTGCATTACATGGTCAACGTTATAGTTAAGACAATATTTTTGACTTCGTTTGTTTCCCCCGACTTATACTAATTGTGTCACAAACATACGCGATGAAAGAGTAGCAAAATGAAACAATATCCTACCAAAAAGCATAGCAACCTATAAAACTGCAATTATGGTTTGAATTACGATATAAAATGTACTAACGTAAATTTATAAATAACGTACTTTGCCAAATCCCTCGGTGCATTTATTTGTTATGGGTAAGTCTCTTTGTAGGATACAATATCTTATGTCGTTTCCCTCCATATATAGCGGGCATACTATCAACAACACGCCTGGGACGCAGCGTGATTGATATTTGCCTAATTACAAACACATTATCTTACTATATTTGTCACACGAGCAAATTTACGTGAACTATTTTATTAACTTTGCTTTCTTTAGTGCTGATCGTAAGATCTATCAGTAAGCACCAAGCATAGTGTGCCTTTAGGGTGGTAAAGGAACATTTTAGAGGTGTTTGGTAAATGGCCGGACGCTAGTGCCACTATTGCACCATGTTTCAGTTTCTTACACTCGACAATAGCGCATCGATACACTAGTATTAGTAGCAAGACATTCCAATACATTGGGGACTTGAACAAAACTACCGATTCGGATAACAGACGCAATCAATGAACAGGACGGAACCTATAAACACTGGATATACGACAAGCAAAGGAACACTTGCGATGATCGAATACGTTTATGGCTCCAATCAGGAAAATATTTGTCGGTCTTATATTGTCTAAACACACAGAGCAGATACAAGCGTTAAGTGTCAGTGATGTTACATCGGCGATAATGCTTTACTGCTGTTATCTACAACCACATCCTTATTACAGGCAAAAACTTTATTAGCAATAAACAAAATACACGGATTTGCATTTCGTAAAGTCAGTAATGTGTCTGATTTTTATCTTTACTACAAAATGTGTCGTTTCATTGAGCATTATGTTAGCAAGTTTAAGCAATTTGTTAAATAAACTATGCACTGATGAACTTTATATATAACAATTTCGTTATCCTGCGACTAAAGCAACATAGAAAAACATGCTATATGATAGAAGGGACGGCATCTTATCTGTCCTGTGGATTGAAACTTTCTTTGTCACAACCGATTTTTTGTTTACGAGAAGTATATACATTTAATTAAAACGATAAATCGAGAGTTGGCCTGCATAACGCTATCAATATTAAAAAATCATTTAAGCGAATCCTAACCGCGATAACTACAATATCACAAACACCTTTTATTACTTTTATAAAAAGCAAAAACATTTTTATACTACGACATAAAATGTGACCGTTTTGCTAAATATATGTCAACAAAAAATAAAGACAAACGGAAATGTTTTATTATATATAAAATTATATATCAATGTTATATTCGGTTTCCGTATTTAATCTAATACTAAGCCCTTCATAAAATTGGCACACAACATATCAGGACAACCATACACACACATACTATAAGATCAGTACAGTATTCTACAATCTCATGCATCACAATCATATGAATAAGCAATTTCATTCGATTGCATCTCGTTAATTACCTTAACCGGCACATTGTGATTGTAAAGTAAATTGAACCAATACATCTATGTACAAACTTCATCTTCAATATAAAAATATAGCCACCTCGTATCTGCCGTCTCCAACAATGCTATAACTGGCTCAACCTCGTATATTCAAGCGATATGTTATCCAAATTCATACTCAGGTCTTGAAAAAAGTTGTATAGTTTTGATTAGAAATTGCAGTTTACATGCGCTGCGTTCAATAAAATTGGTTAATTGGATTGTGGATGAATGCATCCTTCCACCGTCGCTGTTTCTTATCTGACATGCTTCTTGAATAAAACTTTAATCATATCATGTTTTCAATCGATGTCACGCGATATATTATGAATGGAAGTAATTAAGACGAAGATTTACTTCTTGCGCTAGAGACTCAATGTAACTCAACCCGTTTTACGTATAACGGGGCATGTACAAGGGAGTCCGACGCTGTTACATGTCATAGCAGTTAAACAGAACAACGTATGTGAAAAATATAACATATATTGTGTCCTTACAGACACATCTGGAATGATGTTGCAGATACCTCACCATAATACATACAAATTGAATTAACCAATTACAGATTGATGTACCAAGTAGAACGTAAATTATTAGTCAAGGTTTTTACTTACTGTGTTTGACCCTCGTTCCAACGGGATGATCATTGTACAAAAATGAATCGCAACCTTTGTAAAGATACTGCACTTATGGATTGACTTAAGATACAAACTGTACTTTTGAAACTTTTATTTGGACTTTTCCAAATCACTGAGTGTGAAGCACTATACAACAGTGGAACATTCATGGAGCTTTGAAATCTAATTTTGAGGACATCGAAGCTGCGTAAAATAGCATATTTAATACACTTTGGAGTTTGTATTTGAACACTAAATTACTGCAAAAATTCCAATTACTTTGCGTAACAAAAAACTAACCATCATTGTCGTAACACAGTTTACTTAATTCCAAATTAAACAGATTTGAGAGTATGGTAAGCACAACAGTGTTGATGTCCTTGATTATTATATTTACTCGTTTGCGTAGCGTCAAGGAAAGTCGTGCAAATATTACATCAACACCTGCATAAAAGGTATCAGGAAATTAGACTAGCAAGAAAGCACTAAACCTAACGAGCCGAGCTCAGAAAGCAGATACACCACAACTTAACCACCATGAGCAATGCCCACACATAAGCCAAAGATACAATCGAAAATCCCCGCAAAAAGCTGCAAGATGACCCAAATTTCACAAATAAATAGAATAGCGGTTGACCTAGTTTAAAATGATTGGCAATGTATGAATGTGACGGAAAATAACATGACATATTTCTAGCTACACTGATGAATTCCCACACATAAGCCAAAGAAAAAAGCGAAAATTCAAGCCCCCGCCGATTAAATGCAGGATGATCCAATTTTACAAAGAAATTATAGAATAGCGGTTGACCTAGTTTAAAATATTAGGCAAGGTAGGTACCGTCCTTCATTTTAAAATTTGCCATTCATTATTCACTTATATAGAGAGAATAACATTTATTTACTGTAAATAATGTGAATGACAAGATCAAATTCATTGTAATAACATCCTCGAAGACAACGCAAAAATAATTTTTGCACAAAATGGTAAAATGGCTTAGAAATAGTACAATGAAAGACGCCTAAGCTCGTGTCCTTAGTGTGTCCAGTGGTGATTGTCATTTACCTTGTTATTAAAAAATATGATTGTATTGCCAAATAGTCCAAATAACCTAACTGTACTACGCATTGTAAGTAGATTACGTCGTTGCATTCGTTATTTCATATCAGTGTCTTGTATTGTAATCCCATTTCATTCATTGTATAAACTGATTTTGTAGTCTTAATATTAGATTTGCTTGAACTTTCATTAAATTACACGGACCTGAATCCTACAGATGTCACCCTGCCAATAGCGAGGTTATTTCATTATGGTTGATTTTATTTAGGCAAATAACCAGTATATGAATGGGTAGGAAGAGGAAAGTTGAAGTGAGGTTATACAAACTACATTATATTATTCGGTACATACAAATTATACACGCCGTATAAATATATAGTACATTGAAGACATAAATTGGCTATAAAATCTGTTTATGGTTCGATACGATAACTTATCCATCTGCAAATGCATGATTGTGTAGAAATTTGTTTTTGCTTCGAACATGAGTTGAGTATGAAGATGTATTTAGTGTAATTTGAAAACAGACGGTAAGGTGTTTGGTTTCATTAAAAATTGGGGTGTTAGTTTTTTTTAGTTGATCAACGAAATTAGAAATATAATAAGATTTCAGAATCAGAGTCTGTCGGCGCTTTTAAAAGCAAACCTTTTTTCGTTATTTTCATAGACAAGTTTCTTTAAACTCGAATTAATAATTCGACTTTTGAAAGTCCCAATTAAATCAAGAGAGTTTCAATTCCAAAGCAGATTGCGTAACATTGTATTTGCTATTTAGTATAAGTTCAAAATCAAAACCTGAATAATAAATATATATATTTCTTTTTATTTACTTTTTGTGATATTGTAAAGAACGACTCATAAAAAGTGGCCTATATAAAACATGTCATGTCAGACCTTAATATAAGCCCGCTCTAAGAACTTAAAAACGAATTGTACTGTATGCTGGCCAGGAGTCGGTAAGCTTTATGTGGTACTGCATGTGAATATGCTTTCGACTGTATATCATGTCATATTAACATAATACATATAATTAAGGAAATTTCTTTCGGCACATACATGTATAGCGCGATTATTGCTAGGAACGGCGTATTCTTCACGCAAATACACTTTTCTGTTATAGTTGCAAGTCTGATCATTCAGTACATTTTGAACTTGCACGATAGTTAAATATAAAGCTGTATTATATCCATTACTAAGTCACATAACATAATCTCCATTTCCGAGATTATTCGTGCGTTCACTTGATTAGTCGTTTTTTACTTTGTTTTGCTTTTAAAGAGTGAGACTACTCAAATAAATGAAGATGTCGAGTTATCAGAGTACGGATTCGCATACATGATTGAAATATTTCCACTTTTAATGTTCCTATTACAGAATGTTTCATCGATAATCATGCTGGTTACTGATTGATATTGCTGTCACATGCAAACTACACTCATGTAGCTTCCCTTAAGTGCTTACACGTGCACTCCGCCTATTGAAGATGATTAATTGATTAAGGTGTATGTTATATTATTGCACCACAGTAGATTTTACACAAAGCTAGACGATAATGCTATTCCTAGAAATTGTGTTAAGCATTCAAACAATATTATTATACGAGTATATTTTACACATGATACATGTATGTATAGATAATTCTAGTAATCAAACGGTTATACTGTTGTTGAAAATAGTAAATATATCAGTTTAAAGAACCTATTCCAACCCATGCATGCACACCTCAAAGGATACCGTAAATTATAGAATATAAAAATCTGTCAATTTCATACAATAAAAATTGACCTGTTGACTGCTCGGACAGGGTATGCTGAACACAATGGTAATAGACTAACTGTATCTGACATTCTTTCACGTACGTATAATTGGAGTATTCGTGTCAATGCATCAAAGTCAACACATAAATATACGTTAAGAATATACGTTAAGTGAACAACGAATGCATGTTCCCCAAATTCAAACTGTCAGAATTCATTATAACGTAATCATTATTTACATGACATGTTATAAATATATTATGTTTAGTACAATTATGTTTTTACCAGTTCATGTTTTTATACTGTTATAACATATGACAGGGATACATGTGCGTCAAACACGTTTGAGGATCGCTTGTATTTACATAACTATCTCTAATTTTTTATGTTATTGGTAACTTCTTGTTAAGGAGATTGTTAAATACTTTCGGAAGCATCAGCGAAAGTCACTATTTAACTGTTTTAATGTCAATACGTATTTTATACCACGATCCCAACTACTTGTTCTTAGACGAAATATTATTCAGTATCACTATTACCGGTCGTTTTAATGTCATTGGATAGAGTAGTAAACTTGAATACTTTATGACGTGATTGCCAGTTTGGTTAATCGGTTAATTGCATGTTGGTCGAGTATAAAACTGAGATTTGCAAGCGCTTACTAACTTAAAGGATACAAACTTTCCGTTTATGTACATGTACTTATCCTATCATTCCTGTATCACTTAGTTGTTCTTTAGAAAGGCCATAGAAATCTTGAAAAAAATGTGCATTGTCCTCGGTTAATGTGTGGTTTCGCCTACGCAGCTATAACTATGTAACTATATGAACGTTCAAAGATCTTATTACCGAGTATATCGTCAATATACGTGGTATGCAGTCGTTTACATGCCGATAAGTTATATCACTAAAGTATGCAAAAGACGCACACACTTATCTAGTGGTATGACACAATATATTGTGCAATCTAATAAAAAGAAAATGATATAATGGTTGGAGAATGCTAGTGCAGTAGCACACAACTATCAAATAAAAAGAGAAAAATAATACAATATATGAAAAAAAAACGGAGAAGGATGGAAGCAATTACCTTTAAGGTCCCTATGACATGTTCAGATTTGCATCAACATTATACGAAGAGTTTATTTTAAATATTATAGTGAAATACTAACGATGTACACATAGAAAACCATTACCAAAATGTATTATCTAAACCTAGAAATTGTAAATATTACCGTCGATAGCATGTGTCAGCTATATATCCCTACTTATTTATAAACAAATGAATGTATTATTCCCATGATGACGGGTATGTGTTGAGCATAATAACACGACTAGTAATACCGATCCCACGTGGCTACCTTTCATTATCTATATCACTCAATTATGGTAGGAACTACTGTTTTACGGATAGGGATTTGTACTAGGTACGTTTTGGGAAATATACAATTACTTCTCAACAATTTCTATATTCCTGATCATTGTAACTTGTTCTTGTAAAATAAGACAGATATGCGGAAATGATAGCTGAATGAAAACATGATGGTTATAGGTTATTAACCATAAATGAGCCTGACGAGTGGTGTTTGGAATATACTCGATATATGCATCCTATATAATAAACTGGCAGGTGAATGTACATTCTAAAATAACAATCTCTGCACTGCAGGACAAAGTCGATGTCAAGTTTGCCTTAGTAAAAGTCACTGTACAAAAACATTAATGCATTTCAACATAACAGTATCAAGTTAGATAGCAAAATAGTATAGTATAGTTTATTAAAAAAGGCATACATGCCTATCATTCTACATGTATATATAAAATACAATTTTACATCAATTACAATGATAAATGGTGATATGTATTAAAATTATGCATATGTATGTTTTTTTTTTGTTAGTAATAATACATACATATAAATAAAGTCTTGTATATTGTTCGGACTACCACAAATATGGAAAAACTAATTGCATTTTAAATATTTCATATATCAATGATCACATTATTCCATATATTGGTATTAACAGTGCATGAGTGCATGAATACATACGCTCATATTACAATTATACAATAAACAAAATATACATATTTACAAAGTGGGAGAGAGTTCTTAGTTGGAATATACAGCAGTACTAATTAAAAAACATGCATGGTTGTCATACGTCTTATTTCAAAACTTTTCTGTAGTAAAATAGATAGGTTTCTTTGGATAGTCTTATTATCAGATTTCAAAAGTTCAATAACTTTAGGCACATTTGGATGATTCCAATATTATCTTTTAATATCACTTTATCTTATTTAGTGATAAAGGGGACCTTCTACCAAAAAGTGAAATTCGTCTTCTAGGATTTTACAATTTTGGCATTTTCTATCGTTGTATGGAATTGTATGTGGTTTGTGCCATCTTCCGGCTTCTACCTCTAACCTATGGGCTGAGACACGGAATCTTGTGAGCGCAAACCTGTTTTTATCGAAACAATTGTTATCTAAGTATGATTTGAAATTAAAGCCACAGAATCATTTATAGGTTCTTGCCCTTGTTGAATTTTCCACTTTGTTATTCCAAACTTGCAAATAATTATCTTTTACCTTTTGCTTAAAAATAGATAAAAATGGTTTACTGTTACCAACATTATGATTAATCCATGCCTCTGAAAAACTTTCAGCTTTGTATTTAAATTCAGTGAAAAAAAACAAGGGGAAAATGATATAAATTGAAATAATGATCAACTATTCCAACTATTTATGTTTGATGCAAATAGAAACTAGAGTCTTACTGTAAACAGTTGAATAATAATACATTCAAAGTATATTACATAAATACCTAAACGTAACTTAGAGAGACAACTTCGTACACAACTTATCTGTTTTTTATCAAAGGGAAGTAACCACAAAAGCTATACATTGGCTAATCCACACATGCGTATATATATAATACCTCACTTTGAATCGTACAACAGAATTATATGCAAAGTCACGAAATATCGGCTACTGTGTTACATTAATTCTGCGCTAACGTCTATAACTATTATGTCTTAAGTAGCTGTCACCATATTCACGTCAATATGTGAAAGATCTGTAGCAACCACTGTAAAGAAGTTACCTATTTTGCATGATTTTATAATTACACATGATGCAAGTGTCTTTCGATGGACAACACATTGCAAGTGTTCGTGATGGTCTGTCATTTAAAATATAATTTGAGCAATTGTTTCTATTAAGTGATGATACATTTTTGTATTACAGTCCGACTTCTTATCATTTACCTGAGTAAATGAAAGTTTGTGTAAGCGTTAATGTATCTATGCATTTTACCATACACTTCTGTCGTCAACAATACTGTCACGACATTCAAATGTGGTCACATGTTTACTTTTTAAGTGAATATGAACTATTGTAATGAACGCAGTGGAGTATATTTGTTAGATGTTTTATTTGCCCGCTGTATTCTGTCTTATGTTAGTACATTTTGTATACCGTCGTTACAACATGTGGAAACACAATGGTTCAGAAACCCTTACAATAACCACAGCAGTCTGAAAACTACACTTTCCACCAAGCGCATGCATCACAATCATATGAACAAGCAATTTCATTCGATTGAACCTCGTACCTTATCTAAACAGGCATACTGTGATTGACCCAATACATACTTTATCTTCCAGTTATTCAAAGCCACCTCGTATCTGCCGTCTCCAAAAGCGACATAAATCTTTGAATCTCGTATATTCTAGAGATATTTTATCCAAATCTATACTCTAGTCTAGAAAAAGGTTGTACAGTTTTGATTAGAAATTGCAGTTTAGACGCGCGTCGTTCAAGAAAACTAGTTGGTTTGATTGTGGATGAATACATCTTTCCACCGTCGCTGTTATTTAGAATTATATTGCCGTGTGAACATGAATGGAATATTTCTCGGTAAACACGGTTCGTGAATAAAACTTTAATTATATCATGTTTTCAACCGATGGTAAGCGATGGATTATGAATTGAAGTAATTTAGACGCATATTTATTTCTTCCGCTGGAGACTCAATGTAATTCAATCGATTTTACATAGAAAGAGGCATAAACAAGGGAGCCTGGTGCTATAACATGTTGTAGCATTTGTGTCACGTACGCATGTGAAAAATATAACATATAATGTGTCCTTTCATACACATCCTGAATGTTGTTGCAGAGAGATACCTCACCAGAATGTATACATATTGCATAACATGGTCAACGTTATAGTTATGACAATATTTTTGACTTCGTATGTTTCCCCGCCTTATACTAATTGTGTCACAAACATACGCGATGAAAGAGTAGCAAAATGAAACAAATTCTACCAAAAAGCATAGCAACCTATAATACTGCTATTATGGTTGGAATTACGATATAAGATGTACTTACGTAAATTTATAAATAACGTACTTCGCCCAATGCAAATCGCTCGGTGCATTTATTTGTTATGGGTAAATCTCTTTGTAGGATACAAGATCTTATGTCGTTTCCCTCCATATATAGGTAAATAACCACTAAATGCCTACGCGGACCAAATTCAGATACAGTCAAATAGTCCGTTTAAAAACTTTAAAGCGACTGGAAATGGGGGTATGTCTTGACAAATCAGCATCAGAACCATGAAATTGGTGTTAAATGCTTTGTATGCATGTATGTGATGTAGTGAAATGGTTTTATTCAGAAATATTTTGTATTCTGGCTTAAATATGAAAGTAAAAGTAAGGTTGGGGCTAACGGACAGTGAGTAAATCCGTACATGTGAGAAAATCTGTCCACCGCGTTTGACGAACCAAATTTTTCTTATATAATACATGACCCCCTACTTTTTTTTCATTTTCTTCAAGCTGGATGCTATTTCTATTGATTAAAAGATTTTGAGAGGGCCCCATGGACAAAAAGTTGACTTTTTTTTGGCTGACCAAGGTCACTTTACATTGAGTTAAAGAACAACTCTATTTGGTGGTTTGTGACCTAAAGACATGCAAAATTCCTTCAAAATCATGTTTTCATTTTTTTGCATTTAAATGAATGAAAATGCACTCAAGATGGGGTTTTAGCCATTTTTATCTGTGTAAAATGTCTAAAAAAGTGAAAATTTAGATTTTTATCATGAAAAATCCAGAAAAGTTCAGATTTATTTTTTCTTAAATTGACATTTTTATGTGAATGTTGCCCTTATTTTAGTATCAGACATGGATATTTATGATTAAATATGAAGAATAGACATATTTTTAGGCATCTAAAGCAAAAATAGGGTTCAGAATACCATCTTAGCACAAATACAACCCCATTTCATGTCCCTATTCATACCATTTGACAGGCGCTGACCAAATTTCTCCTTAAAGGCGCATATGCGGGTTTGTAATTTTTTCTGGATTTCATGCCCAATTTGTCTAGAATTGATTGTTTTGTGCTGCATATATATAGTAGCATTGAAAAAAGTGCAAAAAAACACTTAAACAACCCAAAAAGGGTTGCCTTAAGGTAAATAACCACTAAATGCCTACGCGGACCAAATTCAGATACAGTCAAATAGTCCGTTTAAAAACTTTAAAGCGACTGGAAATGGGGGTATGTCTTGACAAATCAGCATCAGAACCATGAAATTGGTGTTAAATGCTTTGTATGCATGTATGTGATGTTGTGAAATGGTTTTATTCAGAAATATTTTGTATTCTGGCTTAAATATGAAAGTGAAAGTAAGGTTGGGGCTAACGGACAGTGAGTAAATCCGTACATGTGAGAAAATCTGTCCACCGCGTTTGACGAACCAAATTTTTCTTATATAATACATGACCCCCTACTTTTTTTCATTTTCTTCAAGCTGGATGCTATTTCTATTGATTAAAAGATTTTGAGAGGGTCCCATGGACAAAAAGTTGACTTTTTTTTGGCTGACCAAGGTCACTTTACATTGAGTTAAAGAACAACTCTATTTGGTGGTTTGTGACCTATAGCGGGCATACTATCAACGTCACGCCTGGGACGCAGCGTGTTTGATATTCGCCTAATTACCAACGCATTATCTTACTATATTTGTCACACGAGCAAATTTACGTGAAACATTTTATTAGCTTTGCTTCCTTTAGTTCTGACCGTAGATCTATCAGTAAGCACCAAGCATAGTGTGCCTTTAGGGTGGTAAAGGAACATTTTAGAGGTGTTTGGTAAATGGCCGGACGCTAGTGCCACTATTGCACAATGTTTCAGTTTATTACACTCGACAAACGCTCATCAATACACTAGTGTAAGTAGCAAGACATTTCAATTACATCGGGGACTTGAACAAAACTACCGATTCGGATAACAGACGCAATCAATGAACAGGACGGAACCTATAAACACTAGATATACGACAAGCAAAGGAACACTTGCGATGATCGGATACGTTTATGGCTCTAATCAGGAAAATATTTGTCGGCCTTATATTATGTAAACACAGAGAGCAGATACAGGCGTTAAGTGTCAGTGATGTTACATCGGCGATAATGCTTTACTGCTGTTATCTACAACCACATCCTTATTACAGGCAAAAACTTTATTAGCAATAAACAAAACACACGGATTTGCCTTTCGTAAATTCAGTAATGTGTCTGATTGTATCTTTACTACAAATTCGTTTAATAAACTATGCACAGATGAAATTTATATAAAACAATTGCATTACCCAGCGGCTAAAGCAGCATTGAAAAACATGCTATATGATAGAAGGGACGGCATCTTTTCTGTACTTTGGATTGCAATTTCTTTTTCTCAACCGATTTTATTGTGAACGAGAAGAACATTGAACTAAAACAAAAAATCGAGAGTTGGCCTGCATAACGCTATCAATGTTAAAAAATATAAGAGAATCCTACTTTAAAACCTTTCAGTACTTTTATAAAAAGCAAAAACATTTTTATACTACGACATAAAACGTGACCGTTTTGCTAAATATATGTCAACAAAAAATAAACACAAACGTAAATGTCTTATTATACATAAAAATATATATCAATATTTTATTCGGTATCCGTATTTGGTCTAATACCAATATAAGCCTTTCATAAAATTGGCACAAACAACAAATCAGGACAATCATACACACATATACTATAAGATCAGTACAATTTTCTATAATCGCAAGCATCACAATCATATGAGCAAGAAATTTCATTCGATTGCATCTCGTAACTTACCTCAACCGGCACATTTTGCTTGTAAAGTAAATTGAACCAATACATCTATGCACATACTTCATCTTCAATATAAAATATAGCCACCTCGTATATGCCGTCTCCAACAACGCCATAACTGGCTCAACCTTGTATATTCAAGCGATATGTAATCCAAATCCATACTCTGGTCTCAAAAAAAGTTGTAAAGTTTTATAAGAAATTTCAGTTTACATGCGCTGCGTTCAATAAAACTGGTTAATTGGATTGTGGATGAATGCATCCTTCCTCGGTCGCTGTTTCTTATCTGCCATGCTTTTGAATAAAACTTTAATCATATAATGTTTTCAACCGATGTTACGCGATAGATTATGAATGGAAGTAATTAAGACGAAGATTTACTTCTTGCGCTAGAGACTCAATGTAATTCAACCCGTTTTACGTATAACGGGGCATGTACAATGGAGTCCGACGCTGTTACATGTCATAGCAGTTAAACAGAACAACATGCGCGAAGTTTGTGTCACCTACGTATGTGAAAAATATAACATATATTGTGTCCTTACAGACACATCTGGAATGATGTTGCAGATACCTCACCATAATACATACAAATTGAATTAACCAATTACAGATTGATGTACCAAGTAGAGCGTAAATTATTAGTCAAGGTTTTTACTTACTGTGTTTGACCCTCGTTCCAACGGTATGATCATTGTTCAAAAATGCATCGCAACCTTTGTAAAGATACTGCACTTATGAATTGACTTAAGATACAAACTGTACTTTTGAAACTTTTATTTGGACTTTTCCAAATCACTGAGTGTGAAGCACTATACAACAGTGGAACATTCATGGAGCTTTGAAATCTAATTTTAAGGACATCGAAGCTACGTAAATTAGCATATTTAATACACTTTGGAGTTTGTATTTAAACATTAAATTACTGCAATAATTTCATTTACTTTGCGTTACAAAAACTTAACCATTATTGTCGAAACATAGTTTACTTAATTCCGAATTAAACAGATTTGAGAGTATGGTAAGCACAACAGTGTTGATGTCCTTGATTATTATATTTACTCGTTTGCGTAGCGTCAAGTAAAGTCGTGCAAATATCACATCAACACCTGCATAAAAGGTATGAGGAAATTAGACAAGGGAGAAAGCACTAAACCTAACGAGTCGAGCTCATAAAGCAGATACACCACAACATAACCCACATGAGCAATGCCCACACATAAGCCAAAGATACAATCTAAAATCCCCGCAAAAAGCTGCATGATGACCCAATGTCACAAAAATATAGAATAGCGGTTGACCTAGTTTAAAATGATTGGCAATGTATGAATGTGAAGGGGAATAACATGACATATTTCTAGCTACACTGATCAATTCCCACACATAAGCCAAAGAAACAAGCGAACATTCAAGTCCCCGCCGATAAAATGCAGGATTATCCAATTTTACAAAGAAATTATAGAATAGCGGTTGACCTAGTTTAAAATATTAGGCAAGGTAGGTACCGTCCTTCATTTTAAAATTTGCCATTCATTATTCACTTATATAGAGAGAATAACATTTATCTACTGTAAATAATGTGAATGACAAGATCAAATTCATTGTAATAACATCCTCGAAGACAACGCAAAAATAATATTTGCACAAAATGGTAAAATGGCTTAGAAATAGTACAATGAAAGACGCCTAAGCTCGTGTCCTTAGTGTGTCCAGTGGTGATTGTCATTGACCTTGTTATTGAAAAAATATGATTGTATTGCCAAATAGTCCAAATAATCTAACTGTACTACGCATTGTAAGTAGATTACGTCGCTGCAACCATTATTTCATTTCAGTGTCTTGTATTGTAATCCCATTTCATTCATTGTATAAACTGATTTTGTAGTCTTAATATTAGATTTGTTTGAATTTACATTATCCATCTACAAATGCATGCTTGTGTAGAAATTTGTTTTTGCTTCGAACATGAGTTGAGTATGAAGATGAATTTAGTGTTATTTGAAAACAGACGGTAAGGTGTTTCGTTTCATTAAAAAGTTGGGTGGTAGTTGTGTTTTAGTTGATCAACGAAATTAGAAACATAATAACATTTCAGAATCAGAGACTGTCGGCGCTTTTAAAATCAAACTTTTTATCTTTATATTCATAGACAAGTTTCTTTAAACTCGAATTAATCATTCGACTTTGAAAGTCCCAATTAAATCAAGAGATTTTCAATTCCAAAGCAGATCGCGTAACATTGTATTTGCTATTTAGTATAAGTTCAAAATCACAACCTGAATAATAAATATATATATTTCTTTTTATTTACTTTTTGTGATATTGTAAAGAACGACTCGTAAAAAGTGGCCTATATAAAACATGTCATGTCAGACCTTAATATAAGCCCGCTCTAAGAACTTAAAAACGAATTGTACTATATGCTGGCCAGGAGTCGGTAAGCTTTATGTGGTATTGCATGTGAATATGCTTTCGACTGTATATCATGTCATATTAACATAATACATATAATTAAGGAAATTTCTTTCGGCACATACCTGTATAACGCGATTATTGCTAGAAACGGCGTATTCTTCACGCAAATACACTTTTCTGTTATAGGTGCAAGTCTGATCATTCAGTACATTTTGAACTTGCATGATAGTTAAATATAAAGCTGTATTATATCCATTACTAAGGCACATTACATAATCTCCATTTCCGAGATTATTCATATGTTCACTCGATTAGTCGTATTTTACTTTGTTTTGCTTTTAAAGAGTCAGACTATTCAAATAAATGAAGATGTCGCGTTATCAGAGTACGGATTCGCATACATGATTGAAATAATTCCACTTTTAATGTTCCTATTACAGAATGTATCATCGATAATCATGCTGGTTACTGGTTGATATCGCTGTCACATGCAAACTACACTCATGTAGCTTCCCTTAAGTGCTTACAAGTGCATTCCGCCTATTGAAGAAAATTAATTGATTGAGTTGTATGTTATATCATTGCACCACAGTAGATTTCACACAAAAATAGACGATAATGCTATTCCTAGAAATTGTGTTAAGCATGAAAACAATATTATTATACGAGTATATATTACACATGATACATGTATGTATAGATAAGTCTAGTAATCAAACGGTTAAACTGTTGTTGAAAACAGTAATTTGGTAAATTTAAAGAACCTATTCCAACCCATGCATGCACTCCTCAAAGGATACCGTAAATTATAGAATATAAAAACCCGTCAATTTCATACAATGAAAATTGACCTGTTGACTGCTCGGACAGGGTATGCTGAACACAATGGTAATATACTAACTGTATCTGACATTTATTCACGTACGTATAATTGGAGTATTCGTGTCAATGCATCAAAGTCAACACATAAATATACGTTAAGAATATACGTTAAGTGAACAACTAATACATGTTCCCCAAATTCAAACTGTCAGAATTCGTTATAACGTAATCATTATTTACATGACATGTTATAAATACATTATATTTAGTACAATTATGTTTTTACCAGTCCATGTTTTTATACTGTTATAACATATGGCAGGGATACATGTACGTCAAACACGTTTGAGGATCGCTTGTATTTACATAACTATCACTAATTTTTTATGTTATTGGTAACTACTCGTTAACGAGGTTGTTCAATACTTTTGGAAGCATCAGCTAAGCGACAGTCACTATTTAACTGTTTTTATGTCAGTTCGTATTTTATACCACCATGCCAAATGCTTGTTCTTAGACGAAACATTATTCAGTATCATTATTACCGGTCGTTTCAATGTCTTTGGAAAGAGTAGTAAACTTGGATACTTTATGACGTGATCGCCAGTTTGGTTAATCGGTTAATTGCATGTTGTTCGAGTATAAAACTTGGGTTTACAAGGGCTAACTAACTTAAAGGATACACGCTTTCCGTAAATGTGCATGTATTTATCCTATCATTCTTGTTCACTTAGTTGTTATTTTAAAGGGTCAGAGAAATCTTGAAAATAGTTTGCCCAGTTCTTAGTTAATGTGTGGTTTCGCCTACGCAATTATAACTATGTAACTATACGAACGTTCGAAGATCTTATTACCGAATATATTGCCAAGATACGCGGTGTGCAGTCGTTGACATGCTGGTAAGTTATATCACTAAAGTATGCAAAAGAGGCCCACACTTATCTAGTGGTATGAGACAATATATTGTGCAATCTAATAAAAAGAAAATGATATAATGGTTGGAGCATGCCAGTGCTGTAACACACAACTACCTAACAAAAAGAGATCATATAAGATAGAATATATGACAAAAAAACCGGACAAGGATGGAAGCAATCACCTTAAAGGTACCCACGACAAGGTCGGATTTGCATGAACATAATAGGACTATAATACGAAGAGTTTAATTTAAATATTATAGTTAAATACCAAGGATGTACACATAGTAAACCATTACCAAAATGTATTATCTAAACCTAGAAATTGCAAATATCACCGTCGATAGCGTGTGCCAGCTATATATTCCTATTTATTTATAAACAAATGACTGTACTATTCCCATGATGACGGGTATGTGTTGAGCATACTAATACAGCGAGTAATACCGATCCCACATGGCTACCTTTCATTATCCTTATCACTCCATTATGGAAGGAGCTACTGTTTTACGGATAGGGATTTGTACTAGGTACGTTTGGGAAATATACAATTACTTCTCAACAATTCCCAAATTCCTGATCAATGGCACTTGTTCTTATAAAATATGACAGATATACGGAAATGATAGCTGAAAGAAAACATGATGGTTATAGGTTATTAACCATAAATGAGGCTTGCGAGTGATATTGGGAATATACTCGATATATGCATCCTATATAATAAACTGGCAGGTCAATGTGCATTCTAAAATAACAATCTCTGCACTGCAGGACAAAGTCGATGTCAAGTTTGCCTTAGTAAAAGTCGCTGTACAAAACCATTAATGCATTTCAACATAACAGTATCAAGTTAAATAAATAGCAAAATAGTATAGTACACTACCCACAAGTTCTAACCCGCCACCTTACATTTTTCGCCATAACTTTTTTATTTAAGTATGTACCCGCATGAAATTTTGTATACCTGTACTTGAATCCTAGATGCAGTAAATTATAAATTTATTTTGGACGGAAAACGGTTACGTTTGTTGTCACAGTCGTGTTACGTAATGGGGTATTTTTTACCAATTCACAAAAATACCCAAACTTTTGATGACAGTGTGCATAAATCAACAAGTGGAAAGCACGTTTTCATAAACATTTTGGCATAACCGATCCCTGTCCTATACGAAAAACACGTTACATGTCGTGATTTACTCCAGACGAACTCTGCTGAAGAGTAACAACCTTCGAACAAAATGAGAAAAAAGGCTTTGTCAAAACGGTTGGTTTTGCAAAATCACGCTTTTATGTCAATATTTACAAAACTAAGTTTGTTGTTAATAAAAAACAGAGATAACCACATAAACTACAAAAACAAACACAAACATAAAATAATATTCTTGTGAAATTAAACAAAAATAAGGGCCGCAACTCTAACCAAAGTCGTAACATTCCGACAGGTCTGTCGCATTCTCTGCTGGTACAATTTTGCTGTTAATGTGTTTTTTGCGAAGGAAATTCATCCTTTTAATCAAAACCGTTCGTGAGCACGTGATTTCCGTTGCGTATTTCTTACACGTGTAAACATGCTATATTACGTAACATGTCTAACATGGTTAATTCAACTGCAAGTAGGCCAAATATCAACACATATTTGACTTTAATACATCTTTATACGTACGTATGTGGATGTCCATGCTAAAAGATGCATATTTAAAAAAGTATTTAAAAAAATGTTACATTGACACGTACGAAATGTGTTCCAGGGATTTTTCGAAATCCCGTGAATGCCGATTTCGTACATGTGCGCGTAAATTTTGGTGCACATGCACTGCACGTGCAAAAATACGTCATTGCGCAATACGCCAAATGCACCGAGTTTAGCGACAATACCGCTAAATTAAGCAAACTATCAGCTGCATCTACTAAACACGTATCGGTATGCGAAATCTCAATTGAATATACCAATTTTTGACACTACAGGACTGAAATATCTAAGTGGCGGGTTAGCACTTTTGGGTAGTGTATAGTATAGTTTATTCAAGAAAAAGGCACACTTGCCTATCATTGTGCATGTATATATACAATTCAATTTTACATAAATTACAATGATTAATGGTGATATGTATAAAAATTATGCATATATAATTTTTTTTCAGTTAGTAATAATACATACATATAAATAAATTCTTGTAAATTATTCGGACTACCACAAATATGGAAAAAAATAATTGCATTTTAAATATTTCATATATCAATTATCACATTGTTCCATATATTGGTATTAATAGTGCATGAGTGCATGAATACTTACACTCATATTATAATTATACAATCAACAAAATATACATATTTACAAAGTGGGAGAGAGTTCTTAGTTGGAATATACAACAGTACTAATAAAAAAAACATACATGATTGTCTTACGTCTTATTTCAAAACTTTTCTGTAGTAAAATAGAAAGGTTTCTTTGGATAGTCTTATTATCAGATTTCGAAAGTTCAATAAATTTAGGCACATTTGGATGAATCCAATAATATCTTTTAATATAACTTTTTCTTATTTCGTAATTAAGGGGACATTCTAACAAAAAGTGAAATTCGTCTTCTAGGATTTTACAATTTTGGCATTTTCTATCGTTGTATGGAATTGTATGTGGTTTGTGCCATCTTTTGGCTTCTACCACTAACCTATGGGCCGAGACACGGAATCTTGTGAGCGCAAACCTGTTTTTATCGAAAGAATTGTTATCTAAGTATGATTTGAAATTAAAGCTACATAATCATTTATAGGTTCTTGCCCTTGTTGAATTTTCCACTTCGTTATTCCAAATTTGCAAATAATTATCTTTTACAATTTGTTTAAAAATAGATAAAAAGTGTTTACTGTTACCAACATTATGATTAATCCATGCCTCTGAACAAATATCAGCTTTGTATTCAAATTCAGTGAAAATTAACAAGGGGAAAACGATATAAGTTGAAATAATGATCAACTATTCCAACTATTTATGTTTGATGCAAATGGAAACTAGAGTCAAACTGTAAACTGTTGAATAATGATACATTCAAAGTATATTACATAAATACCTAAATGTAACTTAGAGAGACAACATATCTGTTTTATCAAAGGAAAGTAACCACAAAAGCTATACATTGGCTAATCCCCACATGCGTGTATATATGTAATACAATACACGGAATCGTACAACAGATTACTATGCAAAGTCACGAAATATCGGCTACTGTGTTACATTAAGTCTGCACTAACGTCTATATTATGTCTTAAGTAGCTGTCATCATATTCATGTCAATTTGTGACAGAACTGTAGCAAACACGGTAAAGAAGTTACCTTATTTGCATGATTTTATAATTACACATGACGCAAGTGTCTTTCGATGGACAACACATTGGAATTGTTCGTGATAGTCTGTCATTTAAAATATAATTTAAGCAATGGTTTCTATTAAGTGGTACTACATTTTTGTATTGCAGTCCGACTTCTTATCATTTACGTGATTAAATGTAAGTTTGTGTAAGCGTTAACGTATCTATGCATTCTACCATACATTTCTCGTCAACATTACTGTCACATCATTCAAATGTGGTCGCATGTTTACTTTTTAACTGAATATAAACTTTTGTAATGAACGCAGTGGAGTAAATGTGGTAGATATTTTATTCGGCAGCTGTATTCTGTCATATGTAAGTACATTTTGTATACCATCGTTACAATATATGGAAACATAAAGGTTCAGAAACTCTAACAATAACCACCGCAGTCTGAAAACTACACTTTCCTACAATCTCTTGCATCACAATCATATGAATAGGCAATTCCATTCGACTGCACCTCGTAACTTATCTAAACAGGCATATTGTGATTGCAAATACATTGACCCAATACATACTTTATCATCCAGCAATTCAAAGCCACCTCGTATCTGCCGTCTCCAACAGCGACATAAATCTTTGAATCTCGTATATTCTAGAGATATTTTATCCCAATCTATACTCTAGTCTAGAAAAAGGTTGTACAGTTTTGATTAGAAATTGCAGTTTAGACGCGCATCGTTCAATAAAACTAGTTGGTTGGATTATTGATGAATACATCTTTCCACCGTCGCTTTTATTTAGAATTATATCGCCGTGTGTACCTGAATGGAATATTTCTCAGTAAACATGCTTCTTGAATAAAACTTTAATTAAATCATGTTTCCAACCGATGGCACGCGATGGATTATGAATGGAAGTAGTTTAGACGCATATTTATTTCTTCCGCTAGAGACTCAATGTAATTCAATCCATTTCACATAGAACGAGGCATACACAAGGGAACCCGGCGCTATAACATGTCGTAGCATTTGTGTCACGTACGCATGTGAAAAAATATAACATACACTGTGTCCTTACATACACATCCTGAATGTTGTTGCAGAGAGATACCTCCCCAGAATACATACATATTGAATTACATGGTCAACGTTATACTTAAGACAATATTTTTGGCCTATGTTTGTCCCTCGCCTTATACTAATTGTGTCACCAACATACGCGATCAAAGGGTAACACAATGAAACAATATCCTACCAAAAAGCATAGAAACCTATGATGCTGCAATTATGGTTTGGATTTCGATATAAAATGTACTTAAGTAAATTTATAAATAATCTACTTTGCCCAATACAAATCGCTCGGTGAATTTTTTTTATGGGTAAAAATCTCTTTGAAGCATACAATATCTGCATTATGTAATTTCCATAATTAACGGGCATACTATCAACGTCACGTTTGGGACGCAGTGTGAATGATATTTGCCTAATTGCCAACACATTATCTTACTATATTTGTCACATGAGCTTATTTACGTGAACCATTTCATGGCTTTGCTACCTCTAGTGCTGATCGTAAGATTAGTAAGCACCAAGCATAGTGTGCCTTTAGGGTGGTAAAAGAACATTTTAGAGGTGTTTGTTAATGGCCGGACGCGGTTGCCACTATTGCACCATGCTTCAGTTTATTATACTCGACTCACGCGCATCAATACACTAGTATTAGTAGCACGACATTTTAATTACATCGGGAACTTGAAAAAACTACCGATTCCGATAAAAGGCAAAATCAATGAGCAGGACGGAACCTCTAAACACTGGATATACGACAAGCAAAGGAACAATTGCGATGACCGAATACGTTTTATGGCTCCCATCAGGAAAAGATTCGTAGGTCTTATATTGCCTACACATTCAGAGTAGATATCGGCGATAATGCTTTACTGCATTTATCTACAAACACATCCTAATTACAGGCAAAACCTTATTAGCAATAAACAAAATACACGGATTTGCTTTTCGTAAAGTCAGTAATGTGTCTGATTGTATATTTACTACAACATGTGTCGTTTCATTGAGCATTATGTCAGGAAGTTCAAGCAATTCGTTTAATAAACTATGAACAGATGAACTATATATATATAACAATTGCATTATCCTGCAACAAAAGCAACATTGAAAAACATGCTATATGATAGACGGGACGGCATCTTATCTGTCCTGTGGATTGAAACTTTCGTTGTCACAACCGATATTTTGTTTACGAGAAGTACATTGAACTAAAACGATAACTTGAGAGTTGGCCTACAAAACCCGCGATAACTACAACATCACGAACACCTTTTATTACTTTTATAAAAAGCAAAAACATTTTTATACTACGACATGAAACGTGACCGTTTTGCTAAATATATATTTATCAATAAAAATTAAAGACAAACGGAAATGTCTTATTATATATAAAATTATATATCAAAGTTTTATTCGGTATCCGTATTTGGTCTAATACCAATATAAGCCCTTCACAACATATCAGGACAACCGTAAACATACATGCTACAAGATCACTACAGTTTTCTACAATCTTATGCATCACAATCATATAAAAAAAGCAATTTTATTCGACTGCATCTCGTAACTTACCTTAACCGGCACATTGTGATTGTAAAGTAAATTGAACCAATACATCTATGCAAATACTTCATCTTCAATATAAAATATAGCCACCTCGTATCTACCGTCTCCAACAATGCTATAACTCGTTCGATCTCGTATATTCAAGCGATATGTTATCCAAATATATACTCTGGTCTCGAAAACGGTTGTACAGTTTTGATTTGAAATTGCAGTTTATATGCGCTGCGTTCAATAAATTGGTTAATTAGTTTGTGGATGAATGCATCCTTCCACCGTCGCTGTTTCTTATCTGGCATGCTTCTTGAATAAAACTTTAATCATATCATGTTTTCAACCGATGTCACGCGATAGATTATGAATGGAAGTTATTTCGACGCATATTTATTTCTTGCGCTAGAGATTCAATGTAATTCAACCCGTATTACGTATAACGGGGCATGTATACAAGGGAGCCCGACGCGGATACATGTCATAGCAGTTAAACAGAACAACATGAACGTAGTTTGTGTCACCTACGTATGCCAAAAATATAACATACCTATATTGTGTCCTTACATAGTTTTTTTTACATGTCCTGGATGTTGTTACAGATACATGTACCTCACCATAATACGTAAAAATTGAATTACCCAATAACAGATTGATATACAAAGTAGAGCGTACATTATAAGTCAAGATTTTTATTTCCTGTCTTTGACCCTCGTTCCAACGGTATGATCATCGTACAAAATGCATCGCAACCTTTGTAAAGATACTGCACTTATGGATTGTCTTAAGATACAAATTGTACTTTTAAAACTTTTATTTGGACTTTGCAAAATCCAAATCCGTAGGTTGCATTTACATTGTATTTGTTATGGGTAAAAACTCTTTGTATGATACATTCTCTTCATTTTGTAATTTCCCTCCCATATATAGCGTAAATTATTGACATCGTAGGGCCATGGACGTCCGTGTGATTGATATTCCCGTAATTGCCAACAACTTCTCTTACTGTATATCGCTGGCTTAAAACCAGTAGGTCGTAACTACAAAATCGATATATTGAGAAAACAAGAGAAAAATGTCTGTAATTTACTCTTTACCTTTAGGAAAACACGTTTTTAAAACTTTATTTTGGTCAACATGAAAATTTCAGATTTTCATGAAAATAGGCTCATAAGAAGCGCCTTGTGAAGCAGATTTCAAAGATGTATGAGTCTTATAAGGTCGTAACCCCTTGGTTCTAAGCCATCGATATGTATGTCACCCGAGGTAATTTACGGTAAGTATTGGATAATTTTATAAGCTTTGTGTACTAAAGTAAGTTTTATAAAACTGCAGTGAGTATGCTGTGCCTTTATGACGGTTATGGAATATTTTGGAGGTTTTGATAAATGGCCGTACGCTATTATAAATCTTGCACAACGTGTCAGGTTTTTAAACTCGGCAGACATAAATCAATGCACGAGTGTTAGCAACAAGACATTTCAATTACATCAAGGACTTGAACAAAACTACCACTTCCAATAAAAGACGCAATCAATTGGCAGGAAGAAACCTATCAACACTGGATATATACGAAGAGAACACTGAACAGAAACAGCAAGTAAGTAAGTAAGTATTACTAAGTGAATACTTTATTTAACGATGCTACACGTTTGGGCCTCACCATATCACAATAGCCACACAAAGGGAATACGGAAAAATCACGGACAAGAAGCGCAATCCCTTACAATGTCCAACGCAAATTTAAATTCAAACAAACCCGTATTTAATGAATGAAACAAAACATGTGATTTTCCTTCATAAGAACAACGGTTAATTTCCTCTGCAATAACAAAACAGACATATCTAGAAGCGAATAACCGCCCTCAATTTCTACAATTAAGACGGGTTGAATATCTAGACGCCAAGCGCCGAACAATTATTCGTATGCAGCGCATTATAAAGTGACATTAGCGATAAGGATACAAAAACCTGACACTATTGAAGATAGGAACATTCATAAAACAAAAAGTACCACAAAACCCGCTTTAAGCGTGGGTAAAGATTAAGTATTATAGTACATGCTCGAGTCTTAAGCAGACAAAACAGTCACAAAATCCAGACATATTATCTTCCATGTCTTCACGTGTGGATGCATACATGTTGTAATTTTCTGACAAATAGTAATGAGGCCATTACTATCTACATCTCTGTCGTGGTTTATAATACGAAACGTTTCAACCTTTTCAAAAGCTAGCTGAAGTTCTAACCATTATAGACTTATGTTGGCTGTTTGGAATTGCGTTTCACAGAACATGTATCAGTTTTGAGAACATAGTCGATCTCAGTTGTATAGGAATGTATTTACTGAGTTGAATTATGAGATGAAAATTAAACCAAACATTGTTTCTGAGTAGTAGTAGTTTATTTAAAATAAACTAGTTACCATAGATACCATTACGTAGGCATAATTCAGATATATTTATTGATGTCTGACAATCAAAATTGATTATATTTTAGGATTGTTCATCGATTCTGGCAAATGATGATGTCATATTGAATTCACAATATAGGCATGTTTATTGCTACTAACATATGATTCTGTTATTATTTCAAGAAACTTTAATTCTGAGGACAGTCAAATTATATACGGAATGGATTTCAACATGATTTTGTTTGCGATTGTTTAGGTTTGTCATTTAACATGCCTATACGTAGTTTTATTGTGTTCAGTGTCTTATTGCCTCGTCGTATATCATTATGTATATCAATCCCGTTCGTTTTAGTTCGTTGTTATTGTGAGGTACTATCCTCATTGTTACTTTGCTTCGTATTATCTTCTGTCGGTGTTCTGTTTGGTTAAGTAGTATGTACATATCATTGAGGGCGATTGTCAGACTATCTTTCCTATTCAAATATGATCGATGCCGCTGATGAATGCCATTTATCGGAAGGAAGACGTTTGTACATGTACAACATTACTCTACAAAACAATAATCCTCATTTAAAGCAAACGCAAGCCCAGCAAGAATAACTGTACAGCAGCACATCACTGCCTACCTGTCCTATTTGAAGTTCCGGATCATGAACAAGCAGATAAACTAATAAATGAGTTTGTCCAATGTGAACAATCAGATGGTAATCAAATATTAGACAAACTAGTCATAATTTGCCAATCAGCACCCAATTGTATAAAGCCTGGTTAAATATTAACTACCAACTCATTCTCGCACAGGAACACACAGGTCATTATGACAAGACTGAAAAAAAGGCACAACCCGTTCAATTCGGCCAACCCAAAGAAGTTCAATATGAATATATAAGCTGGCTCCCAGTATGATATTGATCGTCAAACCACAGAGCACTTATGTAAGAAAGATCATCCTTGCAACTAGTCTGGTCAATTTACAAAAAAACATAAAGAAAATAAACGACGAACCGCATTCATTATCAATCAGTTATCATACAGATATTTTCAAACGTATATAGAAGTCAATATCCTCTAACAAATTGCATGTTTACGATTTAAGTTGGAACACATATTGTACATGCAATGGATATTTATGCATAATTCGGACTGCGTTCACCAATAATACAAGCCTCTAAACGTATTACTCTTTGACATATGTTGATTGATTGGATGCAGCTTGACTGCATGTCAGTGTGCAAACTATGCATTTATAGTCGATATCTGGTTCTTGATAGGACATGATGTTCCAGGAACAACTGTCAATAATACGCATTGCACGTTTTTCAATGAGACCAGCTAAATGTCGAGTTGTCTTATATTCGGCAATGGTTGATGAATACTTGACTTGTAGCATTTGTTCTATCAATGTGACAGAACATGTACATGTTTACAGTAAACATAATGTTTGTTGAGCTATTGTTAAACCTTCTATACGTCATCGTTACGCTGTCTATCACAAGCAGGTTTCAACGAACTATCAAAAAAAGATTTTTAGTAACAACTTCTTGTTCGCGAGTTGACTGTCATCTTTGCCACATGTGTTAAAATCATGGTAGCCATTGTCACGAAGAAACGTACTTTGCCTGACCTTAGACTTACAAATTCATGACGCTAATTTGAGACTTATGTCTTATTGTCCAATTTACCTAACTGTACTTAGAACTGACATCTTCTTTTGGCTTCCGTTTCTCAAATGTGTCAAATTCAAAGTCCTATTTAATCTACATGATACATTGACCTGTCTATCTGTAAAAATAACGCTTTGTTTCTGTAGTTACGCTTTCTATGGAATATGTATGTCGTCACCATCTAGTCTTACCGTCACAACATAAGTGGATTGTTAGGATTATTACTAGGAAATCGTCGTGCCTGAACTATTAAGAAAAAGAGATACACTTTTCCAAATACTTACTTATATGTATGGGATGCAGATTTTGATAACCAACTTATATGAAGTGATTACAATGCGTTTTTATAGCTGTGACTGTCTCGATAGATTTGGTAGATGTTAAGGATATTTATTTAAAAAAGTAAAATGACTATAACTTTAATAGACATCGCTGAGAAGAACATGGGACTACTTGTAAGCCACGTATAGCTAAATCGTAAAATGTAATGTAATTGCAACTGAAGTTTGTTACGGGGCTTAATGTTTTATTCGGTATCCGCATTTTGTTTAATGCCAAATGTCATTAAATTGGCACACACAAAGATCATACACGCATACGCTGCCAGATTACTACAGTGTTCTATAATCGCATGCATCACAATCATATGAATAAGAAATTTCATTCGATTGCATCTCGTAACTTATCCCATATTGTGATTGTAAAGTAAATTGCCCCAATGCATACTTCACCTTCATGTACAATAGAGCCATCTCGTATCTGCCGTCTCCAACAGTGACATCAATCTTCAATCTCGTATATTCTAGAGATGTTTTATCCAAATCCATACTCTGGTCTCGGAAACTGTTGTATAGTTTTGATTAGAAATTGCAGTTTAGACGCGCTGTGTTCAATAAAACTAGTTAATTGGATTGAGATGAATACAACCCACCACCATCGCTGTTATTTATATATCCGTTGGTAGCTGAATGACATAGCTCAATATTTGCCATGCTTCTTGAATAAAATTT
The DNA here is from genome assembly GCA_963678985.1 of Spisula subtruncata. Taxonomy (NCBI): domain Eukaryota; kingdom Metazoa; phylum Mollusca; class Bivalvia; order Venerida; family Mactridae; genus Spisula; species Spisula subtruncata. The sequence continues at coordinate 34,129,361 of OY787666.1, read as the reverse complement.
GATTAAATCATGTACACGTAATCAATCAATGTTATGCGATAGATTATGAATGGAAGTGATTTAGACGCAGATTTATTTCTTTTGCTAGATGCTTAATATAATACAATCGAATTTCCATATAACGAGGAATATACGTTGGACGTTGTTTCATATCATCACATTTAACCAGAACAATATTGTATTGTTTGTGTAATGAATGTAATGAAATAATGCTGTATCCTTAGATAACACACTGATGTTATTGCAGATAGCTCATCCGAATACATATCCATTGAATTAAATGGTCAACTATAAAGTTTAGTCAATATGTGTTAGTCATACGTTTGTCCCACAGGTACAGTAAATGTATCGTTGAAAACAAATAAAAACGAGCATTTGTATTTTTCTATAGAGGTTTACAATACTGAGCGTCAAAAGTTTCGCAAACGACTTAAAAATTCAATATTTTTAAATTGATCACTCGAAAGAACTTTTTACTAGCACTGTCGATTTGTGTACCCATAGTGTTCATGTTGAACCCATTTCCGTTGGTGTCCGCCACGCCTAAATGATCACACCAGCACAAATAGCAAAACGTCTATTCAAGCGCGCAAAATGTTCGACTAAATTTTTACTTCTAATTTACTTGCATCACGCGTTACGAAATACAGTGTATAGTTTGTGTTCTAAATGAACAAGACTTTCAAACAATCAAAAACAAAAAAAATAAACCTATTATATTGATTTACAACCATGCTTAAACCACTTACATGCCATATCTTATCAAAATTGATTTAATAGTAAAACAGTTATACCATAAAATGTACATACTGTTTCCCAGTTGATGCATGAGATGCAATCAACACAAATCTATATTGCCAGACAACGTGTTACAACAGCGACAGTTAAAGTTAACCTTTAAGCAGTGGATATTATTATACGAAGTCAATTATAGGCTTACATACATCCTATAACATTGTTTGTGTCAACACACAGCCTTTTATAGATAATTGGTATGCATAAAGCAGTTTTATTTATTAAAAATATAGCGCGCCTTTTGAACCGGCTCGTGGATTTATGTAAAAATGGACCTTGAAAGTAAAATATAATTTTTAAAAAAAAAGTGTTTTCGTGATTTTTTTTTCGTTTTCAACGATACAGTTACCAGTGGTTTGTCCCTGACGTCTTAAACTAATTACTGTCGCCAACATACGCAATCAATGTATGAAACAATGAGAAAGACATCATACATAAAAGTATAGCAACCTATGATACTGCAGTTATGGTTTGGATTTCGATAGAAAATGTACTTGAATTTATAAATGATGTTCTTTTCCGTATCAAAATCGATCGGTGCATATATTTGTTAAAGGTAAAACTATCTTTGTAGAATACATTATCTGCCTGGTGTCGTTTCCCTCCATATACAGCGTGTATTCTATTAGCGTCAGGTCTGGGACGCAGCGTGATTGATATTTGCCTAATTCCTAAGAACTTCTCTGGCTATATTTATCACACGAGCCAATTTACGATAATTATTGTTTATTAGCTTTGTTTACTTAAGTATTTTCGCGAAAACTATCAGTAAGCAGCGAGCATGTTGTGCCTTTATGGTGGTTGGGTAATATTTAAAAGTGTTTGGTAAATGGCCGTTCGCTGCTGTCATTGACTCTCTTGAACAACGTGTCCGTTTATTTCACTCGTCAATCGTGAATCAATTCACAAGTGGTAGAAACAAGACATTTCAATTACATCGAGGACTTTGACAAAACTTCCGCTTCCAATGAAAGACGCAACCAATGGACAGGACAGAACCTATAAACACTGGATATTCCACTAGCACAGGATTATTGCGATGATCGGATACGTTTTATCATTCCCGTTAGAAAGCGATTTGTCGGGCTAAGATTGTCTAAACACACAGAGCAGAAAAATGCGTTTGGTGTTAGTGGTGTTATTTCGGCGAGAATGCTACACTGCAGTTATCTACAAATACACCCACATAACAGACAAAACTTTATTAGCAATAAAGCAAATACACAGATTTGCCTTTCTGTAAAATGAGTAATTTGTCTGATTTATCTTAACTATAAAACACCTGTCGTTTCATTGAGCAATATTTGTGCAAGTACAAGTAATTTATTAAATTTAATATGAACAGGTCGACTCTATCTAATACAATAATTATTGGTTTAGTTTACGGCTAAAGTATCAATGAAAAACATGCGATATTATAGAAGTGACGACATTCTGTCTGTGATTGCGACTGAAACTTTCTATCAAATCCGATTTAAGTGTAAACGAGAGGAACATTGAACTAAACTGATGAATCTAATATTGGCCTGCATAGCTCTATACATATGCATGTTACACATACATTGATGTACATGTTAGTTGTAAAACCAATTTGCTATCACGAACGCCTCTTCTAACTTTTTAGTAAAGAAACGATTTAATAAACAACGAAAGAAACATCTGGTTTTTTTAATAAAAATGTTCCATAAAAGTGCAATGTTTCAGCAAATTTGCTAATGCGCTGGAACTGAAAAATCAATTCGAACCAGGTCGAAAACTCCCAATCGTAATAACTTAGCACGACAGATACATAAGGTAAACTCGGAAAATGACAATCACATACCGCAATTTTCAATGCCCGACACAAAAAGAAATTCGTACTAAACAATATTTCTTAAACCAAGCTAAATTGATATGACTTTATTACAATAGGAATTATGTTTCCTTCATCTTTGCGGAACAAAACTTGGCTAAATGGATCGGTTAGTACCTTTGCAATAGCAAAGCAGAGAGTTATAGTATAAAAGTCTTTAAACGCGGTCAATTTCTATTATTAAGATAGTTTAAGCAGACGACAAACGTCGACCAGTTATAAGCATGCAGGGCATAATAAAGTGATATTAACAATCAGGATACAGAAACCGATCTTTTTATTGAAGAAATGCACATTTATAAAACTAAAAGAACTAGCGTGTGTTCAGGTTTAGCATTAACGTGCATGTTCACATTGTCCCTTATATTTGCCCTGTCTTTGTTGTAGTTTATAATACGAACCCTGTCGCCCTTTTCCGTGATTCGTTAAAGGTCTAATCATACTATACTTATGTTGTCTGCTGCTTGTAATAATTGCCGTTTCGGAGCAAATGTACCAGTTTTGAAAACAAAGACGATTTCAGTTGTGGAGTTATTACATTACTGAGTTAAATTATGAAATATAAAGCATGCATTGTTTCTGAGTATGTGTAGTTGCTCGTCGTACCAGGATACAAGTTAGTAATTTTTTTTCTGTTTAATGATGTTTGACAATTGTAATTACATGCTTTTAAGCATTTCTTGTCTATTCTGGCAAACTATCAGATGATGAAATATCGTTATCACAATGCTTGAATATTCAATGATGCCAACGTACAATTATGTTATTATCAAGCAACTTTAATTCTGACGTCGATCACCTTTTTGATCGAGACACCATACTATTATACTTTTTCTTGCATTTTTGTGTTACGTCACTTTTTGTTACCAATGTGAAGCGCGCGCCTCGGGCGTAACGTTATCTCAGAACAACGGCATGCTTGGAACATAAAGCGAAACTTATGATGTAATGTCAAATATGTTTGTTACGAGCATCAATGTATTATTCGGTATCCATATTTTGTGTAATGCCAATATATCCACTACATATATACAATTGGCACACACAACAGATCACGGAAACCATTTCATTTGACATGGTAAATCACAACATTCTCCTTTAAAAACTCCACCTTTACCACTGCAGCTCTCTTGCTTTGCAGTGGTTCAATTCTTATCTGTCAAACAGACACCAACAAGTCTCGATTTCTGGTAATATTTCAACACCTCAGCTTATAACAGCTGGTGTTCCTCAAGGGTCTGTTCTTGGCCTCTCCTCTTCATACCTTATATCAATGACCTTTTATTACATATTCAAAGATCAGAGACTAACATGTTTGCTGATGATACAACACTTTATGCTTGTGGTAAAAACTCGCAGGACGTCCAATTAAAGTTAAAAGATTCATTTAAAGCTGTTTCAGAATATAGCATTAATAGCTCAATGATTTTAAACAGCTAAAAATTAAAGTCCATGATACTATCTGCATCTTTAAAACAGATCAGTAATGCCCATGTACATTTATTTTGTATCCCTCACCCTTCAAAATGACACTATGCAGATTTTTACAACAGAAAAACGCATTGGAGTTCACATTGATGATCATTTAAACCTTAACACGCATGTCACACAAACTCTTAAAAATGCAACTCTCTTCTCCGCCTTCTCATGAGAATAAAATGTTATCTTGACCTAAAAACCAGGAAACTGTTTTTCAATTCTTATAGTCTTCCTCATCTTGACTACTCTGTCACAATATGGATGAGCTCTACATGTCTTCTACTTGACAGAATATGAAAATTCCAAAAGCGTACTGCAAGAATAATCATTGACAAAGATTTTCATTCGCCATCTACAGAGCTCTTTCAAACTTTGAGATGGATGACACTTTATGAAAGATCTGAATAAAAGAAAGCTATTTTTTTATTAAAAGGGCCTGTCTCACAGATGGAGCGAATTTGTAAAAAGTGTAATTTTCTTAACAAATTAAGTATTTATATAATAGAACATTGACGACTCTTGCTTTAAGAAATATTTATTGCAAATTTTCGATTTAACCACTCTTAACATCGCGCACACCAGTGTATTTTCCCTTTTAAACAAAGCTTAATTTTTCCTTTCAGCATGAGTTTTGACTAATATTATTCACCTAATCGGTCTGTAACATAAACAAACTTAAGTGTAAACATCTATGAAGTATATGGTTTGTTTTTAAATGCGAGTACATTTCAGGCGTTTTAAATGAGAGTAGTTTAAAATTCTATACCGTGTTAATACGGCATAGAATTTTAGAGGTAAAATACTTAAATAATTACAAAATCCTGATGTTTCACAAGTTATAATTATATCAGTGTGTTTGTTTATGGGATATACAGGCATCTCTGCCAAAATATAGCGAATATTTAACAATTTTATTTGATTTTTGCTATACGCTGAAACGTGACACAGCCCCTTTAAAAGCCTGAACAATGCGGCTCCTGAATACCCGTGTTCAAAATTTCAAATTACAAATTATCCCAATCAAACATTTAGGTCAGCTGCAAATAATCTCCTACACATGCCTAATCCCAATTTAGAAATTTTCGGAAAGTCAATCTCTTATGCTTGGCCAAAGCTTTGGAATTCTCTTTCTTGAGATATCAGAAAAGCCAATACATTAAACACGTTTAAGTCAAAATACATCAAATACAAATTTTCACACTCGACTGATAGTATCTCCACTTAACAAACATTTACGCGATATCACTGTTATAGACATGTGATACAAAGTATCTAATATTTTACAGTATGTCATCACAACAAAAAGTTTTACATTAATATTTGAAATTCACTATAAATAACATTTTTTTAAAATAAATGCCTATGTTGGGGAGGGGTTTTATTCATTGTTATTTGTTTATTATATTTTTTGTTACTTCTTGTCAGTGGACTTAATTGAAAATTGATATTGACTATCAAATATGTTATCCACAATAAATAAAGTCGTTATTAGTATAATCATTATTATGAGTATACAAACATTCGATATCGGCCAGATCTATACATTTTTCTAAACTCACATACATCAAAACCATATTAATAGGAAATTCCATTCGACTGTTTCAAGAAACCAATCTTACCCGACATATTGTGATTCTAAAGTAAATTGACCCTATACATACTTCATCTTATTACTGCCACTTTGTATCCCGCCTGTACCAACGACATAAATCTTTGAATCCCATATATTCTACAGATACTTTATTCAAATCTACACTCTAGTCTCTAAAACAGTTCGATAGGTATGATTAGAAATTGCAGTTTAGAAGCGATGCGTTCAATAAAACTAGGGTTGATTGGATTGCGATGAATACATTCGTGCGCCGTCGCTGTTATTTAGAATTATACAAACGTTTGTAGCTGAATGATTCATTTCCCATTTGACATGCGTCTTGAATAAAGCTTTGATTATATCATGTTATCAACCAATGGCAATTGATAGATTATGAATGGAAGCAATTTTGACGCAGATTTATTTCTTCCGCTATGTACTTAATGTAATTCAATAGAGATCACATATAACTAGGAATTAACAAAGGATGCTGTTACATGACATAAAAAGTTAACCAGAACACCATATAGTTTGTGTAATGAATGTGGCTAATATGAAATAATGTTGTGTCCTTAGATAACACCATGATACTGTTGTAGATGTCTCACGCGAATACATACACATTGAATTACAAAGTCAACGTTAAAGTTAAGTCAATATTTGTTACTTCCTGTGTTTGTCCTTCCGGTCATATACAAATTATGTCGCCAACATAAGCATTCAATGTGAAACATTCGTCCTCCCAAAAAGCAAAGCAACCGATGATACTGCAAGGATGTTTTGGATTACGATACAAATTTACTTAAATTTATAAATTATGTACTTTATCTGAATCTAAATAGTTCGGTGCATTTATTTGTAATAGGTAAAAGTATCTTTGTAGGAAACCTTGGTTGTATTTTGTGGTTCCCCTTCATAAATTAATTGCGTGAATACTATCAGCGGCTGGCATGGGACGCAGCGTGATTGCTATTTAATTGTCTAATTGCTAACAACTTATGTTACTATTTTAGAAGAGTTTGATAAATTGCCGTGTAATGTTGTCTCTAAGTATCTTGCACAACGAATCCGTTTATTACACTCGTCAAACGTAAATCAATGCACTAATGTTAGTAACAAGATATTTCAATTACATCGATGACTTGGACAAAACTACCGCTTTCCATAAAAGACGCAATCAATGGGCAAGACGGAACCTATAAACACTGGATATACGACTAGCATAAGCAACCTTACGATGACCGGATACGTTTTTTGAATCCCGTTAGGAAAGGATTTGTCGGGTTAAGATTGTTTCAACACACAGCGTAGATAAAGGCGTTAAGTGTTAGGGATGTTATATCGGCGATAATGCCATACTGCGGTTATCTACAAACACACCATAATTACAGATAAAACTTTATTAGCAATAATAGCATACATGGATTAGCTTTTTCGTAAAGTCAGTAATTTGTCTGATATTATCGTAACTATCACATTTGGCGTTCCATTGAACATCATGTGTGCATGTACATGCAATTCATTATATGAATTATACAAACGTTAACTATAAATGTATAAATTGCATTTACCTTCGGCTAAAGCAACAACGAAAAGCATGCGATATGATAGAAGTGACGAAATCTTGTTTGTGATTGCGATCGAAACTTTCTATCAAATCCGATTACATTATTTACGAGAAGAAAATTGAGCTAAACTGAAAACAAACGAAGACCGCATTCATTATCAATCAGTATATAGAAGTCAATATCCTCTAACAAATTGCATGTTACCGATTTAAGTTGGAACACATATTGTACATGTAATTAATATTTCTGCATAATTCGAACAGAAGTTCATCAATAATACCAGCCTCTAAACGTATTACTTTTTGACATATGTTGATTGATTGAATGCCGCTTGACTGCATGACAGTGTACGAACTATTCATTTGTGGTCGATATTTGGTTCTTGCTAGGACGTAATGTTCCAGGAACAACTGTCAATAATACGCATTGTATGTTTTTCAATGAGACCAGCTAATTATTCTGATATCATTGAACATATGCAAATGTCGAGTTGACTTATATTCGGCAAAGGTTGATGGGGACTTGACTTGTAGCATTTGTTCTATCAATGTGACATGTACATGTTTACAGTAAACATATGTTTGTTGAGCTATTGTTAAACCGTCTATAAGTCATCGTTACGCTGTCTGTCACAAGCAGGCTTCAACGAACTACCAAATAAATTAATTTGTAGTAACGACTTCTCGTTCGCAAGTTGACTGTCATCTTTGCCACATGTGTTGATATCATGATAGCCATTGTCATGAAGTATCGTGCTTTGCCTGACCTTAGACTTACACATTAATGACGCTAATTTCAGACTTATGTCTAATTGTCCATTTTACCTAACTGTACTTAGAACTGACATTTTCTTTAGGCTTCCGTTTCTCATAAGTGTCAAATTCAAAGTCCTTTTTAATCTACATGTTACATTGACCTGTCTATCTGTAAAAATGACGTTATTGTTTCTGTAGGTACGCTTCTATCAGATATGTATGTCGTCACCATCAAGTCTTACCGTCACAACATATTAAGTGGATTGTCAGAATTATAACTAGGAAATCTTCGTGCCTTAACTATTAAGAAAATAAGATACACTTTTCCAAATACTTACTCATATGTATGGAATGCAGATTATGATAACCAACTCATATGAAGTGATTACAATGCGTTTTTTATAGCTGTGACTGTCTTGATAGATTTGGTAGATGTTAAGGATATTTATTTAAAAAAATAAAATGACTATAACTTCAATAGACATTGCTGAGAAGAACATGGTACTACTTGTAAGCCACGTATAGCTAAATCATAAAATGTAATGTAATTGCAACTGAAATTTGTTACGGGGCTCAATGTTTTATTCTGTATCCGTATTTTGTTAAATGCCAAATGTCATTAAATTGGCACAGACAAAGATCATACACGCATACGCTGCCAGATAACTACAGTGTTCTATAATCGCATGCATCACAATCATATGAATAAGAAATTTCATTCGATTGCATCTCGTAACGTATCCCATATTGTGATTGTAAAGTAAATTGCCCCAATGCATACTTCACCTTCATGTACAATAGAGTCATCTCGTATCTGCCGTCTCCAACAGCGACATCAATCTTCAATCTCATATATTCTAGAGATGTTTTATCCAAATCCATACTCTGGTCTCGGAAACTGTTGTATAGTTTTGATTAGAAATTGCAGTTTAGACGCGCTGTGTTCAATAAAACTAGTTAATTGGATTGAGATGAATACAACCCTCCACCATCGCTGTTATTTATATATCCTTTGGTAGCTGAATGACATAGCTCAATATTTGCCATGCTTCTTGAATAAAATTTGATTACATCATGTACACGTAATCAATCAATGTTATGCGATAGATTATGAATGGAAGTAATTTAGACGCAGATTTATTTCTTTTGCTAGATGCTTAATATAATACAATCGAATTTCCATATAACGAGGAATATACATTGGACGTTGTTACATATCATAACATTTAACCAGAACAATATTGTAATTTTTGTGTAATAAAATAATGCTGTATCGTTAGATAACACACTGCTGTTATTGCAGATAGCTCATCTATAAGTTAAGTCAATATGTGTTAGTCCTATGTTTGTCCCACAGGTAAATGTATCGTTGAAAACAAATAAAAACGAGCATTTGTATTTTTCTTTAGAGGTTTACTATACTGAGCGTCAAAAGTTTCGCAAACGACTTAAAAATTCAATATTTATAAAGAACTTTTCACTAGCACTGTCGATTTGTGTACCCATAGTGTTCATGTTGAACCCATTTCCGTTGATGTCCGCCACGCCTAAATGATCACACCAGCACAAATAGCAAAATGGTCTATTCAAGCGCGCAAAATTTTCGACATAATTTTTACTTCTAATTTACTTGCAACACGTCTGCGATACGAAATACAGTGTATAGTTTGTGTTCTAAATGAACAAGACTTTCAAACAATCAAAAACAAAAATATATTATCAATATCTCCATAAACCTATTTTATTCATTTACAACCATGCTTAAACCACTTACATGCCATATCTTATCAAAATTGATCTAATAGTAAAACAGTTATACTATAAAATGTAGATACTGTTTCCCAGCCGATGCATGAGATGCAATCAACATACTTCTATATTGCCAGACATCGTGTTACACCAGCGACAGTTAAATTAACCTTTAAGCAGTGGATATTATTATACGAAGTCAATTATAGGCTTACATTCATCCTATTACATTGTTTGTGTTAACACACAGCCTTTTATAGATAATCGGTATGCATAAGGCAGGTTTATTTATTAAAAACATAGCGCGCCTTTTGAACCGGCTCGTGGATTTATGTAAAAATGGACCTTGAAAGTAAAATATAATTTAAAAAACAAAGAAAGTGGTTTCGTGATTTTTTTTCGTTTTCAACGATACAGTTACCTGTGGTTTGTCCCTGACGTCTTAAACTAATTATGTCGCCAACATACGCAATTAATGTATGACACAATGAGAAAGACATCATACATAAAAGCATAGCAACCTATGATACTGCAGTTATGGTTTGGATTTCGATAGTAAATGTACTTGAATTTATAAATGATGTTCTTTTCCGTATCAAAATCGATCGGTGCATTTATTTGTTAAAGGTAAAACTATCTTTGTAGAATACATTATCTGCCTAATGTCGTTTCCCTCCATATATAGCGGGTATTTTATTAGTGTCAGGTCTGGAACGCAGCGTGATTGATATTTGCCTAATTGCTAAGAACTTCTCTTACTTTATATATCACACGAGCCAATTTACGATAATTATTGTTTATTAGCTTTGTTTACTTAAGTATTTTCGCGAAAACTATCAGTAAGCAGCGAGCATGTTGAGCCTTTATGGTGGTTTGGGAATATTTATAAGTGTTTGGTAAATGGCCGTTCGCTGTTGTCATTGACTCTCTTGAACAACGTGTCCGTTTATTACGCTCGTCAATCGTGAATCAATACACAAGTGGTAGCAACAAGACATTTCAATTACATCGAGGACTTGGACAAAACGACCGCTTCTAATAAAAGACGCAATCAATGGGCAGGACAGAACCTAAAAAAACTGGATATACGACTAGTACAGGATTATTTCAATGATCGGATACGTTTTATGATTCCCATTAGGAAGCGATTTGTCGGGCTAAGATTGTCTTAACACACAGAGCAGAAAATGCGTTTAGTGTTAGTGGTGTTATTTCGGCGATAATGCTACACTGCAGTTATCTACAAACACACCCACATAACAGACAATACTTAATTAGCAATAACGCAAATACACGGATTTGCTTTTTCGTAAAGTGAATATTTTGTCTGATTTTATCTTAACTACAAAATGTGTCGTTTCATTGAGCATTATTTGTGCAAGTACAAGTAATGTATTAAATTGAATATGCACAGGTCGACTCTATTACAATTGGTTTGATTTACGGCTAAAAGTATCAATGAAAAACATGCGATATGATAGAAGTGACGACATCCTGTCTGTGATTGCGACTGAAACTTTCTATCAAATCCGATTTAATTGTAAACGAGAGGAACATTGAACTAAACTGATGAATCTAAATTGGCCTGCATAGCTCTATACTTGAGGTGTTCCACAATTAATAGGACATTTTTCCTAGCAGGAAGGCAAATTAAAATTATGAAAACTTATTGTCTATGATTATATTTTGATCTTCCATTGACAAATGTGCGAAATATCAAAGAAATTGGTTGAGAAATAAGAAATTTATTAAACGTAAAATATACCATGTACCAAGGAGGCAGGTCGCATCGTGACGTTATTATGACGTCGCGTTTCAAGCACATGTTTTTAACATAATGAATCATTCAATATTTTTGTTTATAGTCATCTTGACATTCTAAACAGATCTGATAACACTGCTCCGATTGTTTAAATATGTTTCTGATCCCCTGCTCACATCACAAAAATGTGTTGCAATGTTGTTAGAAGTTGCTCAAACCCTGGAGAGTCTATTAGTATACAAAAATTGTTTATCAACGTCAACTTAATGTTCTTTTACCTCACTAACGCTTACTTAAGTTCATAAATCCGCGATATGTAAACAATTCGAGCCAACAGGACACATGTGGCTGCTTAATGCCACTACATTCTACGCAGTTTCTGTTTTTTCGCGTTGACGTCATTTTTATTCTACACGCTTGTATACATATACTTGATTACTGACTTATGGTAAATATATAGAGCAATTTCTTCGAAAGTTTGCATGCGCATGTCAGATTTATCCACGTAATGATGTACAATTAGGCGTTAATATTTATCAAGTGGTTATTGAGATATTCGCATTTTTAATAAGAATGGTAATGACAAAATATAGTGTGACCCGCCTTGGCGTTACATGGTTTCTATGAAAGCGCTTTGTATGAGCATCATTGACTACAACGAAATTCTGTTGCTACCAGTATATAGAGCATACATTGCTTTGCATATGGGACAAATTGCATTAAATTATATTTGTTAAGTAAGAGGTTATGAGAAAAGTCCTATTATTTCTGGAACACCCCTCTTACATATACATGTAACTCATACATTGATATATGACAATACGTAGCTTTTTACAACAGAAAAAACTCTTTGGAATACACATTGGTGACCATTTAAACTTCAACACACATATCACACTAACTCTTAAAAATGCAACTCTCTTCTTTTCCTTCTTATGAGAATAAAATGTTATCTTGACCTTAAAACCAGCAATTCTTATATTCTTCCTCATCTTGACTACTGTGTCACAATATAGGGAAGCTCTACTTGTCTTTACTTGACAGAATATTAAAATTTTAAAAACGGGCTGCAAGAATTATTCTTGACAAAGATGTTCATTCGCCATCTGCAGAGCTCTTTCAAACCTTGATATGGATGACACTTTATGAAAGAATTGAATATAAAAAGCTATTTTTGTATCGAAAGAGCCTACTCACAGATGGAGCGAATTTGTTTAAAAAGTATAATGTTTTTAACAAATTAAGTATTTATATAATAGAACATTGATGACTGTTGCTTTAAGAAAAATATTTATTGCAAATAATCGAGTTTAACCAATCTTAACATCGCGCACACTAGTGTGTTTTTCCTTTTAAACACAGCGTAGTTTTCCTTTCACGTGATTATTGAGTAATATTATTCACTAGATCGGTCTGTTACATAAACAAACTTCAGTGTTAACATCTTTGAAGTATTTGGTTAGTTTTTAAATTCGTTTTCATCACATGCGAGTACATTTCAGGCTATAAAAATGAAAGTAGTTTAATATTCTGTACCGTATTAATACGGTATAGAATTGTGGAGGTAAAATACTTAAATAATAACAAAATCCTGATGTTTCACAAGTTATATTTATATCAGTGTGCTCGTTTATGGGATATACAGGCATCTTTGCCAAAATATCGGGAATATTTAACAATTTGATTTGATTTTTGTTATTCGCTGAAACTTGACTCAGTCCCTTTAAAAGCCTGAACAATGCGACTCCTGAATACCCGTGTTCAAAATGTCAAATTACAAATTATCACAATCAAACATTAAGGTCAGCTGGAAATAATCTCCTACACATGCCTAAACCCAATTTAGAATTTTTCAGAAAGTGAATCTCTTATGCTGGACAAAAGCTATAGAATTCTCTTCCTGGAGATATCAGAAAAGCCAATACATTAAACACTTTTAAGTCAAAATACATCAAATAGAAATTTTCACTGGACTGATAGTATCTTCACGTAACAAACCTATACGCGATACCACTGTTATGGACATGTGATACAAAGTATCTAATATTTTAAAGTCTGTCAACAAAACAAACACATTATTATTTGCAATTCATAAAATATAACATTTTTTATATAAATGCCTATGTGGGGAGGGGGTTTATACAATGTTATTTGTTTATTATCTTTTTTGTTTCTTCTAGTCAGTGGACTTTATTGAAAATTGATAGAACTGTCAAATAAGTAATCCACAATAAATAATGTCGTTATTAGTATAATTATTATCATTAGTATACAAACATTCGATATCAGCCAGACCTATACAGTTTTCTAAACTCACATCCATCAAAACCGTATGAATAAGAAATTCCATTCAACTGTTTCAAGAAACCAATCTTACCCGGCATATTGTGATTCTAAAGTAAATTGGCCCTATACATACGTCATCTTATTACTGCCACTTTGTATCCCGCCTCTATCAACGACATACATCTTTGAATCTCATATATTCTAGAGATACTTTATTCAAATCTACACTCTAGTCTCTAAAACAGTTCGATAGGTATGATTAGAAATTGCAGGTTGGACGCGATGCGTTCAATAAAACTAGAGTTGAATGGATTGCGATGAATACATTCGTGCGCCTTCGTTGTTATTAAGAATTATACAAACGTTTGTAGCTGAATGATTCATTTCCCATTTGACATGCTTCTTGAATAAAGCTTTGATTATATCATGTTATCAACGGATGGCACTTGATAGATTATGGATGGAAGCAATTTTGACGCAGATTTATTTCTTCCGCTAAGGACTTATGTAATTCAATAGAGATCACATACAACTAGGAATTAACACAGGATGCTGTTACATGACGTAAACGTTAACCAGAACACCATAAAGTTTGTTTAATGAATGTGGCTAATATGAAATAATGTTGTGTCCTTAGATAACACCATGATACTGATGTAGATAGCTCACTTGAATACATACACGTTGAATAACAGTTTCAACGTTAAAGTTTAGTCAATATTAGTAACTTCCTGTGTTTGTCCCTCCGGTCATATACTAATTGTGTCGCCAACATACGCATTTAATGTATAACACAATGTAAAACACTCGTCCTCCCAATAAGCATAGCAACCCATGATACTGCAAGTATGTTTTGAATTACGATACAAATTTACATAAATTTATAAATTATGTACTTTTCTGAATCTAAATGGATCGGTGGATTTATTTGTGATAGGTAAAAGTCTCTTTGTCGGAAACTTTGTTTGTATTTTGAGGCCCCCCTCCATAAATTGCGTGAATACTGTCAGCGGATGGCATGGCACGCAGTGTGACTGCTATTTGCCTAATTGATATCAACCTCTCTTACCATTTTAGAAGTGTTTGGTAAATTGCCGTGTCCTGTTGTCTCTAAGTCTTTTGCACAACGAGTCCGTTTATTACACTCGTCAAACGTGAATCAATACACTAGTGTTAGTAACAAGATATTTCAATTACATCGAGGACTTGGACAAAACTACCGCTTCCCTATAAAAGACGCAATCAATGGGCAAGTCGGAACCTATAAACACTGGATATACGACTAGCATAGGAAACATTACGATGATCGGATACGTTTTATGATTCCCGTTAGGAAAAGATTTGTCGGGCTAAGATTGTCTGAACACACAACGTAGATAAAGGCTGTAAGTGATAGGGAAGTTATATCGACGATAATGCTTTACTGCGGTTATCTACAAACACATCATAATTACAGATAAAACTTTATTAGCAATAATAACATACATGGATTTGCTTTTTCGTAAAGTCAGTAATTTGTCTGATATTATCATAACTACCACATTTGGCGTTTCATTTAACATTATGTGTACATGTACATACAATTCATTAAATAAATTATACAAACGTCAACTCTATATATAAATTTGTATATATATATATATATATATATATATATATATATATATATATATATCAATTGCATTAACCTACGGCTAAAGCAACAATGAAAAGCATACGATATGATAGAAGTAACGAAATCGTGTCTGTGATTGCGACTGAAACTTTCTATCAAATCCGATTTCATTGTTTACGAGAAGAACATTGAAGCTAAACTTACGAATATACAATTAGCTTGCATAACTCTATACATATAACACAAACATTGATGTGAAAACTAGTGGTAAAACCAATTTGCTATCCTGAATACTTCCTATTACTTTTTAGAAAAGAACTATCCCTTAAAAAACGATAGAAAACAAAATTCTGCTTATTATCGAAATGTTCCATAAAGTAAAATTATCGTGGTCAAAAAGAAAATTGAACGAGGAAGAAATCACTCAAAAAACATAACCGAGCCCATAAGGCACTAACGGGGAAATACTGGCAAAGAAAATCAAGTTCCACCATTCTCAACGCCCAACACAAAACTAACTTTGAATAAAACTGTATTTCATAAAAGGACAAACAAGCGCTATTGCATTATTACAATATGAATTATGTTTCCTACATCAGTGCGGAAAATAACTTTGCTGCATGGAGCCATTGGTTATTGCAAAAGCAAAACAGAAATTGCTGTTATCTATAGAAGTCATTAACCGCGTCCAATTTCTACTATTAAGGCAGTTTGAATGGACGCCAAACTGTTATTCGTATGCAGGGTATAATAAAGTTATAATAACAATCAAGATACAGAAACCTGATCGTTGTATTGACGATATGCACATTTAGTCTAATTTATGCAACTGGAAATACTACATACACCGCTTTAAGCGTGTGTTTAAGTTTAGCATTAGCATGCATGCTCACTATGTCCTTTATTTATGCCACATTTAATACACATGACACAAGTTCAAATAATGGATCGTCTTTTGACGTATATAGTGAACGTAACTGTTTTATATCGCACTGTATAGTGTAACACTTTCAAATTTGACCGATAGAATGCTAGTCTTAAGCAGATTCACAAAATCCATAAAACTGTCTTCCTTGTCTCCTCTTGTATACGGATATTTGTTGTAAGACAATAAGTAATGTAGCCATTATTTGCTATATCTCTACTGAGGTGAATAATACACAACCAGTCACTAATTCAAAATATAGTTAAATTTCTAATCATTAAATACATGCACATATAGTTTCATAGTAAATGTATCAGGTTTAAAAACCAAGTCGATTTCAGTTGGGAAGTAATCACATTGCTGGGTTGAAATATGAGAGAAAAATTTAAAAAAGTATGAAGTATAATCAATGAGTAGTTCAATGAGGTGTGATAATTACTATAACACTTACTGGCTATTTTGGAATTTGTCGTCAATTCTGGTGAATTATTGGATGATGTGATATCAAATTCACGATGCATAGATATTTACGTAACTCTAAAACTATATGATGCTGGTTTTTTTTCCAGCAACTTTAATTAAGAGGTGGGTCACCTCTATTGGTCGAGACATCCTATTACGTTTTATAATCATTGTATGTCGGTATCTAGTATTGCAAAACGTCTTATATGCGAGCATCGTCTTGTTAATTACACCTGCCTATGCGTATGTTTATTGCAGTGTCTTATTGCGACGTCATATTATATTGTGCATTTCTCTTCCTTGTGCTTCAGCTCGTTAATGTTAGGCTATATTCTCAAAAGTAATGTGTTCAATATAAGTTTCAGTCTGAACAATAGTGCGAAGCATGCAACTGATCTGACCATTTTGCAGCAAGCTACTGGCGAATGTAAATCCCGACACCAGCATTCAAACAAAAATCTTTATCATACAATGGTTTGAAATTCATAATAATATGAGTCAATATCCTCTTTCAAATTGCGTCCTAATTGAAGACAATGGGACATACGCTTAACCGATTTAAAAACGCCATAGTGCGTTTTTGCAACATTTTAGTTAGTTAGCGTTGTATTGAAATATAGTACCGTATTAATTTAATGCATGAGATATCGTATGTCCAAATTTAATTGTAATCAATGTTTGAGAAGTAATTGAACCGAACCACGAAATGTCGTGACCGAAAAAGTAAACGTCACACAATTGTTCATATATTTATAAGTTGCATTATGTTGTGCAAAACATGCGCCTTTTGGAAAAATAGGGCATTTGAATGTTATTCTACACATATACGTATAAGGACAAAACGTAACTCTGTAAACGCTCTAGTGTTTCGGGTTGATGATGCCCTGCTTGGCGGAAATCGCATACTGCCTTTAAATTAAGCTTCACCAGTAAAAATGCAGTAATCTCACGGTAGTTACACGAGCTGTCAATAAGACTTTGCCTATCAACTGTAGCATATGCTACATTTTGTCCAATCGTTAAGTTTGTATCTTTCCTGTGTCTATGATATCTTAAATCCATAACCGGATGTCGATAAAGAAATATGACATGGTACATAAGAAAATAAAGGCATGAAAATATTTTCTATATTGGCCGCACTATACTTTAATTAAAATGTTATGAAATGTATATTTTAGCAAAGTTTCTAACTCGTACGCTCCATTGACTTTAGGTATACATGTAACAGTAAAAGTTATGGACGAGAAGTGGTGTCTTCAAATAAACATGGATATGGTACCATGTGCTTTTATCGTCAGCTTACCTCACACAGACAATCGTAGGTGTTAACTGCTTCTTGACAAATATCGTGCAAATCGTATTATCGTCAACAGACGATAATTAAACTACTCTGCAACGAGATAACGTCACATAACATTTTAAAGCATATCAATAGCACAAGGATGTTCTGCACCCTAAAAGAGTGGCAACGTACGGAACACACTTTAAGCCTTATTTGATTGCACTTTGGTCAAGGTAACATTTGCCGTCAATTTGTCAGCCAAAACGTCAACCCCATAAGATCCGTTCAGGCGTCACAAGTAAATTATGAAAATGACGTCAACATGGAGTTAATTAGTAAAATCGAAATACTGTTTTCGTGAAAAATCATACCAGGCAAACAGCTATCGTCCCATTTATTGACTTATCATCCAACAAATGAAACAAATTATACAAGAAATTACAACCCACAAAAACGTTCCGTTTCTAAAGCGGTTAAATGTATATTGTGTATGCAACTTATAGTTGTTTAGAACTGTACTAGAGGCAAACAACTTGCACTGATAGAAACAAGCCGTATGTTTTATGGACACGTGCTTTTATGTGTGTATGCTACTTTCTAGATTGACATTTCACAAAAGATGTCAATGATGCCAATATAATTATGGCTATTACTAAAATATAATTTTCCATGAACAATTATCAATAATTCACAAGGCATGTTTATTCAATGCGACCGACCAATTAATATCGAAAGCATTGATTGCATGTAAATGTTTCGTGATAGGTATTTGACAGTGATTTATGACTGAAAACTATATTTTCTACAATCGCATGCATCACAGTCACATAAATAAGCAATTCCACTCGATGCATGCTCGTAACTTATCGCAACTGACATATTACGATTGCTATATAAATTGACCCAATACATACACAAACTTCCAGGAATTCATAGCCACTTTGTATATGCCATCTCCAACAACGACATTAAGCTTTGAATCTCGTATTTTCAAGCGATATTTTATCCAAATTTATGCTCTAGTCTCGAACGATTTGATTCGAAATTGCGGTTTTGACGCACTGCGTTCAATAAAACTTGTTTATTGGGTAGCGATGAATATATCCTTCCATCGTAGCTGTAACTTAGAATGATATTGCCTTTTGTAGCAGAATGATAAATTTCTCATTTGACATGCTTCTTGAATAAAACTTTAATTATATCAAGCTATCAACCGATGACACGCGATAGATTATGAATTGAAGTAATTTAGTCGAAGATTTATTTCTTCCGCTAGAGACTTAATATAATTCAATCGAGTTCACATCTAATGTGGCATAAACAAGGGACACAGTAACAGGATAAAATCAGAATTACATTGCTGCTGTGTACATTTAACGTTATTTATTAGATCAAGAACATGTGAAACTAAGCATCTAAACATCATAGAAGTGTGTATAATGTATCTTACACATAATAAAAACAAGTTCTGATGTCATACATGTATATCCATTTGCCTCTTACCTGTTTTCAATCGGATAGGTTTGTGAAATTGTCCTCTTTTCATATTTGTCTATCCAAAATATTCTGGTACGTCTGTCAATTCTTTCTTTGCATTTATATGTAAGCCCAAGCCCGGTTATGCTTAGATCACAGTTACAGTCCTATCTTCGTTCGATGACTGTAGGGCCTTATTTGATTTATCCGGGCCTAGGACCGGGCGGACATCTGGTGATCATTGAGCGGATACCGGAGTAATTCAGTCTATGTTGACATGTGTTATTCTACTCATCGCCGATCATTCACATGATCCATTTGTATCGCGTGCAAATCGTATACATGTATATCGTGCATCTTCCAAGTGATTTGTGATCTAGCCTTATATTCAATTGCAAACAGAACTTTTCTCAGATTCCCAAGTAATTACGAGCTACTGGTAATATATTTATAACATTACTCAACAAAACTATAACACATAATAGTAACGCAGACTCAAATTAGCCTTAATGTACGAAATGTACTTTTGAGAATCTAAATTGATCGTGTGCAAATATTTGTTATGGATGAAACTCTCTGTATGATGCAATTCTTTAGTTAGTGTGTCATTTCCATAAATAACGTACACAATGTCAGCGTCAGGTCGGGACACATCATGGTTGATATTTGCCTAATTACCAACACCTTCTCTAACTTATTATGTCACCCGAACAAATTTAAGACTATCATCGTTTATAAGCGTTCTTTACTTTAGTAATTTTCGTATCAGATCATTGCAAACACTTTGTACCTGCGATCGGTTTGGGAGAGATATTTGGAGATGTTTGGTAAATTGTAATACGCTGTTGTCACTCTTGAGAGACTTTATCATATTCTAGAATCAATATGCAAGTGCGAGCAAAACAAGACATTGCAATAACATGGAGAACTTTGACAAAACGACCGTTTCCAATAAAAGACACAATCAATGGGCAGAACGGAACCTATAAACACTCGATATATGACAAGCATAGGAACAATTGCGATGTTCGGATACGTTTTATGACTCCCATCAGGAAAATATTTGTCGGTCGAATATTGTCTAAACATACAGCAGATACAGTTGTTAAGTGTTAGTGATGTTATATCGGTGATAATGCTATACTGCGGTATCTACAAACACATCCTAATTATAGATAAAAATGCATTAGCAATAAACAGAGTACACGGATTTGCTTTTTCGTAATGTCGGTAATTGGTCTGATTTTATCTTACCTACCACATTTGCCGTGTCATTGAGCATTGTGTGTGCAAGTACAAACAAATCATTTGATTAAAAAAACTATGCACAAATAAATTGTATAATGGATATGTAGGGAATGGATGTGTCGGGCACAAATTGTCTAAACAAGAAAAGCAGATGAAATAGTTATATTAAGTGTCAATGATTTTATATCGACGATAATGCAATAATGCAGTTATCTACAAACATATCCTAATTACAGATAATTATTTATAAGCAATCAACAAAATACACCGCATGGATTATCGTATAGCCAGTAACTTATCTGATTCCATCTGAGCTAAAATATGGGTCGCATCATTCACACGAGTGGGGCAAAGTTCAAGCACGTTATTAAATGGTATATGCACAGATCGACTCAATCTATTACAATTGCTTTAACTTACAGCTAAAGCAAAAATAAAAAACATGCGATATTATAGAAAGGACGCCATCTGTGATTTTGAATGGTACTCGACCTGTCTATTTATAGATTTATTTTAGTCAGTGTCTTTTTGCGAAATCGTATTATATTAAGCATTTCCCTTTTTTTGTTTTAGTTCGTTGTTAATGTGAGGTGTTATTGTTGTAATTAATTTACCCAGTTTCAATTTCAGTCTTATCATAAGCGTGGCTCTGTTAATGGATCTGACTATGTTGCAGCTACGTACGTACAATGTTGAATCCCGACATCAGCAGTCAAGCTAAAGCCTTTATCATCAACGTATTTTGAAATACATATATGGGTGTCAATATCCTTTTCAATATAAATGCTACATGTAGCGAGATGGTTAATCTGGAATATTGAAGACCTTGGACTATACATTATACTTGCAGAGACAAATCCTTACGAATAATATTCTTGGCGAGCAACTTTCACCGATATTAATTATTATATCAAACGTTTGCGTAATGAACATATGCTTATTGAGTGTATGCTGTCCTGCTTACAGCTCACAAACGATGCACTTAAGGTCGATATATGACTGTTACTAAAACATAACACTAAATTACGAAACGTTCCTGAACAATTATTAATAATTCACATTGCATGTGTTTTGATGAGAGCGAGCTATTAGTTCGATATGTTTGGAGTAACTTATTGTGTGTTGCGTGTTTTTTGCAATCGTTCATCTTATATAGCGTTACATTGAATACAAGTGACCAGCTGCATTAATAAGTAGTACAAAAAGTAACTTATTCTTCGAAAGGAACATATAATGATAGCCATTGGCATGTAGTAACATACCTTCCTTTAACTAAGAATCAAACATGGTACTAAGGAGTGGGATTTATATTTTTCAAACTTGTCTCCCAATCCTTCATAGCTTTTAATTGATTACCACATGTTGTAAAAAAGTTATCGAATAAATATTGTTTAAACTGAACATGGTACAAATGTCAATATAACGTTTTACTCAAGCTGGTCCAGGTTGCTGTATGTTATATATGAATTGGTTGCAAAACAACTGCACGAGTTGGTTTATTATTTTTAAAGTAGATGTGGTTGATGTTTTTTCGGCAGCTGTATAATGTCTTATGCTAATACATCTGGGCACTGTTTTATCAAAGCATTTACGCTAGCGTAAACCAAAGATTTCCTAATATATTGCGTACGTCGATAATATTTGCGTAAATGCGTTTTACAAAGATATTTTAGTTCACATTCTGTCGTAAGTTTGAGCTTATTTCTACGCCAAGGCTGGGCAACCCTAAATGGCAAATATGAACGTAAGTGAAAAGTTTTTAACACGCACTGATGATTTTTGACCGTCGCATGTTATTTTAGACCGTCATTTGTTATTTTAGACCGTCACTTGTTGTTTTAGGCCGTGATTTATCATCAAATATTGACGTATATTTATTCATTCTGCTACCCGTTATATTTGTTATATTGGTTATATTGTGTCCCGTGTTACGTTCAATCTTCAATATTTTTGCGTAAATGTATGCAAGTACTTGCGATCGTTTAGTAAAACACACTTACGAGTTTGCGTAAGGTAGATATCTATGCGTAATTTTACGCGACATTTACGCATTGTAAGTAAAACAGTGCCCAGGTGTACCAACGTTGCAATATTTGGAAACACAAAGTTTCAGATAAACGTACGGTAATCACAGCAGTCTTAAAACTAAATTTTCGAACAATCGCATACATAACAATCATATGAATAAGCAATTTCATTCGAACGCATCTCGTTTCTTATCTTAGGCGGCATATTGTGGTTGCAAATTTAATAGACCAAATACATACTTCATCTTCCAGCAATTCATAGCCACTTCGTATCTTCCGTCTCCAACAAAGACATACATCTTCGAATCTCGTATATTCAAGAGATATATTATCCAAATCTATACTCAGGTCTCAAAAGCTGTTCGATAGTTATGATTAGAAGCGCTACCTTCTATAAAACTGTTAATTGGATTGCGATGAATACATCTGACGCCGTCGCTGTTTAGAATTGTATCCATGTGGGTAGCTGAATACTATATTTCTCATCTGAGACATGCTTCTTGAATACAACTTTAATTACATCATGTTTTCAACCGATGGCACGCGATAGATTATGAATGGAAGTAATTTAGACGCGGGTTTATTTCTTTCGATTGATACTTAATTATGCAATTCAATGGAAATCACATCTAACGATGAATAAACAAGCATAGATCTTACATGCCATAAAGGTTAACGATAACAACATATAGTTTGTGTAATGTTTGTGCCAAATATGTTTTATTTCCTGCTTATCGGTGATTTACGGCGGAATAACGGTGGATTATTCCCCATTAATTTCACAGTTCAAAATTTCATTTAAACGGACAATATTTTTAAAAACAATTTCCCCGCCGCCAAAAAAAAGTAATGAGCATTTTCACTTGCTCTCTTAATCTTTAACAAATAACAGAACATTATATGTATATAAATGTAAAATAAATGGACGAAATTGGAGCCATTGTAGAAGAACTACTTGATTGCAACTCGACGCGTGCGTGGCGGGAAAACGACGTCACGCAAAACATTTCAGGTATATAGTGGAGTACTTCCATCATTTAAGCTATTTGAAGCATGAAATAAATAGAATATTAGTATTTTACCGTGTATGATTGTTTGATAATTCAGCCGTGAGCAGCTGACTTATATTTTCACGAGTGGCGTAACTGCTCACTCGGTGAATTATCAGCCGATCATACACGGACAATACAATTATCCTCTGTATAATACTCTGTTCTTAGATAACAATCCGGGATGCTGCTGTAGGTAGCTCACCGAATACATACACATTGATATATTCGAACATATTTAACCAAGTTGAACGTAAATTATTTGTCAAACTTTTTATTTCCTGTCTTCGATCCTCCTTTCGTATACTAATTCAATCAATATGTCACCAGCATACGCAATCAATGTACAACACAATGAAACAAATTATCCTACCAAAAAACCATCGCAGCCTTTGTAACGATACTGCAAAGTATTATTGGAGGTTTTGGATCAGTTGTCATCTCTTGCACAACGAGTCCGTTTATTACACTCGTCAAACGTAAATAAGTACACTAGTGTTAGTAACAAGACATTCCAATTACATCGAAGACTTGGACAAAACCACCGCTTCCAATACAATACGCTATCAATGGGCAGAACGGAACCTACAAACACTGGGTATACGACTAACAAAGGAATACTTTCGATGATCGGATAAGTTTTATGATTCCCGTTAGGAAAGGTTTTGTCAGGCTAAAAGTATCTTAGCAAAATGAGCAGATACATGCGTTAAGTGTTAATGATGTTATTTCGACGATGATGCTATACTGCTGTAATCTAAATATCCGCCTTCCGTGAGATCAGAATTTGTGGAAGGGGAATTGTCTATACAAAAGGAACATCATTATAAAAAGAGTTAAATGACAATGATATTATATCGACGATAATTCCATACTGGTCATCCACATTCGCATCCTTATTACAGATAAAACTTTATTAGCCATAAGCAAAATACACATATTTGCGTTTTCGTTTAGCCAGAAACTTGTCTGATTCCATCGGAATTACCAAATGGGTCATTCCTTTGAGCATAAGTCAAGTCCAAGTAATGTATTAAATTTAATGTGCACAAGTCGACTCTATTTTTTACATGTACAATAATAGCTGTAATGTACGACTAAAGCAACAAGGAAAACATGCGATATGATACAAAGGACGCCATCCTGTCTGCGATGTTGGAACGCAACTTTTTTACAACGGATTTCCACAGAAATACACAGATTAATCGGGCATTGGCCTGCATAGCAATTGGTTGATAGATTGTGCTCACAATGGGCATTGGATTGTATTACTGGTATGCCATCCCTATCTTTGTGTGTTGTCTAGGGTTTGACTCCTTGACATGTCATACCAATGATGACAAAGTTGTGACAAAATATATACTGAGCTTCAAAAGTTTCGCAAACAAATTAAAAAATCAATATCTTAAATCGATCAATCGAAATAACTTTTTACTAACATTGTCGATTTGTGTACATGTCCCAAAGTGTTCATGTTGAACCAATTTCTGTTGGTATCCGTCACGCTTGAATAATCACACCTGCACAAATGTCAAAACGTCTATTCAAGCGCGCAGATGTAGGGCTTTTCATTCACGACTAAATTTTCCCTTCCAATTTAATTACAATATGTCTGTGATACTTAAATCGCACCTCCAAGTCGTAAATAACAAGTACACAAGTTTTGTGCAAAAATATTGAAAAATAAAAAGAGCTTTACGGTAAAAACCGTTGCACATTTATAAAATATGTCATTTGTAAATTTGTGAATTTCATCTTGACGAATGATGCCATTAAATACATATTTTGACGATGACGCAAATTAAATACTTTGACGAAATTTTACCACCAGCCTTCTAATGTATGGATTATACTTCAGTCTAAGTTTCAGAAGCAAATTCCTATGGATAGTTCTATAAATATTTTTTAAAAAACTAAAGCGTTCGATTAGCCTTTTTGCTTAGTATACAAAAGGGACAAAGGACAGAACAATCACAGACCACAAGCGCAAAAAAGATATGAGGAAATACGTGCAAACCACAACAACAAAGAATAATCAAACTAAACTTTTATTTATTAACGGATCACAACTAGTATTACTTCAATTTTTACAAGAGTTAAGTTGCCTTTATCAGCACAGACGAACTACGCGGCTCAATGAACACATCGGTTATTTCACCCTCGATGACAATGCTGAGACATTTAGAAGCGAATAGCAAGGGTCCATTTCCATTACTAAGAGTGAGACAGTTTGAATAGACGCCAAGCGCCGAACAATTATTCGAATGCATAATAGGACATAATAAAGCAATACGATCTTTAAATGTTATAAGTACACCAACACAGTACATAGCGTTACGCGCAAATAATCGGTCGCTCGACATGCCGAATGTATATCTCCAAAACGGGTGGACCTAGTATTCTAAAATTTTATGTGGAGATTATTTATTCTCCACAGACAGTCGGGCTCAATTTAAAGGTCATTTGGATCAAACGTCAAACGCATGACCTTGAACACACAACTATCACTGATCCACATCATAAGAAATATAGGATCTTAGCTAGTAAAACTTTACAGAAAGGTTACTAATCAGGCTCCTGTAGACTCCTTCGAATTTTGAGGTCGATAGGTCAAATGTCATGGTCGTGGTGACCTTAGCTACACTAGGCTATTTATTTTGCATAGGACGTGAATGTTTCACAAACCTCTCTTATACGGTATGTTATCGTAATTCTTTCGGTTTTGTGTTTTCCTTGTGTTGGTATTGATGGACAATGTGTATGTAACATTTTGAAACTTCGTGCGAAAATCATTTGTTTCGCACGTGCATTTTGCACAATTTGAAATATTATGGTTCATTGCTCGTAGCGGGAAAATTACAATAATCGAATTATCGGATATTGCTGCTATGCTACTCGCATAAAGACATGCAAAAATGAGCATTATATCATGTATAATAAAAAATATATATGTATTACATGTTGGTGTACTTATAACATTTAACAAGTGTTTAATCGATCAGGAAACAGGAATCTGATCTTTTTATTGAAGATAGTAACATTTATCCTTATTGAAGAACTTCATCAACTGCTTCTGGTATGTTTAAGTTCATAATGCTTTTAGAATTGATTACTATAATTAATATACTGGTATACACTTTAAATAACTCATCTTAGGATGTAAAGTGAAACGAGTTACGCTTTTTCTTTAAAATTCGACCCATCGAAGTCAAGTCTTAAACGTGTCATAGAATGCAGACGAATGGTCTTCCGCTTCTAGCTCGATGCATTACGATGCAATGGAGATATACGACGATATGTCACTATCGTGGTTTATAACACGCAACCTGTCACTCTTTCCAACAGCTAGTTAAATTTCTAACCATTATAGACCGATGTGACTGTTTTGTTTAACATCAGATGTATCAGTTTTGAAAACTAAGTCAATCTAATTTGTGAAGTAAGCACATAACTGAGTTCAACTATGAGAGAAACGCTAAAACAAACATCGTTCTGGAGTGTATGTAGTATAACCAATGACTAGTAGTCGTACCCGGATACTATTTAGTAAAGTAGTTACGTGTGACAATTGCAATTATGTGCAAGTTAAGGATTTCTAATCGATTCTAGCAAATAATCAGATGAATATGAAATCGAATTCTCAATTCATACATATTTAATGCTACAGACATACGATCCTGCGATAAAATCAAGCAACTTTAATTCTGAGGTCGATCACATCTATTGATCTAGACATTCTATCAAGTTTTATTCCTTCTTTCACGTATTAAGTATTGCATAATGTCCTATATACTACCATCGTCTTGTTTGATGAATATTGGATTGTGTCATCTTACCTGCCTATGTTTATTACAGCCACGAGTCTTATTGCTGCGTCCAATTACATTCCGTGTCTCTCTACCTTGTGTTCTAGTTCGTTATTAGTGTTTGTTTTTATTCTCTTTATTGCAGTGTTCAGTATTAGTTTCACTGTTAGTTTTCGTATCAAGTAAAAGACAGCTTCTATGTTTGGCATGTGTTTTGATGAGACCGACCAATTAGTTCGATATAATTGAACTTGATTATTAATGTCCTGTCGTATGTATTTGTATAGTCTGGCCGCCCGACTAGATAATATATTTTATCAACCAAATACTAGTAGCATACTTTTTTATTTTTTGCTAGATTTCATTTTGGGCTTGATTATCTATGTTTGAGGGTACAAAGGGAAATAATTTCACGAGAAAAGAGTAAGTAAGTAAGTAAGTAAGTAAGTAAGTAAGTAACGTCTTTATTTAACGAGGCTGACACATTCAGTTTCCCGATCTTCCATGTGGGCCTCAATGAGTAGATTGAGGAGTTGTCTTTCTAAACATAGGGTATGTTAGACAGACAAGCATTTGTAGTAAGTGATCGATGGCGACTGAACTGGAGTAAATTGGGTATATCAACGTGACAATGCTTGTGAATGATCGGAATAAATTATTGTTTGTTGCTTTCTTCTGCAATCGTTTATATTGTATAACGTTACATATAATACCAGTGACCAGCTACATTAATGAG
Organism: Spisula subtruncata; assembly: GCA_963678985.1. Taxonomy (NCBI): domain Eukaryota; kingdom Metazoa; phylum Mollusca; class Bivalvia; order Venerida; family Mactridae; genus Spisula; species Spisula subtruncata. The sequence continues at coordinate 34,100,898 of OY787666.1, read as the reverse complement.
TAGTACCAAAACTAACTTTCGACATCTGTGTGTATGAACGTATTATGATAGCCATTTGCATGTAGTAACAAACCTTCCCTGAACTTAGAATCACACAATCATTGAACTAGTGTCAATATAACGTTTTACTGCACAAGTCGGTCAAGGTTGTTGTATTTTACATATATACTGAATGCAAAATTGTTTGCAAAACAACTGCACGAGTTTGGTTTATAAGATTTCAAGGTAAATGTAGTTAATGTTTTTTCGGCAGCTTTATTCTGTCTTATGCCAATGCATTCGGTGTACCAACGTTGCAATATTTGGAAACACAATGTTTGAAACAAACGTGCGGTAACCACAGCAGTCTCAAAACTCAATTTTCAAACAATCGCATACATAACAATCATAAGAATAATATTCATTCGACTACATGTCGTTTCTTATCTTAACCGGCATATTGTGATTGCAAATTAAATTGGCCAAATATATACTTCATGTTCCAGCAATTCATAGCAACATCGTATCGACATAAATCTTCGAATCTCGTTTATTCAAGACATATATTATCCAAATCTATTCTCTGGTCTCGAAAACTGTTTGATAGGTATGATTAGAAATTGCAGTTATGAAGCGCCACCTTCAATAAAATTGGTTAATTGGAATGCGAAGAATACATTCTTACGCCGTCGCTGTTACTCACAAGTATATCTCCGTGGGTAGCTGAATACTATATTTCTCATCTGACATGCTTCTTGAATAAAACTTTAATTATATCATGTTTTCAACCGATGGCACGATAAATTACGAATGGAAGTAATTTAGACGCGAATTTACTTCTTCCGATTGAGACTTAATGTAATTCAATCGAATTCACATCTAAAGAGGAATAAAAAAGACACGATGCTTCATGTACATGCATAACAGTTAACAAGAACAATCTATAGTTTTTGTATTGTATGCGACAAATTTAGTTTAATAATGTGTCCTTAGATATAAATCCTGATGCTGCTGTTGGTAGCTCACCCGAATATATACACATTGATATACTCGTACACATTTTACCAAGTTGAACGTAAAATATTAGTCGAACTTCAATCATTATGTCGCCAGCATTCGCAATCAATGTACAACACGATGAAAAAAAATTATCCGACCAAAAAGCAACGCAGACTTGGTAACCATACTGCAATTATGATTTGGAATAAATACGATACAAAATGTACTCATAAAGTTTATTTGAACTATTCCGAATACGCCGAATACGAATCGATCGGATCCATCTACATTGCATTTGTTATGGATAAAACATACATTTGTCGGATACATTCTCATAATTGTGTCGTTTCTCTCCTTTTATAACGTTAATACTGTCAGAAATGGTGCTTGGACGCAGCGTGATTGGTATTTGCCTAATTGCCAACAACTTCCCTTACTATTTATATATGTCGCCGGAGCTAATTTAAGATAATCAGTGTTTATGATTTTTGTCATTTTCTTGAAACCTATCTGTGAGCAGCGAGCTTGTGTGACTTAAAGGGTATTTTGATTATTATTGAAGGTTTTGGGTCAATTGCCATACGTTGTTGTCACTCTTGCACAACGCGTCGGTTTATCACACTCGTCAAACGTGAATCAATACACTAGTGTTAGTAACAAGACATTTCAATTACATCGAGGACTTAGACAAAACTACCGCTCACCAATAAAATACACAATCAATGGAAAGAACGGAACCTATAACACGGTGGGGGATCCAACATATCGATACCAAAATGGGTTATGCATAATTTCATATGTCGAACTTCATGGTGTACATATGTTGTACACATTTTGACGAAAAAAATACGAAAGTCTTATTTGTTATCGATTTATGTTACAATCAAATTAATTTGCCCAAATATCTCAATGCAGTGCCACCCTTTATACATTTCCAAACATGTACATGTAGTTATTTTATCTGTACGTGTAGCAATGACTAAGAAAAACTGATTCTCCGTCAGGAGGTGTGACTGAAAATTCGCGACAGTTTGACCAACACGAGAAAATCTTTTATATTTTCACTTCAGTTGTTTGATTTTTGTTATAGAAATATAACATACCTTTCATTACACACATGTTTCAAATTTAACGGCGATTCGTTGGCTAGAAAAATATTTATTGTAAAAAAACAGCATGCTCTTCATATGTTGTACGTGTTTTCCATATGTTGGATTGAAAATGTTTAATTTGTCGCTTTTATATTGAGTTTAAATATATTTTCTGGAAAAACACAAACTCAAATCTGTTTAAGTTATCTTCATATCATTTCGTATTCGTTACACCAACTTATTTACGCACTTACATGTATTTTCATTTCAGCAAATGTCTGCATATCTAACTAATCAAAATGTTTGCTAATTGCAGACTAGACCTGTTATGTATATTTATGCAGTTCCTTTTTCGTTAAAACTACACACTTACGAATACACTAATTAGGCAAAACATGTTCAGTAATCGGTGGCCCGAAATATAGGAATGAAGAGTTCGAGCAGTCCTATCATCAAACTTAAGTGTATAGAGCTATATTCTAACAGTCATTCAATGTCAAAATAATTACTTGCATTTTTTTAAGTATGATACTAGACTACCTTAATTGCAAATTAAAACTTTGGATGGGTTCAGTGTACTTTGATTCAGTCGTCGAAAAATATACGATTCTTATAGTTTCATAGGGTGTTCTAGAACTGTTTCGTATGAAAATGGACAGTTTGCATGTCCAATAAATCACAGAAAGAAATTCTGTTAAAACTGAAGCGAAAAATGATCTAATGGATATGAAAGCATAATTGTTTTTCAGTTTATGAAACTTTAAAAATAATATCTTCCGATATAGCTCTATACACTTTAAATGGATCTACTGACGGCAGATTGATCGCTGAATTGTACGTAACTTCTTTATTATAAAACTGAAGCATATCATGTTGATACTAATTTTCTTAATTAGACAATCGGCTACATATTGGTGTTATTTTCTATGTAAAATTCTGATTTTTTTCACGTTTCTTCCAGGAATAAAAATGTTGATTGCCGTTCGGTAACTCAATGTTTTAACTCAAATTCAAGGTCAATGCATTAGTGCGATACATTGACTGATACATTTAAATGACTTTATTCTGAACTTTGAGCCAATTAAGGTAACACTACATATCAGGAGGTGTTTGCAGTAAAAATGACAAATTAGTTCTTAGAAAGACAGGTAATTGTGATAGTCCGATTTGGTATGAATCTACTGGAATGCATTGAAATTGAAGTTTTTGTATATCAATCTGATTATGCATGACGCTGAGTAAGATAACCCAGGGCGTTGGTCGATACAGCGTCAGTCAGGAAGTTTTTACAAGAGATAATCAGTGATAAAAACGAGGTATGCGATTTAAATTTTGACCTTATTAACACCACACGGGTGTGTAGATACCAAGTGTTCTTCATCTTTTTTTTAAAAAAAACCCCAACAGTTATATGTAATCTTGATTCGTCGACTAATTTCAACAAGAATTCATCGACGCTCAAATAGACAAGTACTATTAATAAACTGATTTCTGCAAACCCTGACCTCATTCACTGTTACTGACTAACCTCCGCGTACAGTTTGACGATACAAGGGCAAAGCGTTCTTCGGTTTTGAACGGAAGCATTTGGTCTAAAAATGGTTAAGGTCACAGTGACCATGACCTTTGACCTGCTGACCTCAAAATATCTAGGAGTCATCGACTGTTTCCGATCAACCTTCATGCAAAGTTTAAAGATAATAGGGCGAAGTGTTCTGGAGTTATTGAACGGAAAGCATTTGGTCTAACGACAGACAGACAGACAGACAAACGGACAGTCACCAGAAAAGCAATATACCACTCATCGATGGTGGCATGATAACTTAAACATATTTCAGTTTCGATTTTTTTTCCAGAAAATCCATTTAAACTCAAAATAAAATCGGCAAATTAAACATTTTCAATCCAACATATGGAAAACACGTACAACATATGTAGAGCATGCTGTTTTTTTACAATAAATATTTTTCTAGCCATCAAATCGCTGTTAAATTTTAAACATGTGTGTAATGAAAGGTATATTATATTTCTGTAACAATAATCAAACAAATAAGGTGAAAATACAAAAGATTTTCTCGTGTTGGTCAAACTGCGGCGAATTTTCAGCCACACCGCCTGACGGAGAATCAGTTTTTCTCCGTTATTGCTACACGTACAGATAAGATAAACACACGTACATGTTTGGAAATGTATAAAGGGTGGCACTGCATTGAGATATTTGGGCAAAACAATTTGATTTTAACATAAACCAATAACAAATAAGAATCTTACATTTTTTTCGTCGAAATGTGTACAACATATGTAGACCAGGAAGTTCGACATATGAAATTATGCGTAACCCATTTTGGTATCGATATGTTGGATCCCCCACCGTGTATAAGCACTCGATATACGACTAGCAAAGGAACAATTGTGATAATCGGATACGCTTTATGATTCCCGTTAGGAAAGTATTTGTCAGGCTAAAAGTATATAAACAAAATGAACAGATACAAGCGTTAAGCTTTAGTAATGTTATATCGACGATGATGTTATCCGGTTTCCCGGATATGTGGGGGGACTGTCTAAACAAAAAGAACAGATGTAAGATTTAAATGTCGACTATAATTCCATACCGCAGTTATCCACACGCGCATCCTAATTACAGATAACACTTTATTAGCAATCAACAAATTACACATATTTGGTTTTTTTGTATAGCCAGTAACTTGTCTGATTCCATCCGTCTTTCTTTTATGCATAGGTCAAGTGCAAGTAATTTATTAAATGAAATATGCACAGGCCGACTCTATATATTACAATAAAAGCTTTAACTTACGAGGAAAGCATCATTGACAAACATGCGATATGATAGAAGGGACACCGTCTTGGCTGTGATTTGGCATGAAACTTTCCTTTTTTTATAGCGTGTTTCATTTAAATACACAAATAAATCGGGCATTGGCCTGCATATCGCTTGATTGTTTGATTGTGCTCGAAATGTGCATTGAATTGTAGTACTGGTATGGACTCACTTAAAAATGTACAGTATGATGTCAAGCACTGAATAGTACATACCGGTATCTGATTGCGTAATAATTAACTGATACAGCACTGTCAGAAAATCAGAATCATTGATTAATAGTATTTTTGCAACGCATAGTTTTAATTATTACATGACAATACAGTACGGTAACTTATTTGCATGTTTTCAGCTAAAGGAATATTCAAGCTATAGTTGTGGACCACTCTAAAGCACTTCTGTGGACAACAATGTTTTGTAGCTATTCCAGTTCATATGACGCTATGTTTCATGTTAACCTTTTAAATTGTCTTGATGACTTGCGCGTGCAATGTGTATGTCCCGTTCGGTTGTATTTTGGATAGTCCCTCCCCTGTCCGATTGGTTCCTATACACTTGTTTAATGATATAGTCCATGTGACAGACCGAAATCCTTTACCAAATTGGTGAACAGATCCAACAATGATTTTCGGTTAGCTTGATATCTAAGCTGTCTGAAATCAGTTGATGGACTTGCGGGACATTTTGCCAAATGACCTTTTGGCGGCCATCTTTAAAGATGGCCGACGTTATTTTAAGCAAGCAGAGGCTTTAGGAAAACTTCGATTATTCCTCACTTACATGGGCTATCGGCTTGTAATATGTCTTAAAATGTTTGCAATTGAACCCCGCATGTGGTCATATAAAAAATAAATATAATAATATGGTTATTAATTAATAATTATTGATTTTTTTAAGAAAATTAAGATATTTTTCGATTTTTGTCCTTAATTTTTCTCTTTCAAATCGGATCTGAGTGTGTAATTGACCATTTCTTGATTGTTATATGCAGAGGTTGATTCTAGGAGTCCATAATAAACATTACGTTGACAGATTTTCATTTAAAAATCCTTTATGAGCCAGGAATATTGGATACTTAAAAGTTAATTAACAGTCCTGTCTATTAATGGGATATTTAGGTAAGACCCAACATTGGATTGTATTGTAAATATTTTGTGGTTTTCTGTTAGGGAATATGTTGCAATTGAAGAATACGAATGATGACCAGCTGTCATCATTGAGCATTTTGTGAAAATCAAGATGGCGTCCAAAATGGCCGCCAAAATCAGAAAAACAATCAGAGATGCCAGAAATTAGTTACATATTTCTTTATTGCCGATTGGTTGTAGTTAAAATGTTTTTAACACATGTATTTATATATCATCTATCGTTATTCGTCAATTAAATATTGTGGGAAGGCATCCATGTCGGTTGAAATCAAAATGGCGGTTACAACGGCCGCAATAATTGACATATTGATATATTCTATTAAAACATTTATTTAAATGATTTTTGTTGATATCGGAATTAAAATAGTTAACTAACATTCAAATAAAAGTACGATTCGGCTCAATTGACCCGTTGCCTTATTCAAAATGGCTGACAAGATGGCCGCCAAAATCAGGAAATATGTCGGTGGTGCAAGAGATTAGTTACATAAATTACTATTGTTGCTAATTGGCAGTTGTTTAGATGTTAAACATAGTATCTATTCAATCATAGAATTATTAATTGTTTTCAATTATTCAAGATAACATGCTAAGAGATCCACTACCGGCTGTAATGACCATCATAATTGCTGAATAAGCATATTTTATTAAAATCGTATAGTGTGTTCGAATAGTTTTTACTTGTATTGAACATTATATTTATCAGACATGCATTATGGTTTAACTTCAAAATGGTGGTCAATTAAGATTACATAAGTGGGGAATAAATTGTAGATTCTTCTTCTTTCTGTATAGTATATATGGTCGTCCTATTGGGCATTATCGTACCATTGATATTTAATTACAAGGTCGTGTGAGCGGCGAGTTATTTTTATTAAAAACAAATAATCATGATTATCCACTATAAATAAGACCCCTCTAGAAGGCAGAATCGCTGTCGACAATGCTCATGGATCTGGTTCTAGAGTTTCCAACCAAAGTCACCAATGATCTGTCTGATGTTGCTTGTTGTGCTAAAGTACCGTTTGACGAATTGCGTTCAATATGCTGAACTGCCTCCAGATGACAAATATTTGCCTTGGTTGATCGTTTGCCGAATTTGCGCATTCAAGGATTGATTTGACATGTGTCTGGTAGCCTCGTACCCTAATCTGTTTCGATAGTTTGTCAAGTTTGTCCAGAAGAAAGCGATGCTGTTGTTGGCTTTCCTCACAATGGTAGCAACACTGGTACTTAAGGAGACCTCATCTATGTATACCCCGATGTACTTATCTCTGCCACAACTTGTAACGTGTCATGCGGTTGTGGATAAAAACGGAGTCTTAACACGAGTTCTCTTCTTATTGATGCGGGTAACCATATACTTGTAAGGATTAAATATCACCGACGATGGACCCTCCCATTCATTGCTGTAGTCTGTCCATGTCATCTTGTTAGGCTTAAGCATTTTCTTTAGTAATTACCCTGTTCAAGAGGTTGTTGTCAGCAAGCAGATGGTTAGTAGATGTTGCATGAATTAGAAGGTGGTAGATATACAACAGAAAAAGTGGTCCAATGACTGATCCCTGATGAACTCCTTGTGTGAATTGTGCTGTGTTGGTGGACGGTTCTCCGACCAGTACATGTTGGGTTTTGATTGCACGAATTATGCTAGTTCTATTCCTGTCCAGCAGGTTCCACTGATACTGTAATAATTCAGTTTGCTGGCTTGCCTCTCCATAGACCGAAGGCTTTGATGAAGTTCCGAATGACGGACCAATCTGATCTCCACCATCTAGGTAACAGTTGTAGTTGGTTATGGAGTGCACCCATGTTGTTAGTCAGCTAGTATCAAAACGTCTCAAGAAGGGCAATTATCTGGCTTTGAAGTAACGGTGTGTGCTCGACCAGTCCACTTTACGCAGACTTGATTGAGATGGACCAGTAGTTGCTTGGTCGCTATAAATTGGTCTCCGGTTTTGATGATGGATGTGACGCTCTAGTCTGATGGGAGTATAGTATTCCAAAAACTTGTGTGGATGTTGTTTGGAATCGTTGCTTCATGCGGACCGTGACCAGTTATATTCTTTCTCACATTCAGTTTGTCCTCACCTCAGTTGTTCGTCCTACACTATCATCCCAGTGTCGGCGATGAACTTTCTGGTCTCCCGCAGATCATCAACGTCTCCATAGAGCTTCTCTTGAAGAGTTGTGTCTGTGGGCCACGTTGCAGTTCGATCCTGGTTCTACATCTTTGGGGGACATGCGCGACAGTTTGTTCTTTTTACCCGCATGGACAGTTCGGAGACGACACCAATTTGTACTTCCGATACATGTGATGGATCAGCTTGTTGTGCCTTGAGAATAGTCGTACCATAATCAATTGTTCTGACCTGTAAAGGCGATGGTAGGATCAGCATCTTGTTTTGGTCTTGTGAAGTTCTTGATAATGGTAACTTTCTCTTTATATCTCTCATGTACTGGTGGTTGTGCTGAATGTGCGAAATGCCCACTTCTTCATCATAGACGTTTGCCCTTTCTGATTACTACTAACATTGGTTGGAAATACCTAGGATGGTATATGGGATTTTATATGGTCTGTTGGCATAGTCTCTGAAATAACATTCATAATGTGTCAATATCAGTGGTATGAGAAAAGTGCTAGGCAAGGTCGATGCTGACGCCCTGGACCATGCTTATGATGGTAATATCAGTCTTCTTCCACAAAGGTGTCGTTCTTTCCGGGGTATTCCATCTTGCCGATGTGGTCTTCAACACTATGAAAACAGCGCTACGGTCGCTAACCCAAGATAGTGCTGTACTGGTTATAAAGAGGATACGTTTGTTGTTTACCCCTATCGTGAAGTTGACAAATTGTTCTGAGCTTGTTTCTGTGACCTTGTCAATAAATATTGGGCAAGTATGTTAGGTGTTGTCTGTAACCATGCCAGTTTTCAAGTCGATATCTTGTCAGTTTATGTCGCCTGTTAGGCATTTTGTCGATGTTGGGTAGGCAGTGTGGAGGTGGTTGACTTCATAAAAGCTGGGTTGCTGATGGTGGTGGGTCACTGCTGGGTGATCGGTAAATTAGTGTAATGGTGAGAGGATCGCTTCCGTGGCATATTGATGGTGCTGCTGTGAATTCGGTGTATGCGTCGAGTTTGATGAATGTGCACATAAGCTTCTACTATTCTTTGACGACAATGTGTAAATAAAACACGAATAACTATGTATGAAGAATAGTTTATACATATACCGTACCACGGTACCAACCCAACATACATTGGACAATCAGTACCGGTGGTACACAATATTGATCGTACTTGACTTAAGGAAAATGACAGCCAACCAGATAACATCATTGTAAGTACTTGGTCAGTTACAGGCGATGTGACTATGTAGCTATCCTTATTTTCCAATTAGATAAGAGTAGTATTGAATACAACTCCAATTTGAACATACACGGTTGGCAACATCTTAGCAGTCACATCAAATATACTGCACATAAAGTGTTCTAAAGTTACAGTAGATCTATATTTGTAACCTATAGCAGTATTCACATTAACACATTCCATTACAATACATGTTTTAATGCAAATTTTCAGTTTGGCATACCTGTATGCGGCGGCCATTTTGTCACAATTAAGAAATCAGCCTACATTGGTACTATTTTAAACGGAATAAGTCGATCACCAAATATATATAATGCTGTATTTTATACAGTGTATTTAAGTTGTTATTATGTTTGCAAAACTTACACTGCTATCGATCACAAAAGTATCAATTTGTAACTTCCTTAGACCTCTATCACACTATTTAATTGATTTTGGAAGCCATTTTGTCCATCATTTTGAATCAGCTAATGGTTCAGTGCTTATACTCAACGATTTCTTGGAGCATTTATTACATATTACAGTTGAACAATTTATTTTACACCATTTCAACTTAAATTGTGATAAAAAACAAATTATTTTCCTAACAGCTTGTCATTTTAGCCACCATGTTGATTCCAGCCATCACGAATGCCTTTTTACATTTACTAACTCAATCAATAATATTAAATATAAATAAATAAATATGTTTTAAACATTTAAACTACAACCAATCTGCAAAAAAGCGATTTGATCCTAATTTCTGGCACCTCAGATTGTTTTTCTGAATTTTGGCGGCCATCTTGGACGCCATCTTGGTTTGCACAAAATGCTCAATGATGCAAGCTGGACATTATTCGTATTCTTCAATAAAAACAAATTCCCTAATAGAAAACAATAAAATATTTACTATACAATCCAATGCCGGGTATAACCTAAATATCCCATTTATAGACATGACTATTAATCAACTTTCAGTTATCCAATATTCCTGGCTAATGAAGGATTTTCAAATGAAAATCTGTCAATGTAATGTTTATAATGGCCGCCTAGAACCAACCTCTGCATATAACAATCAACAAATGGTCAAATACACACTCAGATCCGATTTGAAAGAGAAAAATTAACGACAAAAATCGAAAAATATCATAATTTCCTTAAAAAATCAATAATTATTAATTAATAACCATACTATAATATTTATATTTTATATGACCACATGCGGGGTTCAATTGCAATCATTTTAAGACATATTACAAGCCGATAGCCCATGTGAGTGAGGAATATTCGAAGTTTTTCTAAACCCTCTGCTTGCTTAAAATAACGGCGGCCATCTTTAAATATGGCCGCCAAAAGGTCATTTGGCAAAATGTCCCGCAAGTCCATCAACTGATTTCGGACAGCTTAGATATCAAGCTAACCGAAAATCATTGTTGGATCTGTTCACCTTTTTTGGTAATGTATCTTCAATTTTCAAGACCTGGGACATGGACTAATATTAGTACACCTACATGCTATGCGTGTATATTTTTATTATGCATGATATCATGTTCATTTTTTGCATTTCTTCATGCATACAGTATAGCAGCAATATCCAATTATTCCATTAATGTAATTTGTCCGCTGCAAGCAGTGAACCGTGAATTTTCCAATTATGAAGAATGCACGTGCAAAACTAATGTTTTTCGCACTAAGTCTCAAAATGTTACTTACAAATTGTCCATCAATACCCACACCAGAAAAACAAAAAACTGAAGAATTCCGATAACAGAAACTACAAGAGAGGTTTGTAAAACATGCACGTCTCAAGACAGTGAAATAGTATATTGTACTTAAGGTCATCACGACCTTGACAATGAACTTTGGACCTCGGTGCCGTGTGTGGAAGATGAACAATCTCCACTTAAATTTTGGAAATCCTAGGTTCACCCGTTCTGGAGTTATTGAAGGAAAACCTTTCGACATGTCGACCGACCGATCGACAAGCATGCGCCGTACATAACAACACATATAGCTACACGTACGATATAACATACTTAAACACTTAAATATGTTTCAACATAATAAGTCATGATGTTAATATCACAGATTTATATATTGTCATTTTTCACGACAGAAATAACATTACATGCAATAGTTGTCCGTGCTGCTACGTACATGTACTGTGTTGGTGTACTTATAACTTTTAATCCGTCAGGGTTGTCTAGGGTTTGACTCCTTGATACGTCATACCAATGATGACAAAGTATGCAAATTAGCAAAACATGTACACCTAGCATTTCAAAGGCTTATTGCTTATTTAGATAACCAGTAATTTTTGTAATCATTGATTGGTATATAAACCTGTATCGTTATATTTTTGTACATATTGGGATTATTGTTATGTCATTGTGTTCACATTGTCTAGTGTGTTTTGTACATGCTCTTCTTATGTTGATTGCCTGTCGCCTATTGTTTGTTTAAAGGCCTGAATTTTGGCACTGTATGCCTCATGATTAACATTTCTAAGAAATGTATTAAATATAATGAGTGAATTGATATTATTCATAAGATATAAAAAATGTTATTTTTGATGTTGGTTAACATGTTTTGCATTAAAATATTTTTATTAACTTAATCTTTGAGTATTATGCTATCTTATCTTTATAAAAAAGGTATATTCACAGACATACAATCAGAATTGATATCGTATACCTCTTTGGTATATTTGCTTAGTTTTATTTGTATCTGGTTTGGGTGTGTATTTATTTAAATAACTCTTCGGGAATATTAATAAGTAGAATAGTAAATATTTTGACAAATAGTTTTACACACTTAAACCAGATGAAAACAAAAATCAAAGAAATATATCTAATTATACAAATTAATCAAACACACAATGTAATACATATTCACAAGGGTACATATTATAGTAGCACATTATTGATTATCAGTAGTTATATGGGCCTCTAATCCCTTACACTGACCAGTTACAGTGTTTTATGACCCCAGATAATCACTTCTAGTGATCTCATGCTGGCACAATGCTGGCATCATGCTGATCCCTCGATAACGTTCTGGACCAGAAGCAAAGAAGGCAAAAAGTACACCTTTATGGCGACAAACATAAATAATGTTTTTATGCTAATAAACTGAAACTGAAACTTATCATTTAGAAAAAACGTTGTCAATTGATATAAGTTATATTAAACAAGTCCTGGAAATTTTATTAAGCCTGCCTCTGGCTATCAATTGACAGCGAGTGAGATATTATTTATGTCACATGACACTTATACATGTATCTCAATAAATTAACGTTTTTGGGCAAACACCCCTTGTAGTATAAGGATATACTACGCATTTGACGTATGAGAATATACGTTCTCAGTATACTAGCCCGGATACAAGGAAAGTCTTATAATATAAAAACGTTACTTAATAGCTGCTTCCTTGCCTTTCGGGTTTCCTCATTTCTATTTTATATCGCCAAATACAAGTACTACTTTCCTTGAAATTGACGAAGGTAATGCACATTTCTTAAACCCTATGACATATTAATATTTATTTAATTATCGAACTTATATACTAGTTATAAACAACAACATAATAACATAAATGTGGTGGGTATAATTGATGTGGATTTTCGATTGCGTTATTTATGACGATTCCAGTATATACCTACAAACCCAAACAGGGGAGGCAGCACTCATCAGAAACAGCCAAGCACGAAATGTATAAAAGGGACAAAAGACAAAACACTCACAGACCACAAGCGCACAACGATATGAGGAAACATGTTTAAACCACAATTCCAAAGAGTAATCACACTAAATAGTTGTTTATAAACGGACAACTAGTATTACTTCAATTCAACAGGAGTTAACTTTCCTTTATCAGCACAGACGAATAATGCGGCTGAATGAACACATCAGTTATTTCCCCCTGTGTGTTTGTAAGATTTTTTAGCATTGCCTTTAATATTTGGAGTCCTATAGTTAATATACTGGTACACATTTCAAATACTAAAAAGTCATCTTCTGAAGTTTTTTTACGGTTATACTTCTAAATATGACCAATGGAAATCCAGTCTAAAGCATATTAACGTGTCATAGAATGTAGACGAATACCAAGACTAACTCATAGACCTACAATAACATGGAGATATACGTTGATAATATCAGTACCGTGGTTTATAACAAGCAACCTGTCACTCTCTTCAATAGCTAGTTACAGATCTAACCATTATAGACCGATGTGACTATTTTTCGTCAGATGTATCAGTTTTGAAACTAAGTAAATCTAAATATTGACGAAATCACATAACCGAGTTAAACTGGGAGAGAAAAGCTAAAACAAACATGGTTCGGGGGTGTGTGTATGTATAATCAATAAGTTGCGCGATGTACCCGGATACTATTAAATAAAGTAGTTTTACTTAATGATGTGTGACAATTGCAATTATGTGCTAGTTAAGGATTTCTCATCGATTCTAGCAAATAATCAGATGAATATGAAATCGAATTCTCAATTCATACATATTTAATGCTACAGACATACGATCCTGCGATTATTTCAAGCAACTTTAATTCTGAGGTCGGATAATATCTATTGATCTAGACATCCTATCAAGTTATATTCCTTCTTTCACGTATTTATTATTGCATAATGTCTTATATACTACCATCGTCTTGTTTGATGAATATTTGCGTGTGTCATCTTACCTGCCTATGTTTATTACAGCCACGAGTCTTATTGCTGCGTCCAATTACATTCCGTGTCTCTCTACCTTGTGTTTTAGTTCGTTATTAGTGTTTATTTATATTCTCGCTATTGCAGTGTTCAGTATTAGTTTCACTGTTAGTTTTCGTATCTAGTATTTTGATGAGACCGACCAATTAGTTCGATATCATTAAACTTGATTGTTAATGTCCTGTCGTATGTATTTGAATAGCTTGGCAACCCGACTAGATAATATATTTTATCAACCAAATACTAGTAGCATATTTTTTTTATTTTTTGCTAGATTTCATTTTGGGATTGATTACCTAGGTTTGAGGGTACAAAGGGAAATAATTTCATGAGAAAAGAGTAGATTGAGGATTTGTCTTTCTAAACATAGGGTATGTCAGACGGACTAGTATTTGTAGTAAGTGATTGATGGCGACTGAACTGGAGTAAATTGGGTATATCAACGTGACAATGCTTGTGAATGTTCGGAGTTCATTACTGTTTGTTACGTTGTTCTGCAATCGTTTATATTGTATAGCGCTACATATAATACCAGTGACCAGCTACATTAATGAGTAGTACCAAAAGTGACTTTCGACTTCTGTGTGTGAACATATTATGAAAGCCACTGGCTTGTAGAAACAAACCTTCCCTGAACTTAGAATCACATAATCATTGAACTAGTGTCAATATAACGTTTTACTGCCCAAGTCGGTCAAGGTTGTTGTATTCTACATATGAATGCATAATTGTTTGCAAAACAACTGTACGAGTTTGGCTTATTAGATTTCAAAGTAAATGTGGTTTATGTTTTTTTCGGCAGCTTAATTCTGTCTTATGCCAATGCATTTGGTGTACCAACGTTGCAATATTTGGAAACACAATGTTTCAAACAAACGTACGGTAACCACAGCAGTCTCAAAACCAAATTTTCAAACAATCGCATACATAACAATCATAAGAATAATCTTCATTCGACTACATGTCGTTTCTTATCTTAACCGGCATATTGTGATTGCAAATTAAGTTGGCCAAATATATACTTCATGTTCCAGCAATTCATAGCAACATCGTATCTGCCGTCTCCAACAACGACATAAATCTTCGAATCTCGTATATTCAAGACATATACGTGGGTTGTTCATTTAATTCCCGGACGATCGATATTGCTAAAAACCCATAGGACGGATATTAATGAAAACGCACACAAGTACATTCACATCATTCCTTAATTCACATACAAAATTTCGACTTGGTACAATAAAGGGTTTTCATTATATCAGCGTTTTAGTAAGTTCATGTAACGTTAGTCGGTCCAAATCGACGTCAAAAATGGCGGCGTTACGCCGTTTGCGCATCTGAAACGCTCCTTTTTTGCATCATTTAATCATTATTTAGGGGTCAAGAAAATGCCCGAACATATATGTTTGCCGTGTTAAGAGATCAGTAGTGATGTAATATGTTATAACTACGGTTAAATCGCAAGTAACTGCAATTTATACGGCAGTTATCATTCTATTCGTATCTACCGCCCAAAAGGCCTTGAATCTACGTCTTTTTCTGTTGATGACGTTAGAGTTGCACGGCTTATGATCATCACGTGGTGATGCCACATCATCGTAGAATGGTTTATTTAATATATAATCAACGGTTTGCATTTACGATATGCGTGTAAATGGTTTTTCTATAAGAGAGACTTGCGTTTTCTATGTGTACGGCCGACATTTTCATAAAATTGTTTCACTATCCGTTTTCTCTAAGCAAATCCGAGTTTATTGCGATATTCACAACAGCACGCTCTTTGTCATGGGAACGTAAAATGTTATATGGAATTGACATCAAATGTTATATTACACGACCTAGATGCCTACATATTGTTGTCTGACGTTTTCTGCTTAAAATTTGCGATAATACCACGACCCCTACCAAATTTACACTCTTCATACCACTACAAAATTGGGATGGGCCGGGTAGTCGTTTGTGGGGTTACTATAGTAACCATAGTTTGTGTTCGGTTGGATAAAATTATTTCATGTTTTGTCAAATAATCCAATTGGTAACTAAGTCTTATGAAACGAAATTTTACTACAATCGTATGTTCAAATCGAGCGCTATGGGGATCGTCCGGGAATTAAATGAACAACCTCGTATTATCCAAATCTATTCTCTGGTCTCGAAAACTGTTTGATAGTTATGATTAGAAATTGCAGTTATGAAGCGCCACCTTCAATAAAATTGGTTAATTGGAATGCGAAGAATACATTCTTACGCCGTCGCTGTTACTCGGAAGTATATCTCCGTGGGTAGCTGAATACTATATTTCTCATCTGACATGCTTCTTGAATAAAACTTTTATTATATCATGTTTTCAACCGATGGCACGATATATTACGAATGGAAGTAATTTAGACGCGAATTTACTTCTTCCGATTGAGACTTAATACAATTCAATCGAATTCACATCTAAAGAGGAATAAAAAAGACACGATGCTTCATGTACATGCATAACAGTTAACAAGAACAATCTATAGTTTTTGTATTGTATGCGACAAATTTAGTTTAATAATGTGTCCTTAGATATAAATCCTGATGCTGCTGTTGGTAGCTTACCCGAATACATACACATTGATATACTCGTACACATTTTACCAAGTTGAACGTAAAATATTAGTCGAACTTCAATCATTATGTCGCCAGCATACGCAATCAATGTACAACACGATAAAACAAAATTATCTGACCAAAAAGCAACGCAGACTTGGTAACCATAGTCAGTATGCCAAGTACCAAAAATGGCCTAACCCAAAAAAATAGTACGCACAAAATGTTTTTGCATAAAATGGTTATTTAACATGTCCTTTCATAGAAACCAAATGATGCAACCTTGTCATCATTGAGCATTTCGATATATTCAAGATGGCCGCCAAGATGGCCGCCAAAAATCTAAAATGTTCATATTCAAACAATTGTCTATGTTTTCAATAGCAAAAACACGTATGTTTAGTAATTTATTGTTGAATAAGGAGTTTACATATATTTGGACAAAATATTGATTTGAAATATTCAAAATGGCCGACAAAATGGCCGCCAAATCAGACAAAAGTGATATTTTTATTGTTTTTATCACTTTTATTTCTTATAACGCAATTATTCAACAATTATCGTAATAGTTACATAACATTACACCCAAAAAGGTGTAAGTCATTATTAAGGTGGATGTAATCATACTTACCCCCCCCCCAATCTTTGATGAGGGAGTATAATATTATTGTTATGTACATGGTATATGTTGGTGATCTTCGTCGATTCATCAGTCGGTAGGCTTAAAGGTTTTTGTTCAATAAAGCTTGACACAACGATCCTTAATATGTAAGCAAAGATTAGTCAGCAGACGACCCCTTTTGTGACCTTTAACATATATGAATAGACCAAATGACTGACGATCAATAAGCACAGTTGAAACCCAAGATCTGAAAAATCAACAGGAACCATTCTAGTGGGTATTTTGTGTTCAGTACATTTTGTAGATCAACCTTCACTGTTGAATACCTGGCTGAAAATTAGGCATGCAAGTTTCACAAGCATGTTATATTGTACTCTTTAAGAATAATCAAGTTGTTTATTTTGTATGTGAGATTTTATTTTTTCATCATTTCCTGAACCACTACAAGGATCATTTTCATATTTCAATGGTGTTCTTCGTCTATTTGGACCCTGATGAAGACTATTGCATATTCGAAACGTTGGTTATGCTCAATAAAAGATATAAATTGACCCTTCTTGTCCACATATTCCGCTTTTCTACTTTGACTTGTCAATCTATTTCGGTAGTTACCAGCTAGAATATGTTTGACAAACTGCAGTTAGTCAGGTAGCACTCACAATGAATAGCTGTCAAAATTGTCTTCTTATGAGTTAATTGCTGGCATCTTGAATGGTGTACCTGTGCTAACCTTTCTAACATGCTTACTTCTGATTGAGGAATATCTGCAGTACTAGTATATGGAATGATGACTTAGAACTACTCTTTCCCGATTGACATACAGCTGACTTTTCATTTATAGGCCAAAATATGTTGTACGCCATACGGAATGTGATAGTTTGATTGTGTCTGGTGAGTGGATGAGCCTTAACTTGTTTAAGCCTATGTTTATGATATGATGTAAGTTGTTAGGTTATGTTTCGTCGTTATCATACAGTTCTGAAGCCAATTTGAGTTGATGCTAGTCACATAACCCTTGCATCTACTAACTTATGTTTTCCCGATTGCGTGACCGCCTTGTTAGATGAAGGTTCCTAATAATATGTGTGAAAAAAACTATGAATATATATTATAAATATTAACTGTATGATGTCTTATTGTTCTGGTTATAACTATTTATAATTATCAACATGTCTGGTCAAATTGTGGGACACATCGCCGTCTTAGAGATCGCATCACATGTTTACACTTTCTGAATATGTAATGTTTCTATGACAGGGTGTGCGCTTTGGCATAAGAGAGGCACCTGGTTCGCAGTCTACGCTACTGTTGAATTTCACACACAATGCTACACTCCACCGAGGTGTGAATTGGTACCTTTTCGTAGGCGTTGTTTGTACATATTCTATATTCCTTAGGACCTTAATAGGATATAAATAGCTTCATCAAGGATATTCTTGACCTTATTGATTGCTTATGTTGCAATTCCATCTGCCCTGTACATGATGATTACTCCAAGGTCTTCCTGGTGGAAAGCGTCAGTCAACATGGCAGAGAACATGAGACTGAACAGTGTTGACATACCTTGGGAATCAGTCGACGTCTCTGTCGCCCAGAACTCGGGTCATCATTTCGTCATTAACTGACGAGTGGACTGGGCATCCAAACTTGACCATTATCTTCCAAAGTCCCTCCTGGCTGACGGTGTCAAAGGCCTTGGACAGGCCAACCAAGGGTGGGTATAAGTCATGATGACTTTTTACCTGTAGCTGGCAGGCTGTAATGACTACTGTTCAGCTCTGAGTTTCTGACAGCAATCCATTTTCTAGATGGCGTACTACAATGTAGTATCATGCTGTTGAGCATTTATATTCTGACAAGAAGCTTACCTGCAATGCCGAGGCCTTTTATATTTCAGCTGGAATGGCATCTGAGTCTGGTGCCTTTCCACGGGATTGTTGTTTAGTGGCTTTCACCACTTCCTGGATTGTTGGTGGTCTGCCAATGGTGAAGTTCATTTACACTTCTGGTTGGTGGACAATGGCCTCATCGTTACTGGAGGAGAGTCAGTTCAGTACGGCATTTAAGTGTCCAGCCCATCTATTGAGGATCTTTGACAGATCAGTGATAAATGTTGACGAGTCCGAGCTCAGGAGGGGTAAGATGCCTGAGGATTTGGGTCCATAGACTGTTTTTAGTGAGTCATAGAATCATTTGCGTCATGGGTGTCAGCAAATATCTGTATTTATGAGGACTTGTCACTAATTAAGCCATTAGTCGTGCATGTCTCTTAGCTTTACTAGTAATTGGCATGATTGTTTGGTTCGTTCTCGGCCTTCTGTGGCTGTTATATCATCACAGTCAGGTACTTGGAGCTGTTTTTTAACTCTGAATTATGGTCCTGCTGATAGGCCAAATTGATGCAGTAATCCAGATATTTCAGTCTCGTGTTTCTTGATTGTGCGGTCAAGGATCTCCCGCCAAGATGAGTGGAATTATTGCTTTGGCTGAAGTGAACGTCAGAGAATCTGCTGCTGAGAGCTGTACGCTAAGGATTCGTTTTTCCCTGTGGCCTTCGCTTGGATTTGAGATGAATGGATAGCTTAGAGATGACAATCATACTTATGGTATGTCCAGCATTCAGCACCACACATAGTCTTGGTGAGGTTAACATATTGCCTGTCTACCTTCCTGGTGAAGACATAGTTCAGGTGCCAATGTTTGGCTTTTAGTGTTTATGGAAACATGGGCATATTGCCTTATTTTCGAAATAAATTACCTGTCATTTTTCCAATTTATTGGTCGTTTTGTCAGCCATATTGATTATTTTCAAAGTTATTTTTGTTCAAAATACATTTAAAATACTTGTCCAGAACTTATACCAATAAAATACTACATATATTATACAATATAGAAGTGATATGTACTTTATTTTTTATTTTGGGGCCATCTTGGCAGCTTTTTTCAATTTTTCATATGCTCAGTAATGCCTCACTTGCCCATTGCCCTGGTAGGAACATGCTTTAGAACCATATATACATATTTTTTAACATAATGTGGTTTTTATTGATAAAAAACAATATATCACATTTCCCCTTTTCGGTAGCCATTTTGTCGGCCATTTTGAATATTTTCAACCCACTTTTTTATTTCGAATACTTGTCTAGAATTTCTTACAATAATTTTTTATGTATATGTTCAAAACTTCCCATTTTACTTTCAAAATAGAAGATAATATACAATTTTTAATATTTTGGCGGCCATCTTGGCGGCCATCTTGAATATTTCAAAATGCTCAATGATGACAAACTTGCATCATTCAGTTTCTTTGTAAGTACATGTCAAAGGACCATTTTATGCAAAAACATTTTGTGCGTACTATTTTTTTGGGTTTTGCCACTGGCATACCGACTACCATACTGCAATTATGATTTGGAATAAATACGATACTAAATGTACTCTTAAAGTTTATTTGAACTATTCCGAATACGCTGAATACGAATCGATCGGATCCATCTACATTGCATTTGTTATGGATAAAACATACATTTGTCGGATACATTCTCATAATTGTGTCGTTTCTCTCCTTCTATAACGTTAAAACGGTCAAAAATGGTGCTGGGACGCAGCGTGATTGGTATTTGCCTAATTGCCAACAACTTCCCTTACTATTTATATATGTCGCCGGAGCTAATTTAAGATAATCAGTGTTTATGATTTTTGTCATTTTCTTGAAACCTATCTGTGAGCAGCGAGCTTGTGCTTTAAAGGGTATTTTGATTATTATTGAAGGTTTTGGGTCAATTGCCATACGTTGCTGTCACTCTTGCACAACGCGTCGGTTTATCACACTCGTCAAACATGAATCAATACACTAGTGTTAGTAACAAGACATTTCAATTACATCGAGGACTTAGACAAAACTACTGCTCACCAATAAAATACACAATCAATGGAAAGAACGGAACATATAAGCACTCGATTTACGACAAGCAAAGGAACAATTGTGATAATCGGATACGTTTTATGATTCCCGTTAGGAAAGTATTGTCAGGCTAAAAGTACCTAAACAAAATGAGCAGATACAAGCGTTAAGTGTTAGTTATGTTATATCGACGATGATGCTATACTGCGGTAATCTACATATCGGTTTCCCGGATTTGTTGGGGACTGTCTAAACAAAAAGAACAGATGTAAGAGTTAAATGTCAGTGATTTTATATCGACGATAATTCCATACTGCAGTTATCCACACGCGCATCCTTATTACAGATAATACTTTATTAGCAATAAGCAAAATACACATATTTGGTTTTTTTTGTATAGCCAGTAACTTGTCTGATTCCATCTTAATTACCAAATGTGTCGTTCCTTTATGCATAGGCCAAATGCAAGTAATTTATTAAATGGGATATGCACAGGCCGACTCTATATATAACAATAAAAGCTTTTAATTTACGACGAAAGCATCAATGACCAACATGCGATTTGAAAGAAGGGATGCCGTCTTGACTGTGGTTTGGCATGAAAATTTCCTTTTTTACAGCGTGTTTGATATAAATACACAAATAAATCGGGCATTGACCTGCATATCGCTTGATTGTTTGATTGTGCTCGAAATGTGTATTGGATTGTAGTACTGGTATGCACTCACTTAAAAAAGTAGAGTAAAAACGATTTTATATAGGATCTCTCACTCGTTGTTAATTGATATAAGTTCTATTAAACATGTCCTGGAAATTTTATTAATCAATTGACAGCGAGTGAGATATTATTTATGTCACATGACACTTATACATGTATCGCAAAATATTTAACGTTCTAACGTTATGTAGTATAACGATATACTGCGCATTTGACGTATGAGAAATGACTAGCCCGGATACAAGGAAAGTTTTATAATACAAAAACGTTACATATTTTATATGTAAGAAGGGATTTGTATCCTGATGGTGTAGTGTTTATAAAGCAATCACGTACTTTATATCAACATTGAAGTTTAATAAAACAAACTCTGATTTAATAGCTGCTTCCTTGCCTTTCGGGTTTCCTCACTTCTATTTTATATCGCCAAATACAAGTACTACTTTCCTTGAAATTGACGACGGTAATGCACATTCCTTAAACCCTATGACATACTAATATTTATTTAATTATCGAACGTATATACTAGTTATAAACAACAACATAATAACATAAATATGGTGGGTATAATTGATGTGGATTTTCGATTGCGTTATTTATGACGATTCCAGTATATACCTAAAAACCCGAAACGGGTCGGCAGCACTCATCAGAAACTGCCAAGCACGAAATGTATAAAAGGGACAAAAGACAAAACACTCACAGACCACAAGCGCAAAACGATATGAGGAAACATGTTTAAACCACAATTCCAAAGAATAATCACACTAAACAGTTGTTTATAAACGGATAACAACTAGTATTACTTCATTTCAACAGGAGTTAACTTTCCTTTATCAGCACAGACGAATAATGCGGCTGAATGAACACATCGGTTATTTCCCCCTCAATAACAATGCTGAGACATTTAGAAGCGAATAACCAGGGTCCATTTCCATTACTAAGAGTTAGACAGTTTGAATAGACGCCAAACGCTGAACAATTATTCGTATACAGGACATAATAAAGCAACATAATCGATCAGGAAAAATGAATCTGATATTTTATTGAATATAGTAACATTTATCCATCTAGAAGTACTTCATCAACCGCTTCTGGTGTGTGTTTGTAAGATTGTTTAGTATTTGGATTCCTATAGTTAATATACTGGTACACATTTCAAATACTAAGAAGTTATCTTCTGAAGTATTTTTACGGTTATACTTCTAAATATGACCAATAGAAATCCAGTCTAAAGCATATTAACGTGTCATAGAATGCAGACGAATGGT
This sequence comes from Spisula subtruncata, assembly GCA_963678985.1. Taxonomy (NCBI): domain Eukaryota; kingdom Metazoa; phylum Mollusca; class Bivalvia; order Venerida; family Mactridae; genus Spisula; species Spisula subtruncata. The sequence continues at coordinate 34,077,666 of OY787666.1, read as the reverse complement.
ATTCCGGTCCAAGACTAACTCATAGACCTACGATAACATGGAGATATACGTTGATAATATCAGTACCGTGGTTTATAACACGCAACCTGTCACTTTCTTCAATAGCTAGTTAAAGATCTAACCATTATAGACCGATGTGACTATTTTTCGTCAGATGTATCAGTTTTGAAACTAAGTAAATCTAAATTTTGACGAAGTCACATAACTGGGTTAAACTGGGAGAGAAAAGCTAAAACATGGTTCGGGAGTGTGTTTATGTATAATCAATTAATTGCTCGATGTACCCGGATACTATTAAGTAAAGTAGTTCTACTTAATGATGTGTGACAATTGCAATTATATGCTAGTTAAGGATTTCTCATCGATTCTAGCAAATAATCAGACGAATATGAAATCGAATTCTCAATACATACATATTTAATGCTACAGACATACGATCCTGCGATTATTTCAAGCAACTTTAATTCTGAGGTCGATCGCATCTATTGATCTAGACAGCCTATCAAGTTAATATATACTTTCTTTTCAGGTATTAAGTATTGCATAACGTCTAACATACTACTATCGTCTTGTTTGATGGATATTTGCCTGTGTAATCTTACCTGCATATGTTTATTACAGTCAGAGTCTTATTGCTGCGTCTTATTACATTCTGTATATCTATACCTTGTGTTTTAGTTCGTTGTTAGTGTTAGCTTTTTTATTCTCGTTATTGCAGTGTTCAGTATGAGTTTCAAAATTAGTTTTCGCCTGAAGTAAAATGCACCTTCTCTGTTTGGCACTGTGTTTGTATATTTATATTTAAAAGGGTGCTGGAGCGGCTTAACAACTGAAAGAGCCCTAAAAATTTGGTAACTCAACTTATTTACCTGCGATTGTCCGCCGTACGTTCACGGGGAGCTTTTATGTATCGTAAGTGTTTGTCGCATTGACTACCAAAACATGATACCCCTAAAAATGTCTAAGCATGTTCAGTGAACAAGCGCTTTGGCAGCTTGTTAGTACCTTCACCGTTAGTGATCGTAACCGCTAGTTATTCAAGATTTATACCAAAATGTTGCCATTTCCAATATATTAAGATGTACTTTGTTAATTAGAAAGGCGAGAAAATATAACTTATATCTTAATCACAAACCGGCATCAAGTTTTGCTAGAAAATGTAAAAATCAATATAACGTTTCGGTGATGGAAGGAACCGTATATCTATGGGCTTAATTAATTGTATTCATTCCCGAAGCCTGAGAATGAAATATCGGTCTTAAATCCATGCTATAAGCTCGGATATATCGGAATCTATTCGACAGAGAGAACCAGTAAGTGAGAGTAGAGTTTCTGTTGATGAAGAACTTGAAGGCCGGAATTTGTTTTTTACAAGACGATTTATTATTATCAACAAGCACTAGTCGTGAAATGTTTATTAAAAACTAGTGGTTTCGTATGATATATTAGTATCGTAACATTTATATGTTTGTCTTATTTAATATAGTAATGTGAGTAAAAGTATATCCGGATTTATACCAATAAAAGTGTTACAAACGTCTTTGAATTTCTACTATTGGTGAAATATATTGAGTGTCTTTTTCATAGCAATTATTGAAATTTTGTGATAGGTATTGTTGTTAACAAACACCACTATTTGACTCTCAGCGCAACTAGTTAGTGAAATTTATTGGTTTGTTGAGTGGAAAGGCAGTTTGTCTTTGCGTGTAGTTGATAGCATAAAATACTTCACTAGATTGCAACAAATGTTTTGACACGCAGATGTGTTTTAAGTGCTTGTGGGATAAATAAAACGCTGAGAATTTATGTTCCCCAATATATAAATATTTGTCTTGGACTAATCAAAGCCTTCGAACGGTAAGTAGAAATTTTTATCTTAACTAGGAAAATGAAACGTTAATCATATGCCGAGATGCTTAGTATCACGCGTGCGATGACAGTCGTACAGAAATAGGGGAATACCAGTATTTATTATTCATTTAATTACGTCTGTGTAGTACTATCAATTACTGTTGCCTGACAATGTATACTTGTTATACCAGTTCTTTGAGCTTATGTCGTTTTAGCATTTAGCCCCAACAAAATGTTTACATCTACATTCAATATGATGGAATGATTGGTAAATAATAATAAAGTTTTATTCAAAGATGGCAAAAAGCTAGGAACTATTTTTTAAATGCCTTTTTGTTTCACAGTAATTTTTATATTATTTTTTAAACAGATTTTCTGATACAAATTGATCAATGTCATTCTTTTAACAATGGTTCTATAAAATTAAAATGACAAACAATACATTGTTTACTTAAAGGTGAACTTATAACTAAGTTGGAATGAACAAGATAGTGTTCCTAAGGATTACATTTCTGATGTGATATCATATCTTATTGCCAAATCTACTTTCGGACAAACACATTTGTCACATATAGAATAAATGAACACATTAGATTCAAAATGACGGAATACCTGCCTTATATAATAATTTGATTAAACATGAACTGTAAACACTATAGAGATTGTGTGCTGAATATGTCACCATCACACAAGCATACACAATGGGAACGCGTAGTCTAGCTATTTCAAATAAACAAATCGATTCTCAGAGTAACAAATAACTTATCAGCACTGGCTTTAACTAATGTGTCGTTTCGTTTATATTTGTCAATAAATTGAACATATGACGAATGTTTAAAATTGTAACAAGGGAATACTTTTATGAGCACACCTTAATTTTTTATTATATAATATCATTCATTATGCACATGCATACTGAGTGTCTTTGTGTTTGCTAAAATATATAAATCAAATTCACTAACATTGCTGAAGGGTTATAAGCAACGATATCTGGACAGATCATTGTGACATGAATAACGTAATTCAAACAATTCTCTGGGGCGTCTGAAGTAAACGAATAAAACATTGTAGAGTCGTTTTAAAACTCAACGATCTTGAAATACTGCCAAAGGGACATTTGGTTAAACCAAATCCAAATTTGAACAAAATTCAGATTTGTTTTCTTGTGATACGTTGACTCTGTTTTGGTCGAAATTCTGCTTATGGGACAAATTCATAAATTATTTATATCGATGTCTATAAATTTATACGGAAAAGTTTTATCCATAGTAAAATTTGAAATATACTGGCCAAAATTGTCAAATGAATATCACTTGATTGAATATTGTCTTAATGATTGTGCTACTGATGCATAATTTTTATTTATGAAATTTTCTAGCCATGTACCATTTGTAAATATTATATATACTTAACTGTAAAAAGTTATGAAAAATATGAAAGACTGGTACGCGAACATTTCTACAGGTACCATTGTAAGAAAATACGAACATAGTACGTGTACCTACGTGTATACACATTTTCACTAACATTGAACATTTTGTTGTAACTTATATAGCGGCTTGTGTGCTTGTTACCTACGTGACAAGTTTTATAAACAGTTTTAATGTGTATAGAGCTATATTCAAACAGTCTTTCAATGTCCGAATAATTACTTGCATCGTTTTTAGTATGATACTAGACTACCTTAATTGCAAATGAAAACTTTGGATGGGTTCCGTGTACTTTGATTTAATTTTCGAAAAATAGACGATTCTTATAGTTCCATAGGGTGTTCTACAACACTTTCGTATGAAAATGGACAGTTGGCATGTCCAAAAAATCATAGAGAGTGTTTCTGTTAAAACTGAAGCTAAAAATGATCTAATGGATATGAAAGCATAATTGTTTTTCATTTTTTGAAACTTAAAAAAAAAATCTTCCGATATAGCTCTATAAAATTTAAGTGTAATTTACTGCCTGAAAGATACGACTGTAACAGACTAAATGTGTTGTGAACTATGTAGTAAACTTTTTGGTACCCGCCGCAAGTAACAATAATAAAAAATCGAAATTTGACAATATTTATGTAACTTATTATGTCTATAGATTTTGTCAGCATGACGTTTTTGTGAAGGCATGCTTTATCTTACATACGTACGAGTACGAGTATGTATACTGTCTTATATCATGCATTAACGTGTTTAAATGATGTTATATATTTAACATGAACGCCGTTATTGTTAATACAAACATACACCCTTATTGATATCAATATGATTATCGCATTTTAATAGACCTGTCAGTACTATTAAGATTCCTCTATGGTTTTAAATAACCAGAACTTGCACAACTTAAAACTTCTTAGAAATAATAACTTCATCGACAATTGTATGTTTATTAAGCGGGTCTTCATTTTATTATTATGCTTGATACGGTTACTATACCCTTGTATGATTGACATTATACGTGTATATTTAGTTCAGATAAGGCAGCTGCTAGATCAATTAGTACAAACCAGCGTATCCGCTGACTTTATTGTTATTTCTAATAGAATAGAGATATTACTGTTTTAGATGCGGACTTCATCACATTTGTGTTAATTAAATATTGTCTAGGATTGTCTTAATATATAAACTGTGGTTTATACCCATTTTCATCAAGACTATGTTAAATTTATAATTATCAATATTGGATGTTAGGTTTCTCATTGAGTAGTGTATATGGTTGATACGGTTAAATATTAAGGTGCCTATAGTTTGATTTATACGTTGACCGTGATTAATAATTCTGTTCAAATCAATACACAACGTGAACAAAAAAAACGTTTGGTAAAGCATCAGTATGTGTCGAAGATAATGACAGTATGATAGCAAATACAGTGAGATAAAAGTGTGACATGAAGAGATACATGCATATATTTAGTTGCGTCATCATGATTGAAATGGTTGTTTTAGCCAATATGCCAACGAATATGCTTTATTATACTTAACAAAATCTTCCGGGCAGTAGAATATAATTCAAAGAAGTAGTTATCCTCGTGGTTGATACTATACTGATATACTTATCTGCACGTATTTCTATTCGGTGTTCTGTTTGTAATTTGCTTGCCCAGCTGTGCTCCTAATTTTGTATTGCAGAAATACTTTCAGATGAAATCGAGCTAGAACTGAGTTATCCTCTTAAATTCCGTCACAATAACAAATGTCAAATTTGTATACGACAATGTAATCAAGAGACATTAATTATATAATATCAAGTATTTGTCATTTTCTAACGGGCCTCTTTCATGCAGAATAGCCACTTCATTATACTGGTTTTGCATATGTTCTAATCAGCAATGCAGAGCTTGCAGTTAGTACTCTTTTTTATGCATTTTGCACTTAACTGTTTCTGTTGTATTCCTTGGCCGATTTGTTGAAATGTATTTATATCTACGAGCGTATTCTACTTCTGATGCTCCGCATCAACTTCTTGTTCTATAATTGATTATATTCACGTAATTTTAAGACCGAGAAAATTAAGTTCAGGTCTTCCATTTTATTTCGATAACAAGGTTGGTTCTGGAATTGTTCCCCACACAAAAATCAATGCCAGAGTTGCTCGTTTCCAGACGAGTGTTCAATTTGTCTGAATTGAATTAAAATAATTCGAATAAAACTGTCATATGTAACAGGCGTCAATCCCCTGAGGCTATCAAACTCTCAATGCTGGCATAAGTAGAAGAACAAATCGTCTCGTTACTCTATTCCCCTTAATGTCACTTGATATTTTAGAAACAAACTTCGTATGTCGCATACAATATATAAGGTGCAAAAGTAAACATATCTCATGTCTAAAACGATTTTCAACTGTCTTCGCGGCGGCTGAGAATGTCGTTAATTATGAAATATGTGAAATTCAGTATTCATTATCATTTAATGAGGAAATACGAGTGTTACAGTTGTAATTCAACCATCTCCGTCAACAAACTTGTGACGTTATTTAGAATGTTGACGCCAAACCGCACTTTAATTGACATCCAATAATATGGCAATATTGTCAAACCTGTTTTTAATACCAAAAGCGGACAACATCTATTGTTCATGTAGATGTATCATAAATATCCCTTCCAATAGTGTGTTTTCGTTGATATTTAACTTGTCAATAACAAAACGTTAGTGAAAAGCGGCCAAGTGTTGCTGTTCCTAAGGATGATATATTTCACATATTACATCCATGTTCAGTATGCAAACTCATTGTCTCTCGATGCTTCAAAATGTGATTGTCATAATGTTCAAATATTGCTTCTTCTTTAAATATAATACGTCAATTGTTGTAATCTAAAACTGTCATGTATGTTTGCAAAACTATATTCATAATAATTGGATTAATTTTAGGATATACATAACATACAACGAATTGCATTGTTACAATTCTCATAAAAATATTTATAAAATTAATTAATTAATTAATATTGATACGGTGGATGTTTATACAAAGCGTGCGCATGCTAAATTAAATACAAAATTCGACGAGTATATCTAAGACAAATACTTTTACAGGCATAGTCTGAATTTCCTAAGCGAATATCGTCCTCACCTCACTGTTGCTAAAGGTTTTTACAATTTGGATGAATACGAGTCTGAATACTCTAAACAGTCGCCAGAATGTCTGCCAGTTTGTCCCGTATTTTGCATTAATTATCTCGTTTGAAATTTGTTTCTCTGAAATTTAGACTATTTTAGTTATATTTGAAAACTGTTCGCATGACAGTCTATATATTTTTACTACAAAGTAAGAATTATTATCCGAATGAATTTACAACCAATTCGAAAAAGTGGAATTAAGAGCTACTTGATGAAACTAATATTCGTTTTATACGAGCAGCATGCGTCAAAAAGTATATTGCAGCAACTTGGTGTTTCGTGCTAAAACAAGATGTTCTCCTGGCAATTTGCTGTCCTTGATATTATATATTAAGTTATTGGACGAAGATAAAATATTGAACTTATTATCATAGGTTAATTTATTTCTAAGTAAGATTAAACCAAAGAAAAAAGGTAAAATTAGCAATGCCAGTGACTTTAGAAAACTAGACAATTGCAAATCAGGTAGCGCCATAAACCAGTACCACACCAAAAATCACAAGTCGATTTCAAGTCACAGACCAGTTGCTTTTATAAAAAAGAATGGCCACATTGCTTAGGTTTTATTGTATACATGATATTGATCACTTATTTAGGTGTCAAATATCTTCCAAGAACAGAAATAAAATATTAATTATATCCTCGTTTGTACTACATAACCACTCCAACAATAATGATGACGTATAGTTTGTACATCGGTGACTATATGATGTTATTTCTTGGAATTATCGAGATATCTTCATACTGGCAGGAATTGATTTTCAATTTTAGATTGAGAGCTTGTTAGATCACAAAAAGCTTCCTTCTATGTACGCAACAGCTTCTATACAATCTAATCATTAGTCATGCTTTTCTTGAGACAAAATTGACAGCTAAATAAAATCTCCACATTGGCAGCGACGGTTTTCTTTATAACGTATATTATATCGTTTGTATTTCGTTGGTTTAATATAGCATGTACGTGACTTGTTGATGGAAAGGGATATTACCATGTGTCAATGAACACTTAGATAAAGATTATTACATATTAGAGTGAACTATTTTTATTCCTAACATGTTACAGGCACATATATATAGCAATATATTTGCAAGTAGGCGTATTTCTAGAAAATTGGTAGACATGTCTAATTTCCAGTTCCAGTTAATAATACGTTGCCAAATTAACATAATTGTACTGACATTTAAGCATTGGATGTTCATTTGGTCATGCATATATGAAGCACATATTGAAAATACTTTTGAAACGTCTTTTGTTGCCATATTCTAAAAGTTATCTCTACAAAGAAAACCGTAATGCTCTGTATCGTACACTGTCGTGTTATATCAAACAGAGTACACAATGTAACACTTAAAGACGGTTTCTGATTTGCTTTAGTTCATTTTTATAATTTCCGCTTTGCAGTTAACCCGTGGTTCAATTTAAGAACTTTGTTCCGAGAACGATTAAGAATAGTTAATTTTTCTATTCCGGCTAAACTATGATAAATTCACCATTGGATCACTCGTTTGGGAAATATTTCTTCTCAGTTTTCGACGATCATTATCATATTAACTTTAACTCATGCATCATTTACTTCATTCTTTATTTGTATCATTGTGTTTGTCTGTATTACCCTGACCCAAAATGTGTTTTTCCTTATGAGAACTAATAGTTTTCCTGTAACGTGTCCATAAAAGCTGTCTGCAAATTGTTGATACTTTTAACTTAATTGGATGAATGTCAGTAACAAATCGGTTATTTACGTTAGTCTGGTATAATTCCTTAAACTATCAGGTTCGGGTGAAATTTGGTAACAAACAAATGATTAATATACAAATAACGTTTGTAAAAAATAATTACTTGTGTTTGAACGTTAAAGTACAATCAACAGTATTGATGACATAATGGTGACTATACAGTCAATATTACTACGTATACTGACAACCGTTCCTGGAATCACTGAGATTGTCATAGATATACATAGCACAAAACTATGTAGCCCTGCCATGACCAAGTCAATGACATTGAATATGGAACAAATCTACACAATCCGCCTACCCGAGCAGTTACGATAAATCATTCAACATTTGACAGATGCCACTTTGGGCATTTAACATCTCGTCCGGTTTTATGAGGGCAATCTGTCGTGTGTTTGTGTTGTTAGTTGTTTTCTGTATTACATGTTCTGTTCAATTTCGTCTATCTGTTTACAACTGAAGTAATCGTGTGTAGGTGGGATTAAAACGCATGATCCCATAGACGATAGCACATTGCACAAAAATCACAAACATCTCCAAAAACAATCTTAAAACTTTTCACATATGTAGGAATCTTGGAAAAATAGTTCCCGCATCATGTTTATCGATATGCAAGACATTTTACCCATTGGATAGTTATTTTTTAAGATAATACTATATGCACAATTATGCATTTTACTGCATATTTAACTGTAATATCCCATTACGGTTGTTACATGTAGTGATGAGTTTATTTCCAGAAAGTCTGGTCATTTTCGTCTAACGCTATTTCATGCAAGACGTCTGAGCTTACTGTAGGAATAATGAATGGCATGTGAATATGTTTTGCCCGAGGGAAAATATGTCATCCAGCTTTTCTATGTGTTGGTAAATATCATCAACAGGAATTGTCATGTAGTTGACTGTGTAAATGAAATAATAAGGTCAGCGGAGATCGGGGCCTTAATAGTGAGGTTAGCTTCTTTGTCCGCCGACCGGATGCACGTCCGCATATATGCAGTCCTGATATAGCCTTCTAGTCTTAGCGTTGTAACGCATGATCTGTCAGATCTTAGTCTTTCTTTGGCACACCCTGGCTCCGATCGCCGGAAGCATCTCAAGAAGAAATCTCAAGTTGAGGTTTTTCTAAAGTCAGAGCCGCAATTAAAGATACATCTGAAATTCCATATCGTGATAATCACTGCAATGAACTAAGAATACTATTTCTGTCTAGTGATGATGATTTTAGCCCAGCCTCTTAAGGAAAATATCTAAAAGACACATGACAATATTGGAAATAAGATGTATCTCAGATTGAGATGTTTAGGGAGACTGGGGCCTGTTGTATTGTAATGTTGCAACATACTGAGTCATGTGTGACGACAACACTTTAACAGTCTTCTAATGTTAGTTCTATTGGCACCAGCACTGAGGAGACCAATTGTCTGGACATGGACCTCATCAGACAGCAAGCCAATAGCTATATGTTCATGTAATATTGATAAATAGTTGATAGTTGGCATTTGTCAGTTGATGAATTTGATAAGTGTAAGGAAATAAATTGTTCAATAGGAATGTTGACAATTATTCAAATCACACCCAAGATATATCGCCTTGTTGTCTCTTCAGGGAATTACATGTTGTTGTCAACATTAAAGTTAATTCAACCATTTCCGTTTTGTCAGCTTTTCGGTGAAGTAAATAAAAGTTATATAGTTGATAAGTAAGCGGACCAGGAATTTCATTTGTACTATACGTGCGATAATGAGATTCGTATCAGTTAGAATCGAGGCAATATATTATATAAAACGTGTCATTCATTCACATTGCCGATGGTACCAATTTAATCACGGACCATGGTGTGCACCAATGCCCCTGTCAGATGTGTTGATTCGACTGAATAATTTCGAGCGCAATTGTACAACACCTGCAATACTTTGAATATATATACATTTTTCTGTTAAATTTCTTACATAAAATAATCCATCATTCTATACATAATTTTAACAAGTATTTACTTGATCATTTTTTCTCAGATATCTTCATACAGTATGAGCATCACTGTACATGTAGGTTTATGCATAGCATTATTACATGGCTAATATGAAACATGTCCAATGGCTCAGACCAACACTACATTCACCTAAGTGAAATTAATAAACCCTTAACGTTAATGATAAGTGTATAATAGGTTTGAGCAAAAGCATTGAAACATTCTTCCTGTGTTACTACACATTGACAGTATTCCTTTCCAAGGCAAGCATAACACGCATGTAGTAGGACATTGCGTGTCTGGAGGTCACATGATGCTTTGAATCTCTAGATAACTCACAGATACAGACTGCTTGTTTCGGACACTTTCTACAACAACATTTTATTAATCGTGGCGTTATGTTACATTAGCATTGGTGAAAGTTACTTCCATGTCTGTTGTACGCCACGCTGTCCATGAAAATGTCTGGCGGGTATGCATCGAGTGTATTTTGTGTGTCTTGACAATTGTCATTACACCAGGGCAGATATCTCTCCGCCTAATTGGTTGTCGAAAGCTGCTTGGCGAAGGTTTTCAAGTTAAATCATAGGACCATGTAATTATAATGTACCGTTGTAATTGATTTAAATGGTATAAATTGACAATTGGCGCAATGTCAATTCGGAATGTATTTATATCATTTTTGAGTGAATTAATCCTCTTCATTTACATGTCCGATCAAGGAAGATTAAAAATATTTACTATTATAATAAATCTTGCAGGCACCTACTACCATTATTACTCATTAACGGCCACTTCTACTGGAACTTATACGTGATAATACTAAATACTTTATTAATGTAGGAAGCATAGTTTGACAGGCACCTAAAGTTATCAGTTATACGTATTGACCTATAATGTAGGCAGTCAATTACTGTAACAGAAAAGAGAGATTAAAATGAACAAACGAATCTATCAAGTGTGTAGCCACAGCGGACGCAATAAACGAACGGTCTTTCAATTGTTATTGTTAACCACCGTCGATACACTGTCGGGAATATCAATCGATGAATCTATAAATCAATATGATTAAGGCTGGTGAATGTTTTATATTTTAATAGATATGTTACAGATAATCGCATTGATCGCGCGAGATCCTAACGAGATGTAATCATCACACTGTCTCACTCTGAAATACCACGTGGCTTAATTGACACAACAACGGCTGTCTAATACATTTATTAGATGTTGAAACAATTATAAGATATGGTGTTGGCGCTACACTATTATAGCGGCAATTCATTCAGACATTATTTGACCCATTAGATAAAGTCAAAACCTCCTTGATGAGTCAATATTTTTAATAAGTGCTTAAATATTTATCAGATAATACATGTATACATAATACATGTATGTAACCTGACATATGTGTACGTATTAATTTTAGGATAGTATCTATAGGGCGCCTAGGTGTGGATGATACATGTTTTTTGTGCTAAATATACTTTCATTTATTCAATATCTTTAGCTTTGCTGAATATCCAATATGGGTCATCCTGTTCTATTGCACATTGTAATTGTTTAGTTCGTTCGAACTTTGTTTAATAAGCAATATGAGGCATCAGGTCGTTTATCACACATCAATATGTAGTAATGACCATTTAATATTGGCGATTTTAAATATCATTTGTTCGTTTATACATGTACGTTGAATTTGTTGTATATTTCTTATATACCTTCTGAAACTTTATAGATTGATAAGTCGATACTTTACAAACAATGATTGAGAAAAACGTTATTATTTGCTCTTATAACATCAACTGCCTCTTTAGGGAATATGTAAAATAAGTTATGGCTTCTAAATATAGCAGTATTGGTTTCTACAATCGCGTTTAGTATCTAATTCTGGAATAAGCAACTTTTACAATTCCATTGAATGAACAAGCACTTGTGGATTGATTTTGCTTGATTAACCTTTTGTATTACCGTGATGAACATAAATCTATTTAGAATACAGGAAGCTTAACGAGGCACTTGACCAATGGAGAGGGATATGTTCATGTGGTCAACAACCTAACCAAAAAGCGGGCATGTACTCAATGTTAAGTAGATTCGAGGAAATGGAAATACGTCATGTATTCACTTCTGCTGTTATTAATGTCTTGTTTTGTATGAATTGTTCTTATCCATTGCGATGACTTTATTACAGATAAAAACGGAGTAATGTATGTATATTACATGTAGCATATGCGTTCGAATTATTCGATTACACCACACCTTTATATGTTGGCGTGATATAGCAAGTCCTTTTTGTTCATTGCCCTTTAGCTTATTGTGTGAATACTACTCTGTTTATAAACCTCTTTCTTTAAACGCATATAAAAGGATTCCAGTTTCTTTTCTCCAGACAGGTTCCTTAGAAGGTTATATGGGTTGGTAAAAGATCACATTTAGCATCAGATTATTGTTTCATTACAATTGAAGGTGTCATTCTTTGTTTCACGAACGTCATGAAGTGCTTTTAAAATACCATTTGATTCCACGTGGCGAATGTATAAATTTCATTGAATTTTAAATATAAAAAACAAAGCGTATCATAGTGTGTTGCTATGTATTCGTACGTCTTATATGCGTGGGTGCAAAATACGTTGAACGTTGAACCATGACAAACAGAAGCCGTCTCGATCACTGGATCAGAGAAATGTTTCTGTTCAGAGGTTTTTGTGTATGTTGGAAGTTGTGACAACAATATCTAAAATGCACTCAATAAAGACAATGGTTTACAAATCCATAGTACTTTCTGGTATATTCTCTATAAGATACCTAATGTTTCGTCAATTCACTTTGCTACTCGGTCGTAGTCAAACGAAAAAGGTATCTGTTTCTTGCGGCAGAGCAAGCTTAACTGTTAATACTGGTTTGTAAATTCCAAGAATACTAGGTAGTGAGCCCCCACCTTCTCCCGCTGACTTTAATCATGAAACGAATAACTAGATGGAAGCAGAAGGTTAATAACCACTAAATGCCTACGCGGACCAAAGTCAGATGCACTCAAATAGTCCGGTAAGAATTTTGAAGCGACTGGAAATGGGTGTTTGTCTTGAGAAATCAGCATCAGAATCATGAATTTAGGGTTAAATGCTTTGTATGCGTGTATGTGATGTAGTGAAATGGTTTTATTCATCCCTATTTTGTATTCTAGTTTGAATATCAAAGTGAAAGTAGGGTTAGGGCTAACGGACATTGTGTAAATTCGTACATGTGAGAAAATCTGTTCACCGCGTTTGACGAACCAAATTTTTCTGATATGATACATGACCCACTACTTTTTTTCATTTTCTTGAAGCTCGATACTATTTCTATTGATTATAAGATTTTGAGATGGCCCCATTGACAAAAAGTTGACATTTTGTTTTGGTTGACATTGGTCACTTAACATTGAGTTAAAGAGCAATTATATTTGGTGGTTTTTTACCTTAATAAATGCAAAATTCCATTTAAATAATGTTTTCATGTTTTTGCTTTTAAATGTATGGAAATGCGTTCAAGATGGGGTTTTAACTATTTTTGTCTGTGTAAAATGTCTAAAAGTGAAATGTTAGGTTGTTATCATGAAAAATTCAGGAAAGTTCAGACGTTTCTTTCTTAAATTGACATTTTCATGCCATTATTGCCCTTACTATAGTATGAGACGATGATAATTGTGATTCAATGTAATATAATGAAGAATAGACATATTATTGGGTATCTAAAGCCAAATTTGTGTTCAGAATAACATTTTAGCACAAAAACAACCCCATTTCATGTCACTATTCATACCATTTGGCAGCCGCTGACCAAATTTCTCCTTAAAGGCGCATTTTCGGGTTTGAGATGTTTTCTAGAAATTATGCCCAATTTATCTAGAATTGATTTTTTATGCTGCATATACATAGTAGCATTGAAATAGGTGAAAACACACTTAAACAAGCCAAAAAAGGTTGTCTTAAGGTTAATTACAACTAAATGCCTACGCGACCAAAGTCAGATACTATCAAATAGTCCGGTAAACGCTTCTTAGCGTCTAGAAATGGGGATATGTCTTAACAAATATGCATCTTAATCATCAAATTGGAGTTAAGTGCTTTGTATGCATGTATGTGATGTACTGAAACGGTTTTATTCAGAAATATTTGGTATTCTGGCCTGAATATCAAAGTGAGAGTAGAGTTGGGGCTAACGGACTCTGTGCAAATCTGTACATGTGCGAAAATCTGTTCACCGCGTTTGACGAAAAAAACTATTCTTATATGACACATGACCCCTACCTTTTTCATTTTCTTGAAGCTCGATACTATTTCTATTGATTAAAAATTTTGAGAGGTCCCCATGGAAAAATGTTGACATGTTTTAGCTGACCTTGGTCACTATACATTGAGTTAAAGACCAATTATATTTGGTGTTTTTTTACCAGAAGCTCAACTCTCATTTAGAGGTGTTGAAACCATTGATACGATATCTGAACCTCATTACATGTGTGATAGTCAATGTGTACAATAACAAATAAAGTCATATGTGACCAAGCAATGGCACAGGCAACAGTGGTTCAAATGCCGATTTATTTGTGCTTTCTCGTCCATTTGAAATAGATAATTAAGAGAAGTCAAATGGTTGTATTCTTGAACTATGAAAGTATTAATGGATGTGTTTTCTTAATTCAAATATACGTACATGTAATACAATATTTACATCATCTGCTGAACATAAACTGACACGACGAGGGGTGCCCGCAAGACTGTAGTACTTACATATAATTAAAGAAGGACTTACTACAGTTTTGCCCGCACCCCTCGATGTGGCAATATAAACTTGAATAGCCTTGATATCCTAGCGGCATTAGTGTGTAATATATAAGGTAAAAAAACAAAAAGAGCATGTGTCTGAAAAGATTTCCAACTGTCGACATGCCTGCTTCGATTGTCGTCTTATTATAAAATGGGTGAAATTCAGTATTCATTATTACTTAATGAGGATATGCAAGTGTTACTGTTGTAATTAAGTCATCTCCGGCAGCAAACTTTTGACGTAATTTAGAATTGTTTTGATGTCAGTCCATAATTGCCTTGAAATTTAATATAATGGATATACATTTATGTCAGTGTTATTACTTCTGCTCTATAGTCAATGCTGTTTCAAAGACAAATTACGGACCGAATAATTATTGCAAAGACTTGTGTTTTTCTCTCATTAGGCAAGTTCCCATGAATTTCAACCAGTTGGAAAACACGTTTGTAATATTGACCACGCGCCTCTATACTAAAGGCTACTCTTAGGAGGTATTCTGAAGCGGAATCATTAGTCGTTATGATGTCATGATGCATATGAGTCTGAACATCCTAGACAGTCGTCAGATTGTCTGCCAGTTTGTCCCTTATTTTTGCATTAATTATCTCTTTTGAAATGTGTTTCTCTGAAATTGAGAGTGGTTCAGTTCAATATTGGTTTTGTCATGTTATTTGTTATAATAATCCATATTGTATTAAGTGTCTCTTAAGATATCGTTTTGCATTCTTTAAATCGGCCAGACACCAAATTAATGTCACCCAAAACACAGGTCGACAATTTACATTATTTCCAAGAAATAAACGTAAAATTGGGTTTTCTTTTTAAGTTAATGTGTATAAAAATATTACAGGCGCTGTGATTTGAAAGAGAGAATGAGTGCAATTAAAAAAACCTGTTGTTAAGGCACAGACTATCTATATTAACTGAATAATTAACCGTGTTTACAATAAGTTGGTATAGTGTAGTTAAGTGCTAGTTGAGGAAACTAATATTCGTCTTATATGGGCAGCATACGTATGAAATGTCGAGCAAGAACATGATGTTTCATGCTTATTTTTTTTAATATAAAATGAAGGCCAATTAATACTTGACATTACGCCAGAGAATAGATCTCTCCGCATGGTTGTTTGTCGAAGGTTGCTTAGCGATGGTTTTGAGATTAATCCATTGGACCATGGGATTTAAATGTACCGCTATAATTTGTTGAAATGATATAAATTGATAACGGACGTAATCTCAATTACCTGTAAGAACGAATATTTTGTCTTAATTACGAATACATTATCTGAATGAAAGTAGCGTAACGTATACATATCGGTCACGATGTTGTCTTGGTGATGTGTTGTCTTAGATATTCAGGAAGTTATTAAACTATGATAAAATACTGCACACGTCATCGTTAAGTAAGTAAGTATGTACATTTAGTTGGATTGAACCCTTGCAAACAGGCATCATATTCTCATCCATTGCACTGCGCACTACGAACATGTTATAACACTCAGTTAATGCACAACATGTGGAGCAATTAACCATTGTCATACCGAAAAACACAAGTCGTCAAAGCTTTCATGACGCCTACGAATGGTCACATGCTTCGGGTTAATTATGACCACTACTTTAGGTGTCAATTTTCTTCCAAGAACAAAAATATAGCGTTTATTGTTTCCTTATTGGTGTTCATCGGTGACTATATGATGTTATTTCTTGGAATTATCGAGATGTCTTCATACCGGCAGGAATTGATTTTTAATTTCAGACTGAGAGCTTGTTAGATCACAAAAAGCTTCCTTCTTTGTACGCAACAGCTTCTATACAATCTAATCATTAGTCATGCTTTTCTTAAGACAAAATTGATTGCTAAATAAAAACGCCACATTGGCAGCGACGGTTTTTCTATATAATTGTCTACTATATCATATCGTTTGTATTTCGTTGGTTTAATAGCATGTACGTGGCTTGCTGATGGAAAGGGATATTACCATGTATCAATGAACATTTAAAAAAAGATTAATACATATTAGACTGAAATAATTTTATTTGCATGTAGGCGTATTTTTAGGAAATCGGTAGACATATCTAATTTCCAGTTCCAGTTATAAAACGTTTGACAAACAAACATAATGGTACTGACATTTAAGCATTTGATATCTATTTTTCATAAACATAGGAAGTACATATTGCGAATAATTTTGACACGTCTTTGGTCTCCATATTTTAAAGTTTCATCTTAGCAAACAAAACCGTTAGTCACCGTCACTGTATCGAAAATGTAATGTCAACAAGAGTAATACTTAAAGACGGTTTCGGATATGCTTTATTTCATTTTTGTAACTTCCGCTTTGCAGTAAACCCGCAATTCAATTTATGACTTTTGTCACGAGTACGAATAAGAATAGTTAATGTTTCGATTCCAGCTAAGCTACTATAAATTGTCATTGGGTTACTCATTAGGGAAAATATTTCTTCTCCATTTTCGGCAATCATTATCTTATTAACTTTAACCCATGCATCATTAACTTCAAAATCATTATATGCAACATTTGTCTTTGTCTGTATTGCCCTCCCATGACCATATATTAGGTTTTTATGCGAATGAATAGTTTTCCCGCAACGTGCCCATTAAAGTTGTCTGCAAATTGTTAATACTTTCAACTTAACAGGATGAATGCCAGTAACGAATTGGTTATTTACGTTAGTCTGGTATAATTCCTTAAAATATCAGATACGGAAGAAATTTAGTTTTCAAGCAAACGATTATTACACAAATAACATGCGAAAACAATTACTTGTGTTTGAAAGTTAAAGAGCAATCAACAGTATCGATGGCAAAATGGTGATTATACAGTCAATATAACTATCCTAATAACCGTACCAGGGCTCACTGAGATTATTGTGATACGCATAGCACGAAACTGGGGAGTCCTGTAATAACCAAGGCAATGCGATCAAACCAACACACCTGCGGTTTGCAAATTGTCATGAAACTTCAAGTCATTCAGATTTTGATAGATGGAAAATTTTGCATTAATTGACTCGTTCGGTTCAGAGTAGACAGTGTTGTGTGTTACATTATACGATATTTTCAGTGCTGCCTTATCTGTCCATTTTGATCATATCTATTTACGACTAAAACAATCTGGCATAGGTTGGACTTAAACGCTTGACCCAACGACTTGGCATCTAGCAAAAAAGCCATCCAAGACAATCTGGTTGATCGATAAACACGAAATGTTACCCATCTGATCGTTATTTTGTAAGATAATCCGATATGCGCTATTGAGCATTTAACTGTACGACCATCTTTGCTTTCACTGTCCCATTACTGTTGTTGGTAATGAGTTTATTTCCGGAATGTCTCGTCATTTTCTTCTTACGCTACTTCATGCAAGACGTCAGACTTCATTGTGCGAATAATGAATGGTAGGTGAATATGTTTTGCCCGAGGGAACATACGTCGTCCACCATTTACATCTATAGAAATTGTCTTGTAGTTGTGTCAATGAAATAATAAGGTCAGCGGAGAAGTGGAGTTTATGTCAGCGTTTAAGTAGCTGTAACTAGGTATTTCCTTCTAAAATACGCTCTATTTATTATAGGTTTTTTGGTATTTTTTATAATTCTTTTAATTTCGTGGACATGAGATGTCGTCCTGTCATCGTTTGGGGTACAACATCCATATGGATCCACTTTTGAAGCAATTTTGTTCAACTGTTCAATTCCCCGCAAAACACTTCGCCTTGTTGACTCATCACGGAATTACTCGTTGTTGACCACGTTGAAGTTAAAAAAGCCATTCCTGTTTCGTCAATGGAAGTTTAGTAAATAAGAATGATTAATGCTTAACATGGTAATATGTTTTCATATTGACAAATTAGAGGATCAAGAGTTTTATTAGTACTATACGTGTGATAATGAGATTCCTTTCAGTTAGAATGGAGACAATATATTAAATACTCCTGCAATACGTATATGCATAGTTAAGTAAAATTTGTTTCATAATGTAATGAATCATTCTATCTATAATTATTTTCTTGATCGTTTTGTCTCAACTACCTTTCATGCGTATGATCATCATTTAAAATGTATGTACTTTTATAATGCAATATTAATGCATTGTTACTTTCAAAAGCAAGTCAAAACAAATATTAAGACATTGCGTGTATATGTCTTGAGGATGTTAGACGCTTTATATCTCTTATGTGTACCAGAAACATGGGAGGTACATGCTGTTTGTATCGGACACCTTCTACAACAACATTGCATTACTCGTTAGCATTCATACAAGTGACTGGCTTGTCTGTCGTACATTAAATTGTCCATAAAAATGTCTGCCGCGTGTGCATCGGGTGTATCAGGATATTTTGAAAAGTGAGAATCTCTTTATATATTTTTGTTACCTGTATTACTGAATTAAGCCCCAACATGTAATAATCAGCATTTATTAACTGGCTGATTAAGATTGATTGTAATTATTTTCTTAACTAATTAATTTACAACTTGCAGGCCACCACTACCTTTATGACTCATAAACGGCTAGTACCACCGGAACTAAATACTGATAATAGTAAATACTTAATTTGTGAAGGCAATACAGTTACGCGGGTACTCTGTTATCTATGAGCTTGAATATGTTAAATGTTTAACAATAATTACAGTATAAAATACATTGCATTTCTAAATGTATATAAAGACAAAATCCTAGGCTTAACATGACATTAATATGGTCTAATGTTATCTATTCTAGGCTTTGATTAATAATGTAGGAAGTCAATTAAAGTTACAGAAAAGCGATATTTAATTGAACGAACGACACTTTCAAGTGTGTAGCCACACCGGACACAATTAACGTATGGCCTTTCAATCGTTATTTTTAACCGCCAACACGTCACATTGCCTGCTGGGAATAACAATCGATAAATCTATCAATCAATATGATAAAGACTTGTGAATGTTTTATATTTTAACAGCCATGTTGCAGATTATCTCATTGATCGCACGAGATCCTAACGAGATTTAACCATCACAAAGATATAACATTGTTTAATAAATCTCAACGGTCGTCTAATACATTTATTGGATAGTGAAACTAATGACATGGGCACTGCACTATTATGACGGCAAATCATTCAGACACAAGATGGCCCATTAGATAAGGTCAAAACCTCCTTGATCAGTCAATATTTTTAATTATCGTTTAAGTAACTTTCTGATAATACTTGTATAACCTGACAAATGTGTACGTATCAATTTTAAAATATCAGATGTTGATGATTCTTGTATAGTGTAAATGTAGTACATTCACTTGTTTGAACGTTTGCTGAATATAGAATAAGGGTCATTCGGTTATATCGTATATGGTTATTATAATATAAATTCAAATATTGTTAATTGTTAAGGAAGCTATAGCAGGCATCAGGTGGTATAGCTATTTAGCAGTATATCAATATGTTGTATTTAACATTAAATGTGGTCAACTAAAACATAATTATTTGTTTATAATTATCTTGAGTTGTTTTGTTTTACATTTCAAATATACAGTCTGAAACTATATAGGTCATGCATTTGTTACTTGAAAAATAACGAGTGAAAGTACTTTTCTTTCTCGCTCTTATTTTATCAAATGCCTCTTTAGGGAATATTTAAAATAAGTTATGGCTTCTAAATATAGAATTATTGGTTTCTACTCTCGTGTCTCGTATCTAATTCTGGAATAAGCAACTCGTCTATTACTATTTCCATTGTTAATTCTAGTTGACTGTTCTTTTTACTATTCCATTGAATGAAGAAGCACTTTCGGATTGATTTCACTTGATTGACCTTCTGTATTACTGTAATGAACATACATATATTTATAATACAGGACACTAAACGAGGCACTTGACCAATGGAGAAGGGGTATGTTGATCTAGTCAACAACCCAACAAAATGACGGGCAATTACTCAATGTTCAGTAGATTCGACGAAATGGAAATTTGTCATTTATTCATTTCTGTTGTCATTAATGTATTGTTATTCATACATTGTTCTTAGCAAATGTGATGGTTTAATTAAATACAAAATAATGATCGTATGAAAGTATATGCGCTCGAATAACTCGAATATACAATAACACACCTTACACACCTTTATAATTATGTTGTCGTGATATTGCAAGTCCCCTTTGCCAATTGCACTTCAGCTATTTATATGAGCACTACTCTGTTTATCTGCATGTTGTCTTTCTCCGTCCGCTAACTTCACATCAAAGAATTCAATTTTCTTTTCCCATGACAGGTGCATAAAAAGGTTACACGGGTTGTTAAGAGATCACATTTCACGACAGCGTTTTGTTTCAATACAATTTTAGGTGTCATTGTTTTCACCAACGCCAAGAAGTGCTATTAAATGGCCATTTGATTCCACGAGATGAATATAGGAATTGTTTTGTGTTTTCAATGAGCAATAAAACGAGGTTCAGATTGTGTTGATTTGTCTTGGCGGGTACAAAGTACAATGTACATGCAACGTTAAACCATGCATAAACGGGTCTGTCTCGATCATTGAATCAGAGAAAATAATCTGTTTCTGAGGTATTGTGTCCGCTTTTTGTCATAGTGCCGTGTACATGTAATAGCGATCTGAATTGTTTTAAGATTTCTTTAATCAGCTTTTAATTTGACTTAAACATTCCCTGTCCGTTCTTTTTCTTTATTAAAGAAAATGTACAAAACGTCTTTAAACATACAAATGTACGGTCGTATGTCAAACAAATGTTGGATACAAATGTATACCCTGCGAACTTCAATATAACCTTTTATGGTTAGTACGAGAGCATGGTAATCTTTCCAGACAATTATTTTACCACAATGGAATGGCTATGTAATGAACAGCTTCCGCAGGTGTTTTCTCGATAACAACAAATTTACATGTACATTTACTGTTATACTAGAGAGAACATAAACTATAGCGGTGTTTGTTTCAGTACAAATTGATATCCTATTAACTACAATTCTATCGCAAACAGTGCCGTTAGCAATAATTCAATTTTGCAGCAGTAATATAGCTACATATGTATCGGAGATATTATTGAGGTCACACTGATATGATACCAGAAGGCAACATAAAATAGATAAGAACTACAAGTCATATGGTTGTATACTTGCATGGTGTTCTGGTCAATGGAGGGGTGTTCATAATTTAATCAATCACAATCCAAGAATATTAGCACCATATGCAGGACACAATTTAACATGTGACATCATCAACTTAAATAACCTCGATATTCTTATGATATGTTTGTGTCACATACGATATGATATAAGGTACAAACGCCAACGCATTACGTGTGTCCGAAGATTTCCAACTGTAGTCGCGTCAGCTTAGAATGCCGTTTAATTATTAAATATATGAAATTCAGTATTCAATATTACTTAATGAGGAAGTGCTAGTATTATAGATGTAATTAAGTCATCTCCAGCAATACAATTGTGTCGTTATTAATGAAAGATCACAGTAATCATAGCCAGTATACTCAACGTCAAGGAAATTGCACTGTGGTCCTTTAAACAAAGCACTAGTGATACTATTCTAAAATACGGATGTTTATACAAAACACGTGAATGCTAAATACAAATGTCTAAGACACAGCTACGGGTGTAGTCTGTATTTTCAAGCAAATATCGTCATTACCAGATGTTGCTAAAGATGAATCATCAGTCGTTACACCATGTTGATGATTATTCTAGACAGTCACCAGCGTGTCTGTTAGTTTGTTCCTTGTTTTGCATGAATTATCTCTTTAGAATTTTGTTTCGTTGAAATCGAGGCTAGTTTAGTTTAATATTGGTTTCGACATGTCGTAATGGTCCATATTGCACTCAGTCTCTCATAAGATAAGATTTTGCATTATTTAAATCGGCCAGGATCCAAATTGATGCAACCAAAAAACAGATAGACATAGTTACATCATTTCCAAGACATAAACGTAAGTTGGGCTTTCTTTAAGTTAAATAAATATAAATATGTAACGATGTGATTACTGAGAGGGAATGAACGCGTTCTTAAGGCACAGCATTGTTTCGTACAAGTGAGTAATTAACCTTGTTAACAACCAGTTCGTAAAGTGGAGTAAAGAGCTACTTAAGAGCTATAATCATCTTATATGAGCAGCATACGTCTGATAGTGTCGTGCAGCAACGTTATGTTTCATGATAAAACATTGTTAAACAAGATGAAGGTCAATTATTAATTCCCCGTTAGAACGAATATAATGTCTTAAATACAAATACATTTTGTTTACTATATTGATGCTATTAGCGTGACGTATACATATCGTGCAAGATGTTACCTAGGTGATATGGATGTCTTATATAGATTATTGAACTATGATATAATGTTGAACTTATTATTATTAGTTAGGGTATGGATAGTTTGTACGTTTTGTGAGATTGAACCGTTGCTCAATGGTACATTGATCAACATTAGTGGGTAGCTAGAACAAGTTAGATCACTGAGCTATTGCAAAACAGGTAGCACAATTTTAACCATTACCACACCATAACTTACAAGTCATAACAACAACAACAATATACGAGGACCAAGAACGGTCCCATGTTTCAGGTTTTATTGTAAATATATACATTTTATGTTACACTTTTCTACCGAGAGCAGAAATAAAACGTTTATTATTTCCTCGTCTGTTCTACATATCCACTCCAGCAATTATGTTGACGTATAGTTTGTACATCGTTGACTATATGATGCTATTTCTAGGAATTATCGAGATGTCTTCATACTTGCAGGAATTGTTTTTCAATTTCAGATTGAGTGCTTGTAAGATCACAAAAAGCTTGCTTCTTTGTGCACAACAGCTTTCATACAATCTAATCATTAGCCATGATTTTCTTGAGACAAAATTGATAGCTAAATAAAATTGCCACATTGGCAGCGACATTTTTTCTATACGACAGTGTGCGTCTACTATATCATATTGTCTGTATTTCGCTGACTCAATAGCACGTGCGTGTTGTGTCGATAGAAAGGAATATTACCATGTACGTATATTGCAATTCGTGAACACTTAAATGAACGTTGATTATTTGATATTAGATTGAAATATTATTATTTCTGACATATTGGCAAGTAGACGTATTTCTAGGAAACCGGTAAAAATGTCTTTTTTTCTGTTCCAGCTAATAATACCTGATACATGTTAACCTTTGCCAAGCTGACATAATTATACTGACCATTAAAACTTTGGGTATATGTTTTGTCCTAAACATAGACGCATATATTGGGAACCCTTTCGATATGTCTTGTTTCTCCAGTATTTTAAACACGCTTTCAGATATATGTATTTTCTCCTTTTCAAACTTCCTCTTAACACGAAACCTGCGATTTAATTTAAGAGTTTTGTCACGAGTAAAACTGAGAATAGTTAATATTTGGATTCCAGCTTGGCTACGATATATTAATCATTTGATAACTCGTTTGGGAAAATATTTCTTCTCAGTTTTCGACAATTATTATCGTATTAACTTTAACCCATGCATCATTTACTTCAAATTCATTACATGGATAATTTGTCTTTGTTTGTATTGTCCTCCCATGACCCAAAACATATTTTTCTCGATGTGAATGAATAGTTCTCATGTAATGTGTCCATAAATGTTGTCTGCAAATTGTTGATACTTTCAACTTAATTGGATGAATATCAGTAACGAATGGATTATTTACGTTAGTCTGGTATAATTCCTTGAAATATCAGATTGGGATGAAATTTTGTTTTTAAGCAAACGATCAATACACAAATAACACGTGAAAACAATTACCTGTGCTAGAAAATGCAATAATCATCATTGATGGCAGAATGGTGACAATACAGTCAATATTATTTGGAATCACTAAGTTTTATAAATACGCGTAACACAAAACTAAAGCTTCATAACCAAGTCAATGACTTTGGATTGGGATCAAACAAACATACTCCGATCACACAAGATGTTTGATAATCGCCATGAAACTTCAGGCCATTCCGAATATGATAGATGCCACTTTATTGACCTGTTCAGTTATGTGTGGGCATTCTGCCGTGTGTTTGGGTTATATGTTTTTGTCTATGCTTCATTTTCTGTTCAATTTTCTCTATAGTTTTACGACTAACGAAATCTTGTGTAAATGGGAGTAAAGCGCACGACTCTAGCGTCCAGTCAGTAAGGGCACTTGAGTAAATACCGACTGAGTCTCCGAAATAACCAAGAGTCTTCGAAAGGTTGTGTCTGTATTCACTAAAAGTAAGCATTTTCTATAGTTTCCGAAATATTACCCATCTGTTCGTTATTTTGTAAGATAACCCGATCAGTCCTATTTAACATATTAAACTGTACGACCATCTCAGCTTTTCCTGTCACATTACGGTTGTCGGTAATGAGTTTATTTCCGGAGTGTCTGGTCATTTTCTTCTTACGCTACTTCATGCAAGACGTCTGACTTCACTGTGCGAATAATGAATGGAAGGTGAAGATGTTTTTTCCCGAGGGAACATACGTCGTCATCCATTTCTATGTGTATGTAAATGTCATCAATATGAATTGTCTAGTAGTTGTGTAAATGGAATATTAAGGTCAGTGGCGAAGTGGCTTCTGGGTCAATCAACCGTTTGGTAGTTGTAACTAGGTAATTTCATTCTTTGGACAGCAAAGAATTGGAATATTGACTCTTTCACGGCTTACACCTGATCTTAAAGTGGTTAAACATAATGTTCTTGTTCTAATTAGTACACGGTTATGCATTATGCGGTGTAGTTGTGGTATGCGATGCTTTAATGTCGAATGCTGCCTTTCCTGTCCGATTTTCCATTAGCTTAGATATATAACTATGCTATGTTATTACGCTGTTTTTAATTAATTTTATTGGTATATATAATTTCGTTGACATCAGATATCACTTCTGTATAAATTATTACCATTATTCAATTCCCCGCAAAACACTTCGCCTTGTTGACGCTTCGAGGAATTACTCGTTGTTGACAACGTTGAAGTTAATAAAACCATTCCCGTTTGTCAATTGTAAGTTTAGTAGATAAAAATGATTCATGCTATTATATCATATATTCATATTGATAAGTTAGAGGATCATGAGATTTATTAATACTATACGTGTGATAATGAGATACCTATTAGTTAGAATTGAGGCAATATATTAAATACAAAGTTTCATTCATTTACATAGCCGAAGGTACCAACTTAATTATCCCAACTCTTGTGGACACCATATGCGTCAGTCAGATGTATGGATTCAGCTGAATAAAGTGGCGCACACTTGTACAATTCCTGCAAGACTTTGAATATGCATAGTTGGGTTAAATTTGTTCAATAATTAAATGCATCATTCTATTTATACATGTAGTTGTACATATTATTTTCTTGTAGTCCAGTCATTTTAACTTTTAACCTCAAACTTATTGCAAAACAAACAGTTTTGTGTTTATATGGTGCGTAAAGCTATCCTTAGCAATGTACAAAATGTCCTAATTGAATATTCGTGGGACTTTTTGAGATATTTACAAATATATTGAATTGTCACATGTTTTCGCGATATTTGTCACTTTTGATGTAAATAAATCTTGACTTGTACCAGTAACTTATTTTTACATCGTGCTTAGAGGTCGCAATTTTGGTTTGATTTTTATGAAACTTGGCAGCAATGATCATCGAAAGCTAGTCTATGTAAAATAAAAGTTTGAGTTAACCGAAGCCAAAATCTAGGTCACTAGGTCAAAATAAAGAAAAAACAAGATATAGTCACCTGGGGTCGCAATTTCGACCTTACACTTGTAAAGTTTAGTCACAATGATCACCTTACAAAACTCAAGGTCATGTATGAAAATAGATTAACCTGAGTTAAAAACTAGGTCACTAGGCCAAATTATAGAACAAATCTTTAGAAGGCGCCCTTTTTACCTAATCTTTATGAAACCATGTCACATGGATCATGAAGACAAAATGTAGGTCAAATTCAATATTTACTTATCATGAGTTAAAACTAGGTCACTAGGTCAAAAAATAGTCAAACCTTCATGCGCCAAAAAGTCGCATCAATTATTTAAACCTATTGACCTAATTTTGACCAAAATTATTCAATAACCTACTTGTCTTAGATGTTTTGAGACGAGAATTGTGACCAAGTTGCATAAATATTAGACCAAAATTGTGAATTTTGTACTTACACAACGTTTTCCTTTGATTTTAACTAGCGACCTACTTTTTGACCCCGGATGACCCAATTTATAACTTTGACCTAGATTTTGTTGATATTATTATTGTGACCAAGTTTCATAAATATAAGGTCAACATTATGATCTCTAGCGACTACACAAGGTTTTGCTACAATTTGACCTAGTGACCTAGTTTTTTATCCTTGATCATCCATTTTCTACCTTGGCCTAAATTTTGTTCAGATGATCACTCTGACCAAGTTTCATAATCATAAAGTCAAAATTGTGAATACAAACGCAAGTGTGGACGAACAGACAAAGAGAACAATCACTATTTGTCCCGAATCGATAAATTCGTGTACATTTTGTATATTGACATTATTGTATACTGTCCAAACACAAATATCCCTTTTCCATTAGACATACATGTAAACAACACATGATATGTGTAAATTTTAAACAAATTGGATTAATATTAAAGAAATGAGTAAAACTTTTGTTTCCCCTTCCAAGTGCTATTTTGAGTCATTTTGTCGACATTTGAATGGGTAGTATACCAACACGTAGACTGGCATATATATAAAAAGTAAATTGTCTGATGATAAAATCAATATTTGTATTCGATAGAAGAAGGTTGTATCTTTCAGAAAATAAAAGGTTTAAGGTGCAATTAGTTAATATTTAACGACTTACACGGGAATTATTAGAACTTACAATTCCCCATGTTGTATGAAATAAGGTAAATGCTGAAATTGCTACCAAAAGTGACCTTAAACATGTCGATTTTTTTGTATTTTCCCCACTGAAATCGCATATTTGACGTTTTGTCTGTTGTTGATAATAGTCTGTAGATGATGAAAATGCAAAGAAACTCTGTTTTGCAATTTGTTTGAGGTTGACCATATTTTTTAGCTTCAATGACTGGACTATTGATCGATTTGTCTCCAATACTTTTCATACGTATGATCAGCACGTAAAATATATGCATCGAAGATTTGCTGTAATATGCTATTTGAAACATATATGGGGGGACTTTTATAATGTAATATTGATGCATTGTTAGTTTGGAACAGGATAAACCATTCGAGGACAACATTTGTCTGTTATGCGCTAGATAAGCGTCATAAAATATTTAGTAGACGAGAAATAAATTCACTAAATGGAAATATGTAAACGTTATGTATATTTTAAGTTTAAGTATAAACATTAACACACTCTTGAAGTATTACTACACATCGACAATATAACTTTCCAAGGCAAGCCAACCAATGTAGTAGGATGTCTACGTGTCTATGTCTTGAGGTTGTTAGACTTTTTTAATCTCTTGTGTGTACCAGAAAACTGACAGATACAGACTGTTTGTGTCGGACACTTTCTAATACAACATTATATTAATCGTGGCATCATGTAACATTAGCATTCATAAAAGTGACTGGCTTGTCTGTCGTACTCTACATTGTCCATGACAATGTCTGCAGCATATGCATCGAGTGTATTCTGTGTGCGTATCCCTTTCCTAATTTGTATACAGGGAATAACCTACATTATTTTCAATGTATTATTGCAATAAATAATGCCTAACATGACATTAATATGGCATAATGTTATCAATTCTACGTTTTGATCAATAATACAGGAAGTCAATTAAAGTAACAGAAAAGCGAGATTAAATTGAACAAACGACACTTTCAAGTGTGTAGCCACACCGGACACCATTAACGTATAGCCTTTTAATTGTTATTGTTAACCGCCGACGATACACGTAAACTTGCCTGCCAGGAATATCAATCGATGAATCTATAATCAATATGATTAGGTCTGGTTAATGCTTTATATTTTAACAGCTACGTTGTTGATTATCTCATTGATCGCGCGATATCCTTATAAGATTGAGGTCGCACACGTGACTTAATTGACACCATATCGACTGTCTTATATATTCATTGGGTATTGAAGCACTAATACATGTAACATATGATATGGGCACTTCACTATTATGGCGGCAAATTATTCAGACACAAGGTGACCTATTATATAAGGTTAAAACCTTGTTAATATTTTTAATTAGTACTTAAATATTTATATGATGATAGTCGTGTGACCTGAAATATGTGTATGTGTTAATTTTAAATAGTATGTACAGAGCTTCTATATGTGGATGACGTTGAATTTACTTTCTGGTAGTATTCTAAGTTTTGCTGAATACCTAATATGGGTCATCCTCTTCTATAGTATAGTGTAGCTAATTGTTTACTTAGACTAGTAAGTTCATAGTTTAATATGTCGTAGATGTGTTAATTACATGATGCTATTTTATAAATATTATAAATATGTGAAATCAGCATTAGTGTCGTCAACTAAAACATATTTGATTGTTTATACGTATCTTGAGTTAGTTCACGTACATTTCTAATATACCTACTTAAACTAGATATATAATGAATTACGATTGAACGAACTTTTATTTCTCGCTCTTATTTAATCAAATGCCTCTTTAGGGAATATGTCAAATAAGTTATGGCTTCTAAATATAGAATTATTGGTTTCTACTCTCGCGTCTAGAATCTAATTCTGGAATAAGCAACTAGGCTATTTCTACTTCCATTGTTAATTCTTGTTGACTTATCTATTTACTATTCCATTGAATGAACAAGCACTTGTTGATTGATTTCTCTTGGTTGACCCTCTGTATTACCGTGATGAACATAAATCTATTCCGAATACAGGATGCTTAACGAGGCACTTGACCAATGGAGAATGGTATGTTCATTTGTTCAACAACCAAACCAAATGGCGGGCCGGTACAAAATGTTAAGTTGATTCGAGGAAATGGAAATACGTCATTTATTCACTTCTGTTGTCATTAATGTATTGTTGTGTATAAATTGTTCTTATCCAATGCGATGGTTTTATTACAGATAAAAACAAAATAAAGAGTGGATGATAGTATACGCGTTCGAATAATTCGAACACCATACCTTTATATCGCTGGCTTAGAACCAGAAGGTCGTAACTACCAAATCGATATACTGAGAAAACAAGAGAAAACTGTCTGTAATTTACTATTTACCTATGGGTAAAACTAAATTTTAGTCAACATGACAATTTGAGATTTTCATGAAAATAGGCTCATAAGAAGCGCATTGTGAAGCAGATTTCAAATATGTATGAGTCTTATAATGTCGTAAGTAGGAGTTACGACGTTCTGGTTCTAAGCCATCGATATGTTGTCGTGATATATCAAGTCCTTTTTTATCATTGTACTTCAGCTAATTGTGGACACTACTCTATTTATAAACCTCTTTCTTTTCCATCTGTAAAACGGATATAAAAGGATTCAATGTTTATTTCTCGAGACATGTTCCGTAGAGGGTTAGATCGGTTGGTAAAAGGTCATATTCCGCAACGGTTTTTTCTTTTCATAACAATTTAAGGTGTCATTCGTTGTTTCACGAACGTCATGGAGTGCTATTAAAATGCCATTTGATTCCATTGCACGAGGCGAGTATATGAATTTCATTGTGTACATATTAAATAAGTTAAACAAAGCAGTTCATAGCGTGTTGATTTGTACTCGTATATATTATACCCGTGTGGGCAAAGTAAATTGAACGTTGAACCACAAAAACTAGACGTAGTCTCGAACACTGGACCAGAGAGAAATGTTCAGAGGTTTTATGTTTGCTATAACTTGTGACTCACCAATCACTAAAATGCACTCAAGAAAGACAATGGTTTAAAAATGTAGTGCTTCCTGGCATATTTGCCATAAGGCACCTACTTGTTCGTCAATTCCATTTGCTACGCGGACGTAGTCAAAATAAATAAAAGGTATCTGTTTCTTGTTGCAGAACAAGCTTTACTGTTAATGCTAGTTTGTGAATTCCATAAATACTAGGCGGTGAGCGCCCACCTCTCCTGCTAACTTTGATCATGAAACGAATAACTAGATAGAAGCAGAAGCTAAAGTCTCATTTACAAATGTTGAGACCATGAATACGATATATGAACCACGTTATATATGTGATAGTCAACATGTATGTTAACAAATAAAGTTATATGTGACCATATCGTTGTTTGAATAAACAATCAATGGCACAGGAGATCTGTGGTGCAATTGTCTATTTATGTTTTTTTCTCTTTCATGTAAAATAGATCATAACGAGATTGTGTTCTTGCACTGTGGACTTATTAATGAAGGTGTGTTCATAATTCAAATATACATGTACTTCAATATTATTTGATGAAGCAAAATCATTAGTCGTTATGGTATAATGATGAACATGAGCTTGAACATCCTAGACATTCGCAAGATTGTCTACCAGTTTGTCCTTTATGTTTGCATCAAATATCTGTTTTTGAAATGTATTTCACTGAAATTAAGAATGGTTTAATATTGGTTTTGTCATGTTATAATTATCCAAATTGCATTAAGTGTCTCTTAAGATAATGTTTTGGATTCTTTAACTCGGCCTGGTACCAATTTAATTTAACCCAAAACAAACTTTAAGGCAGACAGGAAATAAACGTACATAGTGTTTTCTTCAAGTTAATGTATGTAATGATATTGAAGGCGATGTGATTTCAAAGAGGGAATATGAGTGGGATTTTTATCTATTTTAGCGTGAATAATAAACCGTGTTTGCAACAAGTACGTAGAGATGAATTAAGACATACTTGAGGGAACTAACAATAGTCTTATATGAGCATCATATGTCTTATAGCGTCGTGAAAGAACGGGCTATTTCATGCTAAAACATTGTAAAATAAGATGAAGGTCAATTAATAATTCCCCGTTAAAACGAATACCAGTTTAATGTCTCAATTACGAATACATTATGTGAATGTAAGTTACGTGATGATAAAATAATGTACACATTATCGTTAAGTAGGTGTAAGTAAGTACATTTCCTGGGATTGAACCCATGCAAATGGGCACGATCAGCTATTGCACTGTGTACATGTAGCACGAAGGTCTAATTACAATCAGTTATTGCAGCATAACAGGCGCTACATTTTACCAATACCACGCCAGAACACACACGTCACCTTAGCACGGTATGTCTTTAGAATAAAGAATGGTCACATATTTCAGGTTTTATGGTATATATAATTATGACCACTTCTTTATGTGACACTTTTTTTCGAGATAGAAATATGACGTTGATGATTTCCTCGTGTGTTCTACATAACCATTTCAACAATAATGATGACGTATAGCTTGTACCTAGTTATTTGTAGCAATCATTTATAAAATCGAATCATTAGTCATGTTTTTTTAGACTAAATTGATAACTAAATAAAACACCACATTAGCAGTGACATTTTTCTGTACGTCTACTTTATCATATCGTCTGTATTTTGCTGGTTCAATAGCACATAGTAAGTGTTGTGTTGATAGAAAGGAATGTTACAATGTATATTGCAATTCATGAACACTTTTAAATGAACATTGATTATTTGATATATTTGTATAAGATTTGTATTCCTGACTTAGCAATATATTGTAAAGTATGCGTATTTCCAGGAAATCGGTAAAATTGTCTTTCATAATAGTTCATAATACATTTGAAAAACTGATATATTTTAACCTTTGAAAAACTGATATAAGTTTTTTTACTATTAAACATTGATCGTCTTTTTGGTCCGAAACATAGGAAGTACATATTTGAAAACATTCGATGGCTTTGGTTGTTCAGCAACTATGATTTACTGTGTTACATGCAATGTTAAAGAGGGTAACATTTTCAGAAATTTGTAACTTCTCCCTTTCTAACTTCCGCTTAGCAGGAAACCTGTGGTGCATTTTAAGAGTGTTGTCACGAGATCGCTTATGAATAGTTAATATTTTGATTCAGGCTTAGCTACGATACATTTATCATTGAATTACTCGTTTGGGAAAATATTTCTTCTAAGTTTTCGTCAATTTTTACCCATGCATCATTTACTTCAAATTCATTCTACGGATCATTATCGTTGTCTGCCTCCTTTGACGCAAAATGTGTTTTCCGTATAACTCCTGTAACGTTTCAGTAAACATTGTCTGAAAATTGTTAATACTTTCAACTCAATTGGATGAATGTCAATAACGAATTTGTTATTTACATTATTCCTTTAAATCTCAAATTCGGAAGAATTTCGTTTCCTAGCAAATAAAAAATACACAAATAACATGCAAAAAACTATAACTTGTGTTGGAGAGTTTCAGTGCAATCAACAGTATTGATGACCAAATGATGATGTTACGGTCCATAATACTATCCTGGCCATCTTTCCGGGCCACACTGGGATTGTTATAGGTACCATAGCACACAACTAGGAAGCTTTGTCATGACCAAATATATTACTTTGAATTTGGCCAAACCAGCACACTCTGCCTACCCGAGCGGTTATGAAACTTCAGGTCATTCAACTTTTGACAGATGACACTTCTGACATTTAATATTTATTCCGGTTATGCGCGGGTAATGTGTCGTGTGTTTGTGTTATTGGCTGTTTTACATGTTCCGTTCAATTGTTCATGTTAACGACTAAAACAATCGTGTGTATGCGGTATTAAAATGCATGGCCAAAAAGACGATGGTGCTAGTACAAGAATCACAAACAGTCTAATAACTTTCTTATAAGAGTCTTGGAAAAGTTGTGTCTGTATGCACTGTATAATGTGTATTGTAGTCAAATGATCGATAAACACAAATTGTTACCCATCGGATCGTTATTTTGAAAGATAACCCTATGTGCACCGTTTATCATTTAAACGACGACTATATCTGGTTTTAATATCCCATTACGGTTGTTGGTAATGAGTTTATTTCCCGAATGTCTGGTCATTTTATTCTTAGACTACTTCATGCAATACGGCTTACTTTATTGTGCGAATAATGAATGGAAGGTGAAGATGTTTTTCCCGGGGAAACATACATCGTTCACATTTTCTATGTGTATGTAAATTTCGTTAATTGGAATCGTCTTGTAATTGTTTAGATGGAATAATAAGGTCAGAGGGGAAGTGACTTCTGGGTCATTGAGCTTTGTTTTAATTGTAAACGTTGGACCGCCAGCTTTTTGAAAATTGAAACTTGATCTTCCAAGATATTAAATTCCTTTTAAATGTTAAAATGCAGCAACTTGTTAAATAAATAGGGTTAAAACTCGGCTTAGTATAAATGTTTACTATCATTCAATCCACCCAAATACTGTTTGCCTTTTTGTCTGGAGGGAAATGCACGTTTGATGACAACATCGAAAATAATTAAACCACTCCCGTTTGGTAAGTGTTATGCTTGATAAATGTAAGTGTTGTACCTTATCATATTATCTTTAATATTGATAAGTTAGAGGATCAAGACTTAAATTTGTTCTATAAGTGTGATAATGAGATTCATATATTTTAGAATGGAGGCAATATATTAGATACAATGTTTTATTCATTCACATAGCCGACGGTACCGATTTAATCATTCCGACTTTTGCTATCACCATATGCCTCTGTTAGATGTATTGAGTCAGCTGAATAAAGTGGCGCGCAACAGTATAATTCCTGTAGTACTATATGCATATTAGTGATAAATTTCTTTCATGATTGAATGCATTTTTCTATAAATGTTTACCGTAGCAAGTATTTCATTGATCGTTTTGCTCCTATTATCATTTATAGCAAAGATTTGTGTATAAAAACGAGTATAAAACTTTTCTGTTATGCAATGTGTACATCAGGCCGTTCGCTAAAATATTTGTTGCTGTAATACCTGATCAAGAATTAAACAAAAAACTTACTTAACAGAGGAAAATAGCGAATGATAAGTATTTTAGGTAATATGAACTAAGGCACCGCCTAAATGGGGATTAAATAGATGTTGGGTAATTTGCTAAGCTATATTTCAGATATATGGTATAGAATTTTTTGAGGTAAAATACTTAAATAATGTTTCACAGGTTATATTTATACCAGTGAGCTTATTTATGGGATATACAGGCATCTATGCCAAATATAGTAAATATTTAACAATTTTATTTGATTTTTGCCATACGCTAAAACGTGACGCAGTCCCTTTAAGACTTACGTATATTCATTTCATATTTGATACATGTTAACCGCACACATATTACACATTTGTCAGACAGCATATTTTCTGTAAGGGTACCCAGACTTTTCAATTAGCCGTCCGATGAATTGAACAATTTCAGTTTCTGTCCTGGTTACGTTTTTTCCTGGGTACAATATCGCGTGTATTTTTTTCAGGTTTTCCAACGAAAAATCCTGCTTATTAGATTGTGACAATGGGTCCCGGATTAGATGACGGGCAGGCAGCGATGTCAAACAATTTTTAACTAGGTGTTTCCGGTCAATAACTTGAAGTTTTGATAGGCTGATCTTAATGATACTTTGTACATAGCAAGCTTGCATGGATACCTAGCTTGGAATTGTATTTGGGGTCATGGTCACCGTTACTAAAAATACATAAAAAAGGTTTCCGGTCAATAAGTTCAGTTTGCATTAGGCATTTTTCATGAAATGTTATGTTTTGTGCTGGCATATTCATGCTTTCTACACTTATTAACCAGGCTTCAGAATCCTTCGTTATTAGATTTAAGTATAGCCACAAATGTGAGGGCAGGCAGCGTAAGCAATTAATTCTGTGCTCAACTCCTATATTTCTCAAGAATTTTCAACCATCATTAGGCGGACACCCGTACAGAAAGAATGGTTTTGCGAAAATGCGGTGTCTTGCGTAAGACATATTTTGATTGGCCGATAATAAATTCTTAGGCCAATCGCAAAGCTGAAACATTTTTCTAACTTGGTGTTTTTGTACTCTTTTTCTGAAGTCTCGATGATTTCGCGAGGGAAAAGGGGAAACTTTGTGCATTAAAACGATTGAATTATTGGTAAATGACAACCGGAAAACAAAGTCTTACACTGAGATCATGATGAAAGGACTTGGAAACAAGGAAAACCTTCTTTTAATGTGTAAACGCCGCATTTGTTGATTTTAGCAGGCAAAAGTCTGTCTGACAGTCAGACCTACTTTTTTTAGTCCGCCAGATCGTCAGTCCCACAGGTTATCAGCGATTATCGGGAAGTTGGGTAGCCCAAAAATCAGGGACCCCGATCCGGAAGACCTATAATTGAACTTGACCTAGATTATAATGAAATAATATATTCTGCAGAAATTTCATCAAGAAAAGACCAACATTTTTATCTCTATTGTCTACCGTGACAAGAAATTTCTAGGACTTGACCTAGTGACACACTTTTTGACCCCGGATGTCAAAATATTGAACTTGATTTTTAAAAGAATATCCTTCTGATTAAAGGCTTTGGAATATAAGGCCAAATTTGTGACCTAGTGACTACATTAAAGGCATTTGACCTACTGACCCAAACGGATAGAGTAAATATTCTACATGTTTAGATGTGACGTTGTAATTGTGGCGATTTATGGTCACTCTTTTTTACAAGTAAGCCTGCTAATGCGACTGTGAGTGAAATTATTTTACTTTAGGCTTTGCGGCTGCAGAGATGCAAGTGAAATTTTTGTATGACCTTGACCACAAATTTGTACGATTTTAGGCAAACATTGCGTGAGATGCACAGTAGTCACGCTATCGAGCGCTATGCTTAGAAACAGCTTCTAAAAATAAGCGCTACTGTATATCGGAAAAAGTGAAAAATACGTGGGGTTATCCAAAAGTTCGTGGACTTTTACTCTAAGAAATTTGTTTTAAGTCAGATATGTATGAAAATTACAATACAGTGACATTAATCTATTACAAGCAATTACCTCAAAATATTTTTATATAGTACCCTTTGTATCACGAGTTACACGTTGTCATAGCAACACCAAAATGCGTAAGCGGCGCACTGTAGATTTTTTCCAGTAGAATGCGTTACGTTTTTGTCGATTGTTACAGTGTTTCGTCATTTTAAAATACAAAAATGTTTCCTCGTGTTCATCAATGTCATACCGATATTTTGGTATAATTTAAACGTTGTATTTTACATATTAGTCATTTTATGAATATGAGGGTTAATGCTGTCATATAAAATTTGACGTAAAAAATGACGTCACAAGATTTCATTTTCAGTCGCAAATTAATTCGATTATATATACAGCCAGACGGAACGCGCAACGAAGACAAAAATTGTATGGCAAATTAAGTATGAACCCTACTATACTGTAATCAATTGTTTTTAAATGGCATAAATAGTTAACAGTAAGTCAGTGTGATGTGGCAGACGATGCATGTTAAAAGGTTCAAAGCCGACGTTCAACGAATGGGCGTTACGTTGGATAGAATCAACCATCCTTGGTATTCGAGAAAAAAATCTACATGTTGTGATAGAAACGATAAAATTCATTACACATCGACAGAACGAGTGTGTTTGCGTATTATAGGCATACAGCTGATTACGGGAAACGAAGAACAACTGAATAACAGTGTTTAAGAGCTTCATGAAATTATATAGTCGAGAGGGTAACGTCGTACGTCATTTCTGAGCGTGCGCCGGGTATGCATACCACACATACTTATAAATGCTATATTTATGTTATTTTAAATCATATCCGTATGATATTTTATATACTTATACAATATAAATCAATTTTACAGGGACCAAAGATTCGTAGCTTTAAGTCAAATGGTTTTTAAATAAGAGCCAAAGTCCACGAACTTTTGGATAACCCCACGTATATTATTATTTCGGCAAGCGCTTGTGGCTAGCTGACTGTTACAAGTACATAGCGCTGAAAAGGGCAACCAAATCATCCCGTTTCTAACGAAATCACTTGGTAGCGCTTGCCTAGCAGTACAATGTAAATATATTTTTGTACACAACACATTCACAATTAAATTGTCATAATTTGATTCAAAATGAGTAAAATCAATGGCATACCTTTATTGTACTTTGTAGGCCTAACTGTATTCTTGAGAGCAGTTTCCATTAGTCCAGGGGTAATTTCTAAACCTACTGTAACCATATTTCGTCCAGTCCATAGTATCGGATCAGCTTCAAGCCTTGGAAAATTGAAGATATAGCAAAAGCGACACCGTATGACATTAATTGGGGGCCTAGTCAATCATACAAGACCACAACAAACATCACACAATTGTGCTCCGCAGTTTCATACTTCCACGAACCGAACTACGGCTACCGATGGTGATCAATCCGGAAACAATCCATTGAAATAGATATGCGATAGTTATTTGTTTTTGATAATTAACGTATGAAGTAGGCTTAAGTAAACTTTAGTTCAGGATGCTTCTTGTATGGACGACCTTGAACTGAATATTTACAATTATTGTGAATCACTATCTAGAATGACTTCCCTTGGTTGTCGATGTTTAAAATACGGCGCTTCGCGTCGGGTTTTGAGGGGCCGGTTTTGAGTACATCTTACTTCCCTTTGTTTTTTAAAAATAGTTTGTTTTATTTATTACAATTTCTTTTAAAATGATAACTAATCGCAAGAGAACGATAGGCTCAACCGCTTAAAGCTTACTATTTTTTTATATTCCAAGGATCATTCACCTCGGAAAACTGCCTGAAATTTTTGACCGGAAATAACTTTTTTTGAAAGCATTAGTACCAGCAGAGACTCGACGAAGATACGCACGTGGACATTATTGGTATGGGTATTTACAATAGCCAGCTTCACTGGCTATTTAATCCCCTATTATCATAATTGACCAACCGTTTTCATGTGTAATCACAATATGACTTGGGATCACGGCTTTTGTACCGAAATGGAGATGGGTTCAGACTTTGTTTCATACACTTTCTACAACAACGTTATATTAATCATGGTGTTGTGTTACATTAGCATTCACGAAAAAGAATGGTTTGTCAGTCAAAGCTTCACTGTCCCTGGAATTTTCTGCAGGGTATGCATCTCGAGTGTATCGTTCTAGCGCTTTTACAATTCGGAATCTTTTTATAGCTAGTTGATTGAAATTAGTCAAACACTTGTAACCATTATTAAGTAGTAAACTAGCTGAGTAAGACATGTTATAATTATTTACCATGTCACTCATTACTATTATTGTTCAAATACTTATAGCAACTAAAAGGAGTAATAAACAATGATAATTCCATGAACTGTATTTATGGAGGCAACCTGATCTCAGTTTACCCCGTGCTTGAGCCTCAATATTGTGAAAAAACATGACACATTCCAAATATTTATGTCCTTCTAAACGTCCAGACTAGCGTATGCTAGTATGATATACGAGGTTTTTTCGCACTGTATTCCTTATATTACTACTATATGGTCTAATAGTATCAACTCTAGGTTTTGATCAATAATGTTGGTTGTCAATTATAGTAACAGAAAAGCAAGATTAAAATGAATAAGCGACAAGTTCAAGTATCTAGCCACACCGGACACCATTTACGTATGGCCTTTCAATTGTTATTGTTAACCGCCAACGATACACGTAAACTTGCCTGCCGGGAATATCAATCGATGAATCTATAAATCAATATAAATGTTGGTGAATGTTTTATACCGCTACGTTGCAGATTATCTCTTTGATCGCGCGGCATTCTAACAACATTTAATCATCACTCGGTCGCACCCTAAAATACCACGTGGCTTAACTGACACCACAACACCTGTCTAAAACATTTATTGGATATTGAAACAATAACTTCATATGATATCGACACTTCACTATTATGGCGACAATAATTCAAACAAACGGTGGCCCATTCGATAGAATATACAGCGATACATGTATAATGTTAAATTTACTTTCAGTAACATTTATTTGTAGTGTTACTAAATATAAAATATTGGTCATCTTGTTTTATCATTTATTGTACATATGTAATTGTTAAGTAAGTTCAAAGTTTGTTAAATATGGAATAGGAGGTATTATTTGGTAAAGGTGTTTATCGCATAGTTTCATTGTATAAATATGCTGAAATGAGCATTTAATGTGGTGAACTAAAACGTTTTTGTTTGTTGGTGTACATTCTAATATACTTTCTGAAAGTATAGGTCATGAATAAGATACTTAAAACATTACGATTGAAACGCACTTTTCTTACTCGCTCTTAATATATGAAATGCTTCTATCGCGAGTATGTAAAATAAGTTATAGCTTCTAAATGTAGAATTATTGGTTTCTAATCACGCGTCTAGAATCTAATTCTGAAATAAGAAACTCGGCTATTTCTATTTCCATTGTTAATTCCTGTTGACTTATCTATTAACTATATCATTGAATGAACAAGCACTTGTTGATCGATTTCTCTTGATTGACCTTCTGTATTACATTGATGAACATAAATCTATTCAGAATACAGGAAGCTTAACGAGGCAGTTGACCAATGGAAAAACATATGTCCTAACAAAATGGCGGGCATGAACTCAATGTTAAGTAGATTCGAAGAAATGGAAACACATCATTTATTCACTTCTACTGTTATTAATGTCTTGTTATGTATAAATTGTTCTTATCCAATGCGATGGCTTTATTACAGATAAAAACGAAAAAATGTATGTATGATAGCATGAGCGTTCGAATAATTCGAACACCACACCTTAGAATGAGAAATGACAAATGCATATTTGAAATCTGCATTATAAGGCGGTTCTTATGAGCATATTTGCATGAAAATCGAAACTTGTCAGGTTGACTATACTACAGTAGTTAAAATAGCTTGTTTTTCCATAAGAAAAGACTGATTGTCAGACAGTTTTTCTTGCTTTCTCAAAATATTTATTTTGTAGTAACGACCTTCTCGTTCTAAGCCAGCGATATGTTGGCGTGATATAGCAACTCCCGTTTGCACTTCAGCTTATTGTGTGAACACTACTCTGTTTATAAACATCTTTCTTTCTCCGTCTGTTAAACGCATATAAAAGGATTCAAGTAAGTTTCTCTTCTCAAGACAGGTTCACAGGAATGTTAAACGGGTTGGTAAAAGATCACATTTTGCGACTGTCTATTGTTTCATTACAATTTTAGGTGTCATTCTTTTTCACGAACGCCAAGAAGTGCTATTAAATTGTCGTTCGATTCCACTAGAAGAATATGTGAATTTCGTCGTATTTTAAATTGGCAATACAACGAGTCTCATAGTGTGTTGTGTTGTTTATATGCGTGTGTGCAAAATACGCTGAGCGGCAATGAAAACGCAATATTTTTTAAACTTGAATATTTCCTTAATCCGTTAACGTATAAATTTGAAATTTTGTATGCTCTCTTCGATAAATTATCTACAGATTTCAGCCTTTTTCGTGAGAATCCCTCGTCCATAGCGGATAAGCCTTGAATCGCATTTCCCGCGTGATGATGGGTGGCTAGAGATTTGCTCGCATATTGGGCAAAATGTTTGATTAGTCGGAAAAACAAAATAACTAGTAGAAAACACGGTGCGTATGTCAAAGGAAGATACCGGAAGATCGGTCGGTATGCTCAAATGTGGGGTATCCGTACTAAAAATCAAAGTTTCGTTGATTTAAATCACCGGAGTCATTATTTCATTCATTTAACACAAGTTTGAATACTTACATGTATACACCTGTTAAGAAATATAAAAATGCCTTTGAAATCGAAGGATGTAAGAAAAATGTGTAAGTCAAGTGCGATAACTCTTGGATAATTATCCTCATTTTTTAAGACCAATCACCAAAATGTTACACTACATTGTATTATTGGATTTTACTAAACTTGTCTACATGCTCAAGTTATGGTGTTCACTAATATTTAGACATAAATTGTATTTTTAAAATTAAGCACGCATTCTAAAAGTGCATATTTTCTCTATTGTGAGCAATAGTCAGTCGACAAAGCACACCTAGAGCGTTCATGCAATTCATTTCCAGTAACGATTGGTGATACTTTCACCGTCCTTATGACAAATATAATAAAATTATATTAATCACAAAACGAGAACTTTCAAATATGCGTTTTTAGCTGTTAACTTTGAGACAGTGTTATAAAAAACCGGCAAGTTCATTATTTACTCAATTTATAACTCCATGATTACCTCCCTTTGACCATAAACAATACACCATGGCTCTAATACTGCATGTTTTGATGCATTAAGTGGTCGTGCGCGAAACAATGTACAGGTCCCTTAAAATTATCTGAACTTCTCAAAGTCCTTCGGCAAGAACCGGACAGCATCCAACAGGCATTTCATGAACGTTTCATACGATTAATACGTCATAGATGCACACAATGCATCGCTCCAGACGGTGGTTTTAAATGATTGAAAATGCAACTTTCTGTTTTGCACTGACCCAAAGACAACTGGTACAAAACTATGTGGCTAAATCAACTTTTCTGATTCGAAGTAATATTTATGTGACGCATGAATATATCTATTCTATGACAAAATTTTGCAATGCTTACCCACTTATTAGATGTGTTTTTCTATACTATATACAGTCCAGTTAAGATATGGTAACATTGACGTCATGGTCAAATGTGTACCCAAAAGATTATAACCATTGCTTAAATAGGTAGAGTTTAGTTTGGTATTAAACTGTTAGTATATTAATCCTTTATACTTGTTTTTACACCGTACTTGTGAATTGTTCCACTGCGTCACTGGATTTTTATCCTGACTGAATTGTAAGTGTAAATTGCCGCTCAGTGTACATGTCACGTTAAACCACGTCTCGATAATTGAATCAGAAATGTTCTGTTTTAAGATTTTGTATCCCCTTGTAGTTGTGACAAAACAATAACTAAAATGTATATACAAGGGTTCACAAATGCATAGTGATTTCAAGCAGACTCTCCAACATATACACATCGTTACGGATAGCTAATGTCGTCCATTTCCTTGGTTACTCGGTCGTAGTCAAATGAAAATGGTATAGGGTTTCTTGGAGCAGAGCAAGTGTAACTGTTTACAATTGTTTGTTAATTCTATGAGTGTCCTCCTTCCCTGATTGACTTTAATCATGAAAGGTAAAGATGGAAGCAGAAGCCTAAGTATCATTTACATGTAGTGAGACTATCGGTTTGATGACTGAACCGCAATACATATGTGATAGTCTACGCATACTCGAGTACAGTTTATTTATGGTCGTATGTAAATTGTAACAAATTTTGAATATATCCTACAATGCAAATATAACAAATATTGAGAAATTAAGACTTTCGATAGAAATTTTAGGATTGAAAAAAATCCAATGTTAACGGTTTGCAGTCTTTATATAAAATGAACACCATATTATTGAATAAATTGCTTTTAACAAAACTACTAAACTAAGGATAGAAGCAACTTGCAAGGACACGTACACATGAAAATACACCGACCCTGCACGGTGCATTCACGGGAGGGGGGGGGGGTAAAGACACTGCTCAACAGAAACAA
The DNA here is from genome assembly GCA_963678985.1 of Spisula subtruncata. Classification (NCBI taxonomy): domain Eukaryota; kingdom Metazoa; phylum Mollusca; class Bivalvia; order Venerida; family Mactridae; genus Spisula; species Spisula subtruncata. Next base: position 34,034,164 of record OY787666.1, on the reverse strand, counting down.
CTATAGCTGAATACAACTTGAAGACAACATTTATACAATTTCCACAAACCATAAATCCCATCCGAACGTTTGCCGCCTTAGCCAGTCAAACGACACGGGGCAAGAACCAAGTGAAGTCATTTTAGCAAGAACAGTGTTTATGAGAACAGATGTATGGTCAGATCTTTATGTGACAATTTCCTTCCAAGAACATTAATATAACGTTTATTGTTTCCTCGTTTGTTCTACATAACCACTCTAACAATTATGATGACGTATAGTTTGTACATCGGTGACTATATGATGTTATTTCTTGGAATTATCGAGATGTCTTCATACTGGCAGAAATTGATTTTCAATTTTAGATTGAGAGCTTGTTAGATCATAAAAATCTTCCTTCTTTGTACGCAATATCTTCTATATAATCTAATCATGAGTCATGCTTTTCTTGAGACAAAATTAATTGCTAAACGAAAACTCCATATTGGCAGTGACATTATGTCTATACGACAGTCTACGTCAATAGCCCGTAGTACGTGTTGTGTCGATAGAAAGGAATATAACACAGCTTATTGTAATTCACGAACCCTTAAATGAATGTTGATTACTTGATGCATTTGTTTTAGATTGAACTATTTGTATTCCTGACTAAACAATATATTGGAAAGTAGGTGCATTTTTAGGAAATCAGAAAATGTATTTAATTATGGTTAATAATACCTGAAAAATGTTAACTCTTGCAAAACTGACATAGTTATTGTGACTTTTAAACATTGGTTATCTGTTTGGTCCTTGACCATCGGAAGCACATTTTGGATAACGTTCGATGGCCTCGTTTGTTCAGCAGACCCCTGCGATTCGATATGTAGTACACAAATGTTAAAGAGGTAACACTTTAACACGCTTTCAGATATAAGAAAGTTCTCCCTTTTTAATTTCCGCTTAGCAGGAAACAAGCGGTTCAATTTAAGAGTGTTGTCAAGAGATCGCATGTCAATTGTCATTGTTTCAAATCCGGCATAACTAAATTTATCATTAGATCAGTCATTTCGACAATCATTATCATATTAACTTTTACTCATTTATCATTTTCTTCCAATTCATTATACAGATCGTTGTATCTGACTGTATCGCTGTCCTATGACCCAAAATGTATTTTTCTTGTTGCGAATAATTATTTCTCCTGTTAGACCTGTCTGCAAATTGTTAGTACTTTCAACTTAATTGGATGAATGTCAGCAACGAACAGATTATTTGTGTTAGTCTGGTATAATTCCTTAAAATATCAGATTCGGAAGAAATTTGGTTTTCAAGCAAATGATCAACGCACACATAGCATGCGAAAAACAATTCTTTTTATTGGAAAGTTAAAGTGCAATAAACAATATTGATGGAAAAATGGTGATTATACAGTCAATATTAATATCCTGATAACCGTACGTAGAATCACTCAGAATGTTGTAGGTACGCAAAGCAAAAAACTAGGGAGTCCGGTCAATGTGATCAAACCAACACACCTGTGATTTTGCAAATCGTCATGAAACTTCAAGTTATGGAGATTTTGACTGATGGAACATTGGCATTTATTGACACGTTCGGTACTGTGAAACATTGTGTCGTGTGCTATATTACATGATGCTGCCAGTACTGCCATTTTCTGTCCAATTTGCTCATACATTTACGACTAAAACAATCTTATATAGGTCGAACTAAAACGAATGACCAAACAACTTGACATCAAGCAATAAAACCATCCAGGACAATACCGACTAAGCCGATGAAACAATTCATTAGCAAGCCTTACGACTTCCATATTTAAGGTGTCATGGAAAAGTTGTGTCTGTATTCACCAAAAAGTGAGTGTTTTGTACTTTCCGCATCTTGTTGTTCGATATACACGAAACAATAAATGTGTACCCATCGGATCGTTATTTTGTAACATAACCCGGTATGCGCTATTTAACAGTTAACTGTACGATCGTTTCAGCTTTTACTGTCCCATTACGGTTGTTGGTAATGAGTTGATATCCGGAATGTCTGGTCGTTTTTTTCTTACGCTACTTCATGCAAGACGTCTGGCTTCAATGTGCGAATAATGAATGGTAGATGAATATGTTTTTCGCCCGGGGGAACATACATTGTCGACCTTTTCTATTTGTATGTAAATTTCGTCAAAAGGAATTCTCTTAAAAATTCTTTAAAATGAAATAATAAGGTCAGTGGCAAAGTGGCTTCTACTAGTAGGTCAATCAGCGTTTTGTTAGCTGTAACTGGGTATTTCATCCTTTGGGCAGTAGTGAATAGGAATATTGACTCATTGACGGCTTACACCTGGTCTTCAAGATGTTCGAAATATTGTTCTTGTTTTACTTAGTATACTGTTGAGCATTATCTGGTGAAGTTGTGGTATGAGGTGTTTTTATGTCGAGTTCTGCCTTTCTTGTCGAATTTTCTATTAGCTTTGTTCTATAACTATGCTATGTTACAAAATGTAATACGCTGTATTTTTTTGAGATGTTTTGGCAGTTTTTTATATTGCATTTAACTTTAACATCAGATGTCGTCCTACCATTTACTGGGGTACAAATATCCAAATTGTTTGTCCTTTTGAAGCATTTATGTATAAAAGATATACATGCTTCCTGTTATTCACTTCCTGGCGAAACATTTGCCTTGCTTACTCTTCTGGGAAATTACTCGTTGTTGACAACATTGAAGTTAATTAAACCATTCCCGTTTCGTCCATTGTAAGCTTAGTACTAAAATTATAATTATATCATGTATTTATATTAATAAACAGAGAATCAATATTTTTTATTAGTAAAAAATGCGTGATAATGAGATTCGTATCAGTTAGAATTGAGGCAATATATTATTTAAAACGTGTCATTCATTCACATTGCCGACGGTACCATTAATCATTCCGACCCTTGTGGGCACCAATACAACTGACAGATGTATTGATTCAGATAAATAAATTTGAGCGCAATTGTACAATTTCTGCAATACTTACGGCATATGTGAGTTTAAAGTTCCGTGGCAATGTAATATATCAATACATATGCACAAGTTCTTATAGAGTATAATAAGTACTTACGCAACCCTAAATATTGTCTTATATGATGTTAATTCGAGTATGTCGTAATTACTAGGTTATCTCCAATGCACCATTACTAAACATTCAGACTCAATGATGGCGGAACGATACAATTTGCAATGAACTTTTTTTGACTTTCCGTCAGCGGGAAGTAGGACTTTCAGTGAGTTACATACATTATACAGACTGTTTGCATCGGTCTATATGAAATCGTACTAAGGATTACGCAACACTTGTATCATGAAGTTGGCTGTTTTTTGTAACATATGTCTGACTGCCAGCGGGTATACATCGAGTTTCTATTGTGTTTTCTTGACGCGTCCGAAAGATGTTTCACTTACATAAATATGATCATCAATGTAGGTGAGCTATGCATTGGGATCCATTTAAACTGATCACTATGCTTTGTTTTGCCTTATCACATTTCCAAATCAGATATTAAGAAATACGAGAATAATCACTTAGATCGTAGATTGCTCTTCTGATAAACACACTTTGAATAGGTAATATAAAATGGACAGGAAATCCTCAACAGAAACAACCTAACACGTCACACTAAGGAACTCGTCGAAAATAATAATGACATGCCAAATGCATTCGTACCAATGCCCAAAAAATCACAACAGTAACATTGAACCAAACCGATACAATACCTAGTTTCAGGTGAAAAGCCTAAATAAATCGCTGTAAATGCTTGATTGCTTTCTATATCACATAATGAAATAAATGTTGCATTTGCATCTTTTTAAAAATTATTGCAGTACTACTGTTTAATTTGGCTTCTTTTATCGGACGATAACAGCTTACATTATTACTAAGGTAATATTCTGCTGTTTAATTCCTTACATCACTACAACATGGCCTTATGTTATAAATTCTACGTTTCGATCAATAATATAGGAAGTCAATTACTGTAACAGAAAAGCGATATTAAAATGAACAAGGGAAACTTTCAAGTTTGTAGCCACACCGGACACTGTCAACGTATAGCCATTTAATTGTTATTGTTAACAGCCAATGGTACACGTAAAATAGCCTGCTGGGAATATTACTCGATAAATCTATAAATCAATTTGATGAAGGCTGGTGAATGTTTTATAATTTGATAGATAGGTTGCAGATAATCGCATTGATGGCGCGAGATCCTAACGAGATGTAATTATCACACTGCCGCACTCTGAAATACCACGTGGCTTAATTGACACCACAACGGCTGTCTAATACATTTATTATATATAGTAAAATATGTATTACAAAGAAGTACACTATTATGGCGGCAATTTATTCAGATACCAGATGACCCATTAGATAAAGTCAAAACCTCCTTGACGACTCAATATTTTTAATTAGTGCTTGAATATTTATCTGATAATATGTATGTAACCTGACATATATGTACCTATTAATTGTATTAATTATTAGCATGTATGTACGTATTAATTGTAAAATAGTATATACAGCGCTATATGCGGATGATACATGACTGTAAAAGTGTTCAATGTACTTCCAGTAAAATGTATTTGTAATGTTGCTGAATATACACTATGTTCATTCTGTTCTATCATTTAGTGTTTATTTATATTTGTGAAAGTGTATAGAGCTATATCGGACAAATTGTTTTTTAAAGTTTCAAAAACCGAAAAACAATTATGCTTTCATATCCATTCGATCGTTTTTCGCTTTAGTTTTAACAGAAACGCTCTGTGTGATTTATTCAACATGCAAACTGTTCTAGAGCACCATATGAAACGAGAACAATTGTCTATGTTTCGACGATTGAATCAAAGTACATGGACCCGTCCAAAGTTTTAATTTGCAATTAAAGTAGTTTAGTATCATACTAAAGACGATGCAAGTAATTATTTTGACATTAAATGACTGTTAAAATATAGCTAGATCTATATACACTTTAAGTTTGTTGAATAAGCAACAGGGGGAATTATCTGATATAAGTTTTTACCGTACAGTACCATTATATAAATACTTATGCTATCATGAGCATTTGTTGCAATCAACTGAAACTTTGATTTTGTATATGTCGAGTGTGATTGTACATTTTCTAATTATACCTTCTACAACAATATAGGTCATAACTTAGATACTCGAAATAACGATTGAAACGTACGGTTCTTTCTCGCTCTTATTATATCAAATGCCTCTTTAGGGAATATGTAAAATAAGTTATGGCTTCTAAATATAGAATTATTGGTTTCTACTCTCGCGTCTATAATCTAATTCTGGAAGAAGCAAATCGCCTATTTCTATTTCAATTGAAAATGCTTGTTGACTTATCTACGTATCTCGTATTTACAATTCCATTGATAGAACTAGCACTTGTGAATTGATTTCGCTAGATTGACCTCCTATATTGCCGTCATGAACATAAATCTATCGAGAAATAAGGACGTTAAACGAGGCACTTGACCAATGACGAAGGGTATGTTCATTTGGTCAACAACCCAACCAACAGGCGGAAATGTACTCAATGTAAAATGGATTGGACGAAGTGGGCAAACGTCATTAATTTACTAATGCGGTCATTGATGTCTTGATTTATATTGATTATTTCTAACTAATGTGATCGTCTCGTTATAGACACGTATTAAGTGATTGTTTTCAACAAATATTTATTACTATGATTATGTTAAATATAAGCACCAGTGTACAAGAAAAAAATTAAATAAATGTCCAGAACCTGACAATATGTAAAACAAAAATATGCATTGAACTGAATCAGTCAAATTTTATATAATATTAGTTTGGGCCTTTTATATCAATCGTTTTTATTTAATCGCAAGGTATCCTGACAGCGCATATATCAGTGGCCAATGATATAGGTAACCGGAAAGAAAGGCAATAATGTTACAAAATAACTTACCTAAGACCGTCCCTGAGACCTAATGATACCTCAGCTATTGTTTATACTGTTTGTATAGCTTTGGTGAACATTTGTATTTCCAAAAAAGCAAGTGACAACGTTTCAAACATACTAATAACAAACCATGTTAGCAAAGAAACATAACTTACAAAAGTAAGTGATCCTACTGACCTGAAAACATTGTTTTTTATTTTTCGAATAATGTTCGCCTCTCATTTAGGTTGTTCGTATGTTTGATTAATTCGATCATTCCACATTTTTATATGTTGTTGTAAATAGTGATATAACACTGCAATTACTATTTAAGCCCATTGCTTTTAAGCTATTTGTATGAACACTACTCTGTGAAACCTATTTTATTAGTTCTTCGCGTCATATAAAAGAATTGAATTGTCTTAATACGCGTGGGTGTACAGTATATTGAACGTTGAACTAACACAATACAGGATCCGTCTCGATTCCTGGATCAGAGAGAATGTTCTGTTCAGAAGCTTGTGTGGTAATGGTTTATGAATGCATACTGCTTGTAAGTAGATCCTTCTTTGACTACACAGGGTAACCTTCTGTTTACGTCGTCAATTCAATCGGCTCCGCTGTCATCGTACAAGTGTTGTAAGTAGTACCTTAAGGCAGGGCAAGTATTACTATTAACAATAGTATACACTAGGAGATGATTGTCCACCTTCAATTGTTAATTAGCATACATCATGAACTTTTGCATAGAAGCTAAAGTATCATAGCGTGAGACAATTCATTCGATTTTTTACCTTCAATGCATGTTTTCTTAAGTTATTGTCGATTTTGAGCCCAATCGTAGGTTGACGTATTTCGTTTTTAACAATATTAGTACTAGTAAAAGACAACTGTAAAATCACCTTTGATTGACACAAATGCTAACAAGTGTGCGACTTATAATTATAATACATGGAGGCTTCTCAAAATAGCATTGTACATACGGAGGTATGTCGATAATACGAATATTGGATATATCACACAAAGCTTTTACTGTATATTCTGGAGTAGGGTAAACCTTCAAGACAATTTGTCTTTTAACACAAATAAATGGCTATGTAATGGACCGTTTCCGCAAGAATGTTCTCGAGAGGAATTGATAGACATGTACAATTTACTTGTCATGTACTGCTATACCATAGAGGCAGAAATATACAGCGGTGTTTGTTAAGTACAAATTAATGTTCTATTAACTACAATTATAGTGTGTCCACTGTCGTTTGCAATACATCATTGCCACGGCTGTAATAAAGCAAGATATGTATCGGAGATGTAATTGTGTCACACTGATACGATACAAGAAGGAAGCATTAAATAGATATCTATGACATGTTATTACTATTATAGTATACTACTTGAACTGTGTCAATGGAAGGGTGTTCATAATTGTACCATTCACGAAATAAAACTATTAACAATAGATGCTGATTATTGTCCATGTCACATTACAAATTTAAATTTATATCGGCTTGGAACAGCGAGGGTGTGTGGTTTGCTCAAATACGGTGTGTGTTTTACTCAAGTACCGCGTGATGTCATAAAAAAAGTTAAAAAGTTAAGTTACCAATTTTCTAGGGCTCTTTTCAGCTGTTAGGCCGCTCAAGCACCCTTTGGCATTATAACTCCCCTGGTCGTTGGGCTACATATGGAAACCTACACTCGTGTCTCCCTGAAGAGACTATTTCTCTCCTGTGGTGTGGCAGCCAACATCGATCTGCGGCGCCCAGGAATAGACACTGCCCTTACAGGTACCATTTTACACCATGGTGGAGTGGAGCTGTGGGTCTTGCTCAGAGATTTTAACCAGTGGTCCAGAGGAGGATCGAACCCGGGACCTCTCGATCCCGAAGCGCGCACCCTACCTCTAGGCCACCGCTCCCCACTATCATAACTATGATACCTACGTTTCCATTTCTGTAGGTGGCGTAAACAAATGTTCAATGAATTGTGATTCACTTTTTTACCGACTTTTACATGTTTAAATCATATAACTGACAAACAGTTAACCTAAACTGTCATTTTAAATGAATAACCCTATCTACTACTAGTATCATATTTTCGAATAACCCTCTCGATAGCTTAGTAGTGGAACGTCTGACCAGAGTACAGGGTGTCCAAAAAGAAAGTATAGAGTTCAGTGCATTTTTATAAAACCTTAACGTTTTGCATTCGCAAAAATATTTAGCACATGGTTAGTCAAAAGATCAAAATTTTATCGGACATCGCTTAAAAACTTGTAACTTGAATATCTTTTTAAAAATGTAAATTTTCTAAAATGACTGTATTCTGTCCATTGCGTCATTTTGACGTTATTTACGACGTTTTCACAAGTTCTGTATTTCTGGTGTTTCCCGTCTTGCAACCATTCTTGGAACATTTGCATTGCCCTTCATAAATATCTAAGCTTTTATTATATATATGATGCGTCTCACGAGCTTGGGCATGTTTGTTGACGTTTAATAGGCTATTCACTTGCGATTTCGACAACAAAGTAGAAAAAAGTAAACCCATCGTGTTACTTGCCTTTGTTAAGCAAGTTCTTTCTGAACTCCGCAGTGAATCTTTTGTTTGAATGTTGTATGGTTCATGCAAATGGAGCCAGACGCACACATGGCAATGCACGGTGTTGGGTGAATTACAAGAAACATATGGTGTCAAAATAATGTCTAGCAAATTCCACTGCAGGGTGGAATGTCCCGCCCATAGCCCGTGTCATAATGCATGCGGATTTTTTTCTTTTAGGCTATCCGAGATCGCTAATGTACAATCCAATGCTAATATACACATCTTTCCTTATGATCAACATCAAAATATAATTTAAGAAGACCAGTTGGTAGAAATCTGTGTAAATGTAATCAACACTTTTAAACATTGGGTGCAAAACGGGAAAAATAAGACAGACAGACAGACAGAAATTGTGAAATCGTCGTAAATTAGGTCAAAATGGTGTCACAGTCAAAATAAGGTATTTTGTGGAAATTGACATTTTTTTAAAAAAATATTCAAGTTACAATTTTCAAAAAACTTACCTCTTTTGTCTAACCATGTGCAAAATTTCTTTGCGATAGCTGAACATTAATAGTTGATAAAAATACCAAAAAACCTTCTTTTTGGACAACCTGTGCTAGAGGACAACCAAGTTTCTCATGACGCATCATACTAATCATAACATTGAAACTGACTTGTCTTTTCTAATACCCCGAGGTGATGGAAAACAGCAAAAATGACGTTTTATGATTGATTGCTACACGGTAGAAACACTTACTGTACGTAACTATTGTTCTAGAATAACGTAGTATTAACTACACGACTTTGTAAATAAATTTGTACAAAAGAAATACGTATTCCCTCATTATGGTGTACTCCTTCATTACACCGTTTCTGGCACATCTTATTATAATTAGTCAATGTAAAATGTAGTGAATATTTGATTGAGTTAGTTGGATTGAAATAGATATATACGGGACCAGCATTATTGTCATTATTTTTGTCGCCAATGTCATTATAATATCAGGCTTACATTACATTAACTAATCGTGTTGATGCTATCATTTCATTGCATTATGAATGTCCTAGAAAATCGGTCATATTTTGACTTCTAAAGCATATTATCCTGGTAATCTGGGAAGATGCAATTCGCTGACGGCCAAAATTTCTTTTAACTACTTTAACTAGTTATGGCGGTAGACTGTTCGATTAATATTTTACTTTACGTTTAAGAGTGTTCTTGATCAATTGAATAGCAGCCCTCGTGCAGCGACTTCCCTTCTTGTGCCAATGTGCTTCCGTGCTTGACTTGTTTATTGAATGTTTCCTTCCATGTCTGAAATGTCAAATATTCTGGCATGTCACGCTCTGTGATCTAACCACTTATCTATTTTGTAAATGCGACCACCCTGATCATAAGAGGGGACAATATAGTTCATCTTACTGTCTTGAATTCAGAAAAACCTAAAACATTTTTAACTCCTGAATGTATTGCAATAGTGTACTCGCAAAATCAGTTCAATGAATTAATCTGTCTCAACGGTATAGACATATGATGTTTTTGAAGACACTTAATTGATCTGTGGATGCACATTGTAATAACTCATTCTCTACCGTTAAGGATTATTTGCGTTGTGTCACGTTCAATAGGTATAATAACATAAACAACCTCACTCTGTAAGTGCTGCAGTAAACTGATGAATCATTTGAACACTGCAATGTGGTATTCTGAACCTGATGAACACCATATCTACGTCTTTTGTACCCCTGGACATTACGACAATACTTAGTAATGCACGAACATGACATACATGTATATATGGTATTAATACACAATGCAGAGTGACAAGATATAACTAATATGAACTTAGGCACCGCCTTAACGAGTATTAAATAGATGGTAAATTGGGTAAGTGCTAAGCTATATTTCGGCTATGGTATAGAATTTTGAGGTAAAATACTTAAAAAAATACAAAACCCTGATGTTTCACAAGTTATATTAATACCAGTATGCTTATTTATGGGATATTCAGGCATCTATGCAAAAGTATAGTGAATATTGAAGACTGCATTCGCCGTAAATCCATTTCAGATTTGATACATGTTAACCGCACACATGTTACACATTTGTCAGAGAGCATATTTTCTGTAAGGGTACATGTACCCAGACTTTTCAATAGCCGTCCGATGAATTGAACAACTTCAGTTTCTGTCATGGGTACGTTTTTTCCTGGGTACATTACCGCGTGTATTTGTATAGGTAGTTTGCGATAGAAAAAAATCGTGTTTTTTAAAGATTTCTGAAAATCTATTCATCAGATTTTGGTAAAAAATTACACAGAACTACAATAACTTCCTACCTAGTCTCATTTTGAATTTCATAATTTTAAGTCACCAATTAAAAGACATTTATTCTTTATTACATATTGAAATTACATGCGTATTTACAGTTTAACGCAGGGAGGTAATCTGGTATTCCATTGATGATTTACTATCAATTATTTAACCGTTACAATCCGTGATCAGCGGGATTGAGATTGCTGTTATGAAGACAAGACTTAGGAGGCCCTTGTGATTCGGTTTATTTAGGTGTGTTGCTTGTAAACAATGTACAGCAATAACATGTACTTCGTCATATTCACAGACGGGCCTCGCATCTCTTAAATTAAGTAGGTTGCAAATACGTAAATATACCGTTATGCGTATCACATGACCGTAAATTAGCTGTTGCAAGTATCAAATCTTCTAACTTGATTTTTCCACCAAAACTACAAAAATGTTACATAGAACTTATGAACAAAACTTTTTTAACTCATTTCTGATCTTGCTGAAATTTCAGTGTGTATTAGGTAGATATATTTCATTTATTCGTGCAAAATTTCATACTTGTAGGTGTAGTAATTACAGAGAAATTTTCAAAAAACACGATTTTTTTCTATCGCAAACTAGCTATATCCAGTTTTTCCAACGAAAAATCCTGCTTATTAGATTGGATCCCGGACTAGATGACGGGCAGGCAGCGATGTCAAACTGTTTTTGTACTCTTTTTTTGAAGTCTCGACAATATTAAAAGCACCACTACTTGTGCAATTAAGGTCGGGTATTAATACAGTTACTGCCGTACGAGTAAAGATTGAGATGTTTTCCTATCAGACACTGGATTATGGTGTTGTACCAAGAAATATAGACAATGCAGTATTGGATCGATGATTATTGCTGAACCTTTACACCAAGTAGCAAGGTGTCTATACCTAATCACGACATCACACATTTGCTGCTTTAGACTAGACATTTCTGCAATCACAACGACTTCATCTCATTCCAAGATGGGTTGATTTAATTTTTTTGTTTTCAATCAAAGAAAAGGTTCGGGAAATGTCGTAGCATAATTTAGTTTTCGAAATGAAACATATATACTGGTAATTTCTATCTACAAATCAACACTTGAAGGTCATTCGTAGTGTACGGATGAAGGCAGCATATTTCAGCAGACAAGTCCCAATTAGATACTGGTCACATATTAATCTTACTCGGCCCCTATATAAACGTATTCTGTGGTAATGTCTGGTATTCGGATATATTCAGTCGGTTCATTCATAGGTTTTAATTGATACTAAGCAATGAGTAAGTAACAATTACTTTTAAATACAAATAAATTGGTCATTTTAAATTGTCCACTTTGTGGTAATCTACATTCATATCATCCACATATCTAAATATTGTATTCGTAATTGACTGAGGAGCTTGTCAATACGACGGATATAAACGTTACGTTCGATGCTTTAATATTTTCTTCTGACCACGGTTTGTTTCATGTTTCAAATATTAACAAAATAGTTTTAACTTAGTGTACTACCTTCGCTATTGCAGAAGCCTTTTGCGTAAACTGTGAAATTGAGACACCATCCAGAATAAAACATGTCAGGCAATATTAGCACATTAGCAACTACATAAATATTCCATTGTATTTTCTAAAAGTGCTCTTGCTAACACCCAATTGACCTTAAAATATAGTACTGGTAATAACGATAAAGTAGCATTGGCATACAAAATAAATGCAAAGTGACATATTGAATGTCTACCATTGTCGATATAAAGTTTGCCGTAAAGAAAAATATTGCGATTCCGAGATAGCTAAAAGAGTAATTTACTGGGTTCGTGTTAATACAGAATTGATACAAATTATATGTTCTCCCTAAGGAACTCACATCAATCGTGCCCTAGCTGACATGCTCTTTGGACTATTATCTCAGCGTTTGATATAAAAGCATAACTCAAATATTGGTCCCTTCTTACACTTCTCATAAAGTGCATAGAAACATGCTGATTGTGTTATTTTATCGTTGAAAACATCAATAAGTTACACGCCATTAGATAGAGACTTTGTTTAATTGAATTCGGAAGAGAAATGCAAGCGTTCGTAAATTGTGATTTTATTTCATTGTCAAAACTGGTTCGTGCTAAACGAAGATGAAATCGGGTTGGAAATCGTAGCAATGTGGTGTTGAGGACGGGCGAATGAGCAATTACACAAAAGAAACATAATTTTGGTATTCATTTTGGTAGTGCAATTTGAATTATTTACTTGGAACCTTCGTATATGGTGTGTTGCCCGAACACAAAATTGTGTCTACAAGAATGCGATATTTTCAACAATTATATCGCGCTTCAAAGTCACTAAGTGGCGGCTATAACTCAACCTAGCATCATCGCCAGGACACATTGTATGCTTACGTCTAAGATAATTGCCATCTTCGCCTAAGTGATGATGTATAAATCGTTGTTTACAATGTACAATGCATACGGAATATCGGAAATTGTTCCATTTGTAAGTTGTTATCTTCAAGATCTTTCCCCTGAAATATATCAGTTCGCAGCTAAAACATAACTTTGGTTTTAGTTCGTAAGACACATAACCATACATCAAACGTTATGTACTTCCTGAACATAACTTCGTCTGGATATAAGTTTAACACCACTCCTACATTGTTTCTGATTAAAGCTGTGTAAGAAAATCGATTACCAGTCAAGGTTATCGTGTGGTTAAAGTATACGTCCAGTGGCGACATACGTTCAGTCCTTGCAAAATTATGCATTACATATGCGTGTATGTAAAAGTTGTATTAAGACGGCTTTTGGTAGCATCTGTACACTATAAATATACGACTCAGGTTTGTCTCCAAATTACACTCTGATTAAATCAAATGTCTACACTGGGTTCGTTCTTGTTTGCTTTAGATTATTCTGGATATCTGACCAGTGATTATCCACACATTAAAGATAAACATTAAGATTCAGTACAGTTAAAACGTTCAAATTAGGTTTATTGTTTACTACATGCATATAAATATATATATGGGTATAAATCATAGCTGATCGTTGAGACCACCCTCTACATAATCTTAGGATCTCATTTAATAGCGTATCATGACATTGGTGTTCAGATGCCTTCATGAAAGCATTGACACAAATGTATATACAAGCAGCGAATGAGCAACATTTTTACAAAGTTCCATTAGCTATATAAGGCTAATGGATGGTAAAGTAGATGTCATTAAAATGATACATTGTAAATTAGAGTTTTATCTGAAACATGTTCGACTACTGAATAACTAAACTGATCCAAAAACATAAAAAAGTAAAACTCAGGGCCATTTAGAAACCATAAATATAAACAATTCTATGGTAGGCTTACAAAATGAATATGTTCATGTTCTTTTGTGCAATTGTTTGGCATAATCAACACAGAATCACGTATAATCATTCACAAGAACTACTTCACATAACGAAATTTATTAAGACAAAATTAATTATTTTCCAAATTAAGTTCTAACGAACGCACAAAATATTCTTGAATTAACCTAGCTTCTTCACACTTGGCACAATTAACTGACTGTATGATAATTGTACTTATAAAAGTGTCCAATATTTGAATATATTATTTACCTTATTTCTTTAAACGAAATTGAGAAATGCTCCAGTTTGATTCTAAGACTTAGTTCATTGTTCTAAGCTATATGTCGATCGCTTAATGTATTGGACAGAGACGACAAGTTGTCATTTAAAAAAAATACATCAGGTTTCGAAAGGATATAACTCAGGGAAAGTACGAGGAATGCAAATCCATTTGATTATTATTTATCAAGAGAATTCCTGATGTGTACGTCCGTATCCGTATACTTGTAATGGCAAAAAAGAAGCAAAATACATATATTCAAAAGTTCTGCTGTGATAACCCTATATTTGATATTATAAAGGTGTCCTGCGGTTAATTGTTTGATGCAAAATGTACATTCATGATAGTTGTTTATGCCCAGTCCAGCCCTATGATATTATATCATTATGGAAGTGTACGGACACAATATTAAATGTAGTCATCCGTCCTGTATCAGCCCATTAGTACCTATTACATAGTACTATGTTATATCCTTCGGCTGGACAACGTATCATGTTCTATAAGCTCACTGTGATCATTTGCAGAGGAAGTTGTCCGTGATTTAGTCATTGATGCTCATGTGAAGTCAGTTTGTGAGTTTGTAATTTTAAATTAACAATTTCTAACTATTCAAAGAAACGAGAAAGTAATTCAGCTGCAACATTCGAGAAACCTTGCCTTTCATGTAACACATACCGGATTTTGAATACTTAAAATTGAGTTATGTCTTACATACGCTGATACAAATGTATCTGCGGGAGTACGCATGAATAATCTGTTATTTCAAGCTTCTTTGTGTTCGTCGTTAGGTGATGATTCGTGACAATTACTTGATAAGTACATAATTATCGCATTGCAATTCTGGGCATTTTCCTTTAATAGCAGGCAATTAATCACATATTGCCCTGAACTCAAATGCCGCCTAGTCCTCCACAAGTATATCATCGACTGTAACAAGGCCTAACTGTAAACGTTGTTGATGCCTTTAGTTGAAAATGCTCCGCCAATGTACAGGGTGTTAAAAAGTTCGTAGACACTTGATTTTGTTCAATAAATCCAAAACCATTCAACATACAGTTTTAACACTTGGTAGGAATGTAGAACTATACATTATCTTCATGTTGTGTGAAATAAATGATATTGTCTGCAAGAATATTTGCACGTGACGTCATGACGTAATCCTTGGTAATTTTGTAAACGGCAATTAAACACGCAGTTTTATTGAAAGGTGGTGGTATTGAAAAAAATATGAATTTCTCCACAAGGGCTTAGTGTTGTTTATACTGTGTTGCGGGTTGTTTAATAAAAGAATTATCAAGCATTCTTGGTGATTCTTGCGGTTTGATTGTTAAGGGAAATGCTAAATATAGGACAGAGGATAGCGCTTCGGGAGGTACGCACTCTGGACGTCCTAACGGGACCTGAGCAAGGGGGTATACGATAACTAACAATATTAAATATAAGCGATGTAAATATATCAGAAATGTTGTAAAATCACCGACAAATGCAGGAAACGAATTAAGTCATGTTATTTAATGGATTAACCTTCACAAAGACACAGAAATGGTATTTTCACAAATACCCCACCCACCCGTATCTGACTGTGAGATAGTATAAGGAAAAATTGGGTTTTGCTCGAAGATAAAAGAACCTTTTTGAAAATGACTGGACGAAAATTGTCTACTTAGGTAAGTGTATTAAATATTAGTTCAATGAGCTAAACAAACAAAATTATTTAGTATGGAAATCTTCGGAAGATAACGGTCCATAAGTGATCGACACCAATAACAGCTCAAAACGATGGTTTTGGTGAGCAATTGTAATATGTGACCTCAAAAAGTTCAATATCATTTCTGTTGGTAAAATCGTTACATCTGACTATAGTGAGGACTAAAACTTTCGAAATACCGCTAAAACTTCCCTGACCAGAACAGGCTACCATGGTGATATTAAAAACATACGTCTCATCCGGTACCAAAATTGGACTGGTTTTGTGCAGAATGTTGCCTGTTGCGTACCCCTGCCAGTACCCGGTAATGCATTTGTGGTACTGTTTACCACCTTATATCCAAAGAATAAAGATAAGGCAACTCACTCGACCAAAATAAAATTAAAAACCTCATGAGTATAATGGGCTATCACATTTGCAAAGATCGAGTACCTAAACCTGTGACGTCATTTTGACGTCTTCCACATTTTGCGTCGTCACGTGGGTCTATTAAACCCTTGCATATCTCATACATCACATGTCAGATCGACTTAAATAAAATTAAAATAAAAAAGGAGGTCATTGTAGTTACTAATGTGTCAGAAAAATGTGAAAAAGCTGTTTGAAAATCAAATGACAGATGAAATAGTAATGTCTACGAACTTTTTTAACACCCTGTACATCTTCATATTTTTCAGCTTTGTATATATTTACTCCCATGTGCCGACACAGTGACAGGCTTGTAAGTGTCTGGCATTCACCGTCCGGCATCAGCTAAACACTTGCTACATATCAATTAAGTATAGACAGCAACCCTCGATAAACTACTCAACAGACATGATGATACTTCCTCGCCTTAAGTCCCGGTTCAATAGACAAGCATGATAGTACTTCATAATCAATGGGTTAACTCTCGTTGATATAATTACAGATGTGCTACATAGTTATATATGTCGGTGTCTGAGTATTAAGTTGCTTTGGGATTCAATGAACTCGACCCATAGTGATGCCGTAGTTCGATATACAAAATGTATGACAAAAGTAAACCAACGTCAACTAAACCAACTACACGAATCGTTGCTATTATAAGAGAACATACCTAGTGTGTATGGTAGTTAATACATCATTGTAGCCTTGGTCGCTATCGTTGGTAACGAAGTAGTCACTCATTCTTGTGTTATATTTTTTATATAGAACATTCCAAATACATTAATTCAAATTTACGTTTATAATGCTGGATTGAGTGAACATTTTAAAGCGCTATAATGGGAAGAAATTCAGTTGCATTTTGTACTTAGAAATAGCTCTTCGACACACATGTCGGATAAACACATAATTCCTTCGATTGCAATATAATAGTTTTATAATTTGTGACATTTAGCGTGACATTTTATATTTGCAGACATATTTCTCCAACGCACAATTTATTTAGGAATGGTGCATTTTCGGAACTACATGTATACTATACATTCCTACACTTTGGTAGATGTAACCGTTTTGTACTAGCTTGAACAATTGAACCAAACACTTTTACGATGTTGGAGAACAAAAACGTCAACATAAAGTTACCAGCGTTAATAAGGATCAAGAGATGTTTGTCTTAAATGTAATTGTATAATATGCCATCCATAAGTAGTTCCGACATACTAATCTTGGACATGTCAGCGACTATTCGTACATGTAGGTTGCTTTGCAACGTCGCCGAGGACGCATTAAATGTCTACAATATACGTCGAGATATATTCTGTCATATTCAAGTGTTCCCCCGCCCACTTGTATGAATGTCGACCTCCAGTCTTGAAAAACGCTCAATTAACTGACTTTACGAGCACTGACATCTTAGGGCTAACAACAATATTATCCACCCCAATCCTTACGAAACTGCATAATTTTCTCTTTTCTAAACTGAAGACTGTCCTGAATATATCGGTAATGTCATGTAAATGTTTTTAATTCTGGAAGGGTGCCATTGTGCGGTGAGTAATAAAAACGCACAATCAATGAATCAATACAGATCCCCTGTGTCTTATTTCATTTGTATATTGCTGGGCTTTATATCGCATGTCTTGTTCGGTCAAATCAAAGGACAGGATATGATTGTGAGATGCCTTTTTGAACCTTTCCGTATGAAGTGGACAGCTGTTGGCATCTAACTCTGACGAGCTGCTGTGATATTTGCGATACAAACACAACCACGTTAACCTTTTTATGATATTATGGCTTATTTTATAAGAATGCTAATTTAAACAATTAATGAGTTAGTAAGTTTTGTATTCGCTTTCATGCGAAGATGGAAGTTGTAACATTTGCAGAAACACAACTTATACATATACAAAACGTTTGTAGCTTGTTTCCTGTTCAATGTTATAGATGTCCATGCACGGAGACTATCATTTCTAGTGTAAATGTGGTTTATGCTTCCGTACAGGACTCTTTTAAATTTATTGAGTGTTTTCCTCTGTATTCGAAATGTCCAATTTTATATAATCTGGTATGTCACGCTGAGCAATCTTACCTAGTATACATGTGATACACGTTACAATACAAATGTAGCAACTGTCCTATTCACAGTACAATAGGGGTCAATGACTGTCTGGCAATCAGAAAACCTAAATCATATCTTGAACCTATTCTAATCCAAGTTCACATTGTATATATTCGTGCAATAAGTTCATTGTATTTATCTGTCTGAAGGGAATGCAAATATGATCGTTTAGAAGACATTCAATTCATCTATGGATGTAATAATACCTACTCCACAATTACGGATTAAGTAAATTCAAACATTGTGCTGTTTCGCGTGCAATGAGTCTAGAAAATGAACACACCCTTCTCTGTAAGTGTGGCAGCAGTAAAAGGATAAATGGATTGATCATGTAATGTGGTATTTTGAGTTTGATGTACTCTATGTCTAAGCAATGTGCACCCCTTATGAAGACGTTACCGTGTAGGTACATGAAATATTTATACATTTCTTTACTTCGAAAACTAGAATATTCTTTGACGAAATGGTTTGAAAAGCCGACGCAAATTCTTCGGTATGATATAAAAGAATTAGTACGTTATTTTTCAGACAAATGGCTGCCATAGTGACTTAAATTTAATATCAAGTTTATATATGCCAGTACATGCATTGGTGATAATCGTTAATAACACAATTATAAAAACCACGCTATAGTCTAGTCGGAATGCTACTTATGCAATAAAGGTGAAACAATACTATAGTTACTGTCGTACAAAAAGGACATGATATGGACTCTTATCAGACACTGGTTGGTACTGTTGTCGCAAAAAATGTTAGACAATGCACAATTGAGTCTATGATAATTGATTAACTATTTCACCAAGAAGCTGGGTGTCTATGTTTAATCACGACATAACACATTATCCTATTATAGACTAGACATTGCTTCAAACACAACAACACGGTTAAATACTTCATCGCATTGCAAGACGAGTTCATGTCAATTATTTGTTGCTTATCAAGAAATGGTACGGAATATGTCGTCTCAAAATTGAGTTTTCGAAATTAAACATAGATAATTGGTAACACCTATCCACAAATTAACACTTCAAGGTCACTCGTATAATGGAATGTAGCATATGTCATCGGACCAATGTCTAGTATAGAAATTGATTATAGGTAACTCGGCCCTTATATAAGCATTCTATGTTGTCATGTCCGTTATTCGGATATATTGATCTGGTTCATCTATAGGTTGTTATTGATACAAAGCTGTGAGTAAGTAACAATTAATTAAAAATATATATATATATACATGTATGTCATTTATACATGTGTACGGTGTGGTATTCTACAGTCATTCCCTCTACATATTTAGACATTATTTGTGTAACTTCCTGAGGAGCGGCGTGGGTTGGAAACGCTTCGCTATATGTTCTGATATGTGCTTCACAAATCTTAAATCATTATGAAATAGGATACGACCGTCGCCGTTTTCTATAAGCCTTTTCTATGAAACGGGAAATTAAAAAAAACTTTTATAATACAATATTCCAGGAAATATTTGCACATTGACAGCTACATATACATATTCAATTTAATTAACTGAAAATGCTCATATTAAAACCAAATTGACCCTATAATATAGTACTGAAAATATCGCTAAAGTAGCATTGACATATAAATTAATGAAAGGTGACACATTAAATGTCTACCATTGTGTCGATATAAATTGTGCCGTAACGAGAAATATTGCCATTCCGAGATAGCTAAAAGAGTAATTTACTGGGCTCTTGTGAATACAGAATTGATACAAATTATATATTCCCCAAAGGAACTCACATCAATCGTGCCCTAGCTGACATGCTCTTTGGACTATTATCTCAGCGTTTGATATAAAAGCATAAAACAAATATGGTCCGTGCCTATACTTCTCAAACGTGCATAGAAACATGCAAATTGTGTGTATGTTATCATTGCAATCACCTATAAATTTTACGCCATTAGCTAGAGACTTGGTTTAATTGCAATCCGAAGAGGAACGCATGCGCTCGTAAATTGTGATTTTATTTCTATGTTAAACCTGGTTTGTGCTAAAAGCGGTTGAATTAATTCATGTTGGAGACCTCAGTAATGTGTTGTTCAAGACGGGAAACTGGACAATTACACCACATAAGCATAATTGTGGTAGTGATAATGTTAGTGACGTTTGGATTTTTCATTTAAAACCTTCGTAAATGATTTGATGCCACGAAATCCGTTGGTTCCTTTCGAAGTGTGATAAATTCAGCAAATATATCGCGTGTCACGATCACTAAGTGGCAACTATAATTCAACCTCACATCCTTTTTTCTTCCTTGAACATATACACAAATCAGTGGAATTGGACACATTTATTTTTACTTTTAAGATAATAAGACATCTTCGCCTAAGTACTAATGTCTAAATCATTGTATACCATGCATACGGATGATCGGAAGTTGTTCCATTTTGTAAGTTGTTTTCCCCAAGATCTTTCCCCTTAAATGTCTTAATTCGCCGCAAAAACATAGCTTTGGTTTTAGGTCGTAAAAGACATTATCATATATCAAACATTTGTATTTCCTGAAAATAACTTTGTCTGGTGCAGTAGTGTGTATATAAACATATAATGCATTGTTTCGGATTAATGCTGTGTTAGAAAATTGATCACCGGTCACGGTTATCATGTGTTTAAAGTATACGTCCGGTGGCGACAAAAGTTCGATCCTAGACAATTTTTGCATTGCTTGTGATTGTATGTAAGAGATTTATTAAGACGGCTTTTGTACAATATGGATATACGACACAGGTTTGTCTCCAAATTACACTTTGATGTAAAAAAAATTTCAATGCACTGCTCTTACAATGAGTTGTTTGCTTTCGATGATTCTGGAGATCTTGCCCGCGACTAGTTACACATTATATTGAGCCATTAGTATTCACTACAATACCGTATCCTCAATAAGGACGTTCAACTTAGGTTTATTGTTTGCTACATGTTTCTAAAACATATGTACAAATTATAGTTGATCGTTGAGACCACCCTCTGCATAATCTGATAATCTCATATACAACTATAATGGCGTATCATACATTGGTGTTTAGATGCCTTTATACAAGTATTGACAAAAGTTATAATTATACAAGCAACGGATGAGCAACATTTTTTTGCAATATTCCATTAGCTATATAAGGCGAATGGATGGTAAAGTAGATGCCATTAAAATGATACATTGTAAATTAGGTTTTGTCTGAAACGTTTTCGTCTACTTAATACACCGATCACTAAATTGATCCAAAAAAACATTAAAAGTAAAACCCAGGGGCATTCAGAAACTGTAAATTATATAAGTTTCTATGGAAGGCTTACACAATGAAGCATGTTCTTTTGTGATTTTTTGGCATAATCAACAAAAAATAATGTATATTCATACAAAATAAAAAGACCTACTACACAATTCAGACAAAATACATTCACTTCAAAAGTATACATGACTTAACCTCGTTTCTTCATACATTGCCCAATTAACCGGCTGTATAATAATTGTACAAATATAAATGTCTAATATTTGAATATATTATTAACATGCTTTGCTTTAAACAAAATTGGAAAGTGTTACCGTTTCATACTAGGACCAGTTAATTATTCTTTGCAGTTTGTCGACCGTTTAATGTGTTAGACTTAGACGACAAGTTAATGAACCATACATCAAGTTTCGAAAGGATATTACTCAGGGAAAGAACGAGGAATGCAAATCCAAAATCCATTAAATTAATGTTCATCCTTCTCGGAGAAAAACACACATATACCAAAAACACACTTTAAACCAACTTAAAGTGGGTTTTTTTCTGCGTTTTTTGACAAAAGTATGCTAGTCGGTAAGCTAAAAGACGCACTTTTAGCACGGTGCGAATACCGCAGCGTTTAACACGCTTTAAACGCGGTTTTAAACCGCGTTTAACACGCTTCTTGGAGAAGGGATACAGAGATATTCTTACAGTGTACGCCCGAATCCGCATACTAGTAATGGACAGAAAAGAAACGAAATACATATTTCCTAAAGTTTAGCACCAGTTCTACTGTGATACATTCTGTAACACTATTATTAGTTATTGCAAAGATGTTAAACGTCGATTACTCTGCTAAAACTCTCATTTTCGAGTCCAAATTCATTTTGAATTATTGAGAAGACATTCAGCCAGCCGAATAATGCAAAACAAATATTTCAAAAACGGGGTTTGTTATACGTATTTGTGGCGAGTTTTGTCCTAGCACCGATCTTTCTGTTAACATATTCACTGCTTCTTGTCGGGAAAACTGGAGACCTATGTTTTTCTTAATTCTTCAATAGATACAATATATTTATGATCGGAAAAACTGCTAAAATACTGACAATCGATCAAACTTTATTTTATGCAACTTTTTATTGGCAAAATATTTCATGTGCGCTCTTAATGACGTCATCAATCTATGTGCACGAACTCACAGGTCACAATGTTTATTTCACCATTGTAGGCTGCATGTAGCATTGAGGCCGATTTGTCATTTTTAGCAGTTTGACAATCAATTTTTGTTTGGATTTTGTTAAAAAATAGATGGTTGATGTTGTTGATCATACATATGTGTAGATATGCCCATTTGTAATTTTAGGTACACAAACTTACAGGCGTAGTGGCTATATTATTAGTTACATGGTCGTCCAGTGATCTGGTACGGGATGATACCTGGTCAGTAAATATCATACCGGGTGACATTCAAGAAACTTTCTCTTTTATGTAACACAAACTTTTTAAAAAAAAAACAATTTATCTACTATCTTACATTTTGTTTAGGCGATATGGTTCTTTGATACTTGGAACTTAAAAAGCATTAAAGTGAGAACTCAGTGGTGTAATCAATCTGGTAGTGTGTTACATGTATTTCAAGCTGTGTTGTGTTGGTCGGTGAGAATTACTTGATTATTACATAATTTATCTTATTGTAACATGCATTTAATCCCCTCTTGTCCTTTTATATCACCGGCTCAATATTTTACAGTTTTATATATACTTACTCCCAAGTGTCGAGTAGGTGACAGACCTGGAAGTGTCAGACATTCACCATCGTGTATCAGCTAAACATTTGCTATATCTCAATTAAGTATAGACATCAACCCTCTATATAAGACACTATTCAGTAGAGAATCATGACCATGATGATACTTCCTCGCCATAAGTCCCTGTTCAATAGACAAGCATGATAGTACTTCATAATCAACGGGTTCACTCTCGTTGATATAATTACAGATGTGCTACTTAGGTCTGACTATTGAGTTGCTTTGGAAATCAATGTTCCATGGTTATGTTGTGGTTCGATATAATATGACAAAAGTGAATCAATGTCAACTAAGCCTACTTTGTACTACACAATTCGCGTTTAGTATTAGCGAACATGCCTAGTCAGTGAGTGTGGTAGTTAATACATCATTGTAGTCTTGGTCGCTATCGTTGGTATCAAAGTGGTTGCTCAATCTTGTGTTTTACTTTGTTATATAAAACATTCAAAATGCATTAGCATTACGTATACAGTGGTGGAATAATTGAACATTTTAGATCGGCACCATATGTGAAGTAATTCAGTAATTCAGTTCTTATACGCAATACTAAACCTCAATACAATTTGTACTTAGTAATAGCTCTTCGACACGCAAGGCGGATAAAACATAATTCATTCGACAGCAATACAAAAGTTGTATTTGATACATTACGGAAACTTCTAGGTGACCTTAATAGTGACATATTGTGTGTTTTTGTAGCTATTTGTTTAAACATTAAACAATTTTCGACACGAATAACAGGTAGATTGCGTTTGAAACATGTTTGTACTAGAAGCAAAAAGAAAGTGCAGCGGCAGGAAACGGACAACATAAAGTTGCCAACATTAGTGGAGTTCAAGAGATGTTTATCTCAACCATGTAATGTACTATCAATAAAGAGATTCGATGTACTAAACTAGATTATGTCAGCGACTACTCATATGTTACATCGCATCGTCACTGAGGACGCATAAAATATCTAAATGTTGGTTGAACCATACTGTATGTTGTGTCCGGTGGCGTATTCATTTATAAATAGTTTGGTATTAAGCATTTAAACTGGACTAACTTGTCAAGAATAGTTTTACCTGTAGCTTTTTGAATATGTGTGAAAATATATTCTGATGAATTAAACAGAAAACACATTGTATTCAACTAAGATTATTATTGTTTTGATATTTTCCCCGTATAAACCCATATCCCCATAGGACTTAATTGAAGAACATCATGCCCATATAAAGATCATCTATTGGCAGTGATGCCCCTTCCACTTGTATGAATGTCGGCGCCCTGTCTTGACAAAACGCTTAATTAACTGACGTACTAAACACTTAGAGCTGGAATCATAATGGTGTTTTCCTTCTACCTTTCTAACAAAACTGCATAATTTTCTCGTTTCTAAACTGAAGACTGTCCTGAATATATCGGTAATGTCAAGTAAATGTTTTGAATTCTGGAAGGGTGCCATTGTGAGGAAGATTGAACAAAAACATTCAATCAAGCAGTACAGAATCCCTACGTCTTACTGCATTAGTATACTTATCAACTTTTCTAAGTCCTCATTTTCATTTATCCATAACTTTTTATTGTATACAATGATGTGACAAAAATTCTCACGTAAAGTTTTTACAACGTAGTCATACTAATTCTGGTATCTGGTCACGTTGTTTGTTCATCATAAGATTGACGTGCTTTTTTGACGCCACTCGTTTACATATACTTCGAGTGTGATAACCGGCGAAAACACTTCGGTATGAATCAAAAGAAGTAGTACGTGTTTTTCAGATTGAGGTTGTCATATTCTCCCAGACAAATGGTGACTTATATTTCATAATATCAAATTTATATATGTTAGTACTTGTACTTGTGACAATTAAGGTAAAACAATAATATAGTAACTGTCGAGCGAGGAGAGCATGATATGTACGTCTATCAGACACTGGCTGGTTGTGTTGTGGCTAACAATGTAAACGATGCAGAATTGGTTCTTTGATAGTTGCTGAAATATCGTACCTAGTAGCTAGGTGTTTATGTTTAATCAGGGCATCACACCTTCTTCTCTCCAGACTAGACTTTTCTGCAAACATAACAACACGGTCTTAATACTTTTTCGCATTCCTAGACAAGCTTATTTCAGTTATGTGTTGCCAATCAAAGAAAGTGTTTGGTTAATGTCGTCGCAACGCTTGAAGGTTATTCGTGAAGTGGTATGTAGCATTTTTGAAATAGATATTTGTTATAGTTCGGTCCTTATATAAGCTACATATATTGCCATGTCCGGTATTTGGATAAATTCACTCAGTTCATTCATACGATTTAATTGATATGAAACTGTGAGTAACTAATAAATACAATTACAATTAAAAATAAATATGTGCTATTTCTCATTTACACTTTGTGGTACTCTACTGTCATGTAGTGATTGTATTTGTTACAGAGTAGCAACGTCGGTCGACAACGTTTCGTTTGAGGTGCTGATAGTTTACTTTATAGATGCTTTACTTAAAGTTTAACAAAAACCTGAAATCACTTTGACATAGTGAACGACCGTCACCGTGTTTTAGTAGTATTTTCTGTGAACAGTGAAATGTAGAAACAATCGAGAATAAAAATTCCAGGAATATGTGCACATTGACAACTACACATGAATATTTCATTGAATTTACTGAAAGTGCTCTTTACACTCTATTGAACTTAAAATATATAACTGTTAATAACGATAAAATGGCATTGGCATACAAAATAAATGCAAACTGACACATTGAATGTCTACCATTGTCAATATAAATTTGCCGTAACGAGAAATATTGCGATTCCGAGATTGCTAAAAGAGTAATTTACTGGGCTCGTGTTAATACAGAATTGATACAAATTATATGTTCTCCCTCAGGAACTCACATCAATCGTGCCCTAGCTGACATGCACTTTGGACTATTATCTCAGCGTTTGATATAAAAGCATAAAACAAACATGGTCCCTGCTTACACTTCACACGAGTGTATAGAAACATGCTGAGTGTGTGTATTTTATTATTGCAAAAACCAATAAGTCATACGCCATTAGCTGGAGACTTTGTTTAATTGCTTCGGTAGAGACATGCATGTGTTCGTGAATTGAGTTTTATTTTGTTATCAAAACTGTTTTATGCTAAAAGCGCTTGACATCATGTTGACAACCTCAACAATGTGTTGTCCAAGAAGGACATAAATATGTTAGTCATCGGTAAGTGTCATTTGAAGTACTCACTTAAATCCTGTATAAATGGCTTGTTGTCACAAAAGGACATTGGATCATATGAGTGTTAAGTATATTAAGCAAGTATATTGCGTGTCACGGTCTCTAAATGGCATATTTTATTCAATCTCACATCCTTCTGTTAAGTACTACATGCTTGAACATTTACACTGAATTTGGACACATTTATGTTCACTTTTAAGAACATTAGACATCTTCGCCTTAATACTAATGTCTAAATCATTTTATACCATGCATACGGAATGTCGGAAATTGTTCTATTTGGAAATTTCATAAATGACTTATTGTCAATTAAGTACATTGGTTCCGTTGAAAGTGCTTCATAGTCAGCAAATATATCGCGTGTCATGGCCACTAAGTTGCATCTATAAACATCTTCACATCCTACTCAATTCTTTGAGCTTGTAAACATTTGACTTCTTCGTCTAAGTAAGTACTAAATTAAATGCCTTACTCGTTGCATACCATGCATACGAAAGATCGGAAGTTCGATCCATTTTGTAAGCTGTTTTCCTTAAGATCTTTCCACTAAAGTATCTTAGTTCGCCGCTAAAACACAACTTTGGTTTTAAGTCGTTAGAGACATAACCATATATCAAATGTTCCGAGCATTAATGAGTATATTAAGTTTAACTCCTCGCTTGCATTGTTTGGGATTTAAGCTGTATTAGAAAAACAGGTAACGGTTATATTGTGCTTAATGTATTCGGCCAGTTACAAAATAGTTTCGACACTTGCAAAATGTAAAATTGCTTGGAGGGTTTAAGGGTGTTTTTAAACGGCTTTTGGCCGCAATTTAACGATGAGTTTGTCTCAAACTCCTTCTTTGAGTTGTTTGCATGATATGATTTTGACGATCAGGCTCCGTTATTTCTTAACATTTGAGAACGTTCTCAATGCTTAAACTTTTTACAAATTGGTGTTGGTTTTGATGGAAAATGAACAATAACGGGTTTTCAAGTCTGAGCATGGGGTATGGCGTCTGAGTATGAGAATGAGAGTATGCTTATTATCACTGGAGTTGGTCCATATTTACACACACATTCAAATTAAACACCAAGAATAGTTAATTTCCGTAGCTTTAGACTTCTTATTGTTAGTACACATGATTACCAATCTATTAGACGCAACTACCGACACATAGTTATATACAAGCAGCGAGTGCACAACTTTTTTTCCAATATTTCATTAGCTCTTTATAGGGTAAATTACCCCTGATGTTAAAGTAGATGCCATTAAGATGAAACATAGCAAAGTATGATTTTGTCTGAAACGTTTTCGTCTACTTAATTCACCGATCACTGAATTGATCAACAATCAAAACGGTAAAACCCATGGGAATTTAGAAGCAGTAAGTTATATACATTTCCTTGATATGCTATGATAATATATGAACCATACAATCTCCCTCGGATTTAGGCGAGAATATATCGCTGGCTTAGAATGAAAAGGTCGTAAGTACAAAATCGATATATTGAGAAAACAAGAAAAAACTGTCCTAAAATTACTCTTTACTTATGGTAAAACGAGCTGTTTCAACTTCAGTTTGGTCAACATGACTAGTTCCGATTTTCACAAGAAGCGCCTTATGGCTGTTTTATGTGCATGCTATTACCTGTCGTATATATTCATTGATGCATGAACGGGCTAATTAAACAATTGACTTGCAGTTTGTCCAAGGGTCGATTTAACGAATTCTGGAATGGAGTCATCGCTGGCTTTTCGAGAATAAATGTCTGCCTAAGAATGTCAATTAGTTTAATGCATGAAATAAGGAAGTGTTCCCATTCCATACTAAAACCTAGTTCATTATTCTAAGAAGTTTGACGACCGCTTAATATGTTAGACTAAGACGACAAGCGGTCATTTAATGAACCATAAATCATGTTTCGAAAGGATATTACTCAGGGAAAGAACGAGAAATGCAAATCCATTCAAGTATTGTTTATCAAGTGAACGTCTAATAGTATTTCAGAATCCGCATACCGGTACTAGTAATGGCAAGAAAAAAACGAACACATCCATTACGTTGTTTATCCAAACAGGTAACCCCAGTTTTAGATATAACAAACAAATTCTGCTGGTTGTTATAGTGATGAAAAGATTGAAGAAACTTCATTATAATTTAATGTACTTTGCTCGTCCAGTCCTAAGATATTATAATATCATTATCATGATGTAAATAAACGAAGACAATATTAAATGCATTCCGCCGTCCTGCATCATTCCATAAGCGCCCATTACAGCATTCTGTATTATTTCTTTCGGCTGGACAACGTATCATTTACTATATGCTCATTGTAGCCTGTACAGGAATTTATTCGTATTTAACAGTCATTTACGCTTACGACGTACGTGAAGTCAGTTTGCGTGTTTGTAATTATAAATTAACAGTTTCAACAAAATAATCAACACTGTTACAACAAACTCTCCAAATAAACGAGAAAGGAAGTCAGTTGCAACATTCTCGAAGCCTTGCATTTTATGTAGCACAAACCTCTATATTTTGTTGAAAACCTAAAATAAGTTACTATTATACATTTTATTTGGGGAATATGGTTCTTTGATACTTATTCCTACTCAAAAAGGCATTTGCAGGAGGACACTTGACTCATCTGGAAGCCTGTTATTGCAAGCTGCTTTGTGTTGGTCGTTAGTTCTTGAAACATGTTAGTACATTCCTGTATCTTATGGAAATTCGGTGCGTTTTCCCTGTAGCATGCATTGTATCCTTTATTGTGCTGAAATCACATCCGGTCTAGTCATTTTATATCATCGACTGTAACATGACCTAATGTAAAAGTTTCAGTAACCGTCAACATATAACATACTTTTTTGCAGCTTTGTATGTAGTTACTCCCAAGGGCCGACACAGTTACAGATTTGTAACTGTCTGACATTCACCGTCGTGTAACTGCTAAAAATTTGCTACAGATAAAGTATAGACAACAACCCTGTATATAAGTCGTTATTCAATAGACACTCGGGATCATGATGATACTGCATTGCCATAAGTCCCTGTCCAACAGACAAGCATAATAGTACTTCATAATCAATGGTTTCACTCTCATTAATATAATTGCAGATGTGCTACATAGTGATATATGACAGTGTCTGCTTATTGGGTTCCTTTGAGATTCAATGAACACGTTCCATAGTATTTCGTGGTTCGGATATGACAAAAATAAATAAATGTCAACTATAGTAACTTCATAAGTTGAAGTAAATTTTGAGAACATAACTAGCAGTTTTTCTTCATTGTAGTTCATATATTGTTGCAACCTTGATCACCAGTTTTGTTACCAAGGTGGTCAGTAATCTGTTTATAATTATGATAGAATATTTGTACAGGATAATAAATATTTATTTAAATTACGTTATGCAGAAGTGGAAGATGTTTAATCTTCACAACAGAAGTCAGTTTTGAATAAACCAATACTAGTATTGCAGTTGTATACGGAATACCAACGCGCGATATTTGTGTACTAGGTAATAGCCCTTCGATATACTAGGCAGATGAATTCCTATGATTGCAATATAATATCTTATATAAGTCATTATGGTATCCTATTTGTGACAAATAGCGTGACGTACACTACCCAAAAGTGCTAACCCGCCACTTATATATTTCATTCCTGTAGTGTCAAAAATTGATATATTTATGTGAAATTTCACATACCGATACATGTAAAGAAGATGCAGCTGGTCATTGATTTGTTTTGGCGATATTGTGGCTATACTCAGTGCATTCGGCGTATTGCGTAATAACGCATAATTGCACGTGCGTTGCGTGTGCACCAAAATTTACGTCGGCATGAACGAATTCTGCATTGTTGTTGACTGCTTATCTTGAAAAACACTTTTTATTATGAAATTTATTCGAGGGGAAAACTCAAGGGATTTCGAAAAATCACTTGAACACAATTCGTAGGTGTCAATGTTTCTTTATTTAAAATACTTTTTTGATGATGGATTTATTAGCATGAAAATTCACAACTGACATATAAAGATGCATTAAAGACAATTATATGTTGATTTTTGCCAATTTGCTGTTGAATTCACCGTGTTAGACCTATTACGTAATAAAGCACGTTTACACGTGTAAGAAATACGCAAGGAAAAGCACGTGTTTATGAACGGTTTTGATAAAAGTCATGCATTTCCTACGCGAAAAACACCTTACATGCTGAGTTTGGCACATAAAGAACATGACAGACCTGTCGGAAGGTTATGAGCTCGGGTAGAGTTGTGGCCCTTATTTTTTTAATTTCACAACCTTATTTTTTATATTTTTGTTTGTTTTTTGTAGTTGTGGTGGCTATGTTCGTTTTTTCTAAACAGCAAACTTTGGTTTGAGATACAAGAGTGATTTTGCAAAATCAACCTTTTTGACAAGGCCTTTTTCTTATTTTTTTCGAAGTTTCTTACTCTTCAACCGAGTTCGTCTGGAGTCAATCACGGCATCTAACGTGTTTTTCGTCGAGGTCAGGGATCAGTTATGCCAAAATGTTTATGACATCGTGCTTTCCATACGCTGATTTCTGCACGATTTCACAATCATTTTGGTTTTTTTTGTGAATTGGTAAAAAATACCTCATTACATAACACGCCTGTGATAGCGAACATAACCGTTTGTCATCCAAAATAAATTTATAAATAACTGCATCTTGTATTCAAGTATTGATATGTAAAATGTCATGAGGCTACATACTTTAATAAAACAATTATGACGAAAAATGTCAGGTGGCGGGTTAGAACTTTTGGGTAGTGTATTGGTTTTTTGCAATTAAAGGTGTTTTAACATTAAACAGATTCTCCAACGCAAACTTGATGAAAGTTCGGAACTGTACAAAACGTTCCTAAACTTTTGCACATGTGACCGTTTCGTACTAGCTTGAACCAAATCTTTTTTACGATGTTGGAGCACGACAACTTCAACATAAATATGCCAACGTTAATGGGGGTCAAGAGATGTTTGTTTCAACCCTATAGTGTACAATCAGACATACTTAACTATGACATGTTATAAATTACTCGTATGTTACATCGCATCTTCACTGGGGAAACATACAAGGTCTAAATGTACGTCAACTCAGGTGATATGATATTCGACTTCCAGTTAGGACAAAACACTTAATTAAACTGGCATCTCAATGATAAATATAGTATTAACTGGCCACTATCGTAAGGAAACTACCTATTGTTCTAATCTCTACACGGAAGATTTTCCAGTATATATCGGTAATGTCATGTAAATGTTTTACATTTTGGAAGGGTTACATTGTGTGGTAGATTGGAAAATACGCACAATCAATAGATTAATACAAAGTTCCAGCGCCTTATTACATTAGTATATTGCTTTGCTTTATATCACATGTCTTGCTCGGTCACAGTAAAGCACATATAATTATTTTGCGCAGACCTTTATTGAAGCTCTCCGTATGAAGTGGACAGATATTGGCTTCCAACGCTGACGAGCTGCTGCGATTTATTGCGATACAAACACAACCACGTTAACTGTTGTATTTACTAGTACTGAATAGTATGACTTGTTTTATAAGCAAGCTTATTTAAACGTTTGTGAGCATGGTTTAGCGCTTCAAGTGAAGATGGAAGTCGTAACATATACAAAACATATACAAACGTCTGTTTGCTCTGTGTGTTTATTCGTGTTAATTATTAGTTATAGATGTCCATGCACAGCGACTGTCCCTTCTAGTGTCAATGTGTTTTTAGCTTCAGTTCTTGACTCTTTCATTGACTGTTTTCATCCGTGTCCGAAATGTAAAGAGTTATATAAGCTGGTATGTCACAAGACAATAGGGGTCGATGATTCATCGCACTGTCTGGAATTCCGAAAACATAAAACCTTTTTAATATAGATATGTTGCAATCCAAGTTCATAATTTATCCGTACAATTAGTTCATTGTATTGATTTGTTTGATGAAGAGAATGCAAATATGATCGTTTTGAAGACATTTAATTCATCTTTGGATGTAATAACGCCAACTCCACAATTACGGATTAAGTAAATTCAAACGTTGTACAATTTTGCGTGCAATGAGTGAAGAGAAATGTACACATCTTTTTCTGCATTTGTGGCAGGATAAAGGATAAATGGAATGATCACGTAATGTTGTATTTTGAGTTTGATGGAAACTATATCGAAGAAATGTTCACCCATTATCAAGGCGATACTATGTATGTACACGGAAAACTTATACATTGATTTACTAGTAAACTAGAAAATTATTTGATGAAATTGTTTGATGTCCAGCGTAAACACTCAGGTATAAATTAAAGAATTACTGTCAGGTTCCAAATTAAAGTTCACAAAGTAAAAAATACATGAAAAATTGGACAGGGTTTTCAATTTGAAATTGCATGACACAATAGATATAATTCAAGTATACTATAATTGGGTAATATACATTATGATAGAATAGTCCAAGCATGATTTGATTCTGTTCAGAAAAATAATTTACATTTTTCAATTTTTTGGTTACTAGGCAATTTAAGAACCTCAATGAAAATTCTTCATTGATGGAATAAGGCTGGTTGCAATGGTTACACACTTTTAGTATTTTGTTTGACAATCATGTAAAAATATAAAGAAGTAATTGATGTTCTTAAAAAACAACTTCATTTATTCTTAACATGTAAGTTTGTATAATGTAAAGTCATCAAATCTCGAAGTTGAATAACAAAAATTGTAGTTCCCATTGACTCCCATGTAAATTTCGTCATTTTGAAGTTAAAACTTTTCAAAACAAAATTCAAATGTAAAATCATTTAATTTCGTTGGGACGAAAGTACGTGGTTTTGGGAAAAAACAAACAATTTCGTTGAAACTTTAATTCGTGGATTTTGCATTTCAAGGAATAAAACAGGGGTCAAAATTAATGATCGTTGGGCTCGTGTTAATACAGCATAGATACAAATTATATGTTCTCCCTAAGGAACTCACATCAATCGTGCCCTAGCTGACATGCACTTTGGACTATTAACTCAGCGTTTGATATAAAAGCATTAAACAATCATGGTCCCTGCTTACACTTCACACGAGTGTATAGAAACATGCTGAGTGTGTGTATTTTATTATTGCAAAAACCAATAAGTCATACATGTACGCCATTAGCTGGAAACTTTGTTTAATTGCAACGGTAGGGACATGCATGTGTTAGTGAATTGAGTGTTATTTTGTAATCAAAACTGGTTTATGCTAAAAGCGCTTGCTATCATGTTGACAACCTCCACAATGTGTTGTCCAAGACGGGCATAAATATGGTAGTCATCGATAAGTGTCATTTAAAGTATTCACTTAAATCCTGTATAAATGGCTTGCTGTCACGAAAGGACATTGGATCATATGAGTGTTTGGTATATTAGGCAAGTATATTGCGTGTCATGTTCATTAAGTGTTCTTCAAAAGGAACTCACGTCAATTGTGTGCCCTAGCTGACAGTTACTTTGGACTATTATTGCAACGTTTGATATAAAAACATAAAACAGATATGGTCCCTGCTCACACTTCACACGTGTACATAGAAACATGTCAATTGAGTGTGTTTTATCATCGCAAACAACAATACGTCATACGCCATTAGCTCGAGACTTTGTTTAATTGCATTCGGTAGAGAAATACATATGTTCGTGTGAATTGTGATTTTTTTGTAATCAAAACTAGTTGATACTATGTTGACAACCTCAACAAAGTGTTGTCTAAGAGGGGCGACTGGGCAATTACCTCCAATAAGCGTAAAACTGATAGTCATCGGTAAGTGCCATTTGTAGAATTCACATAGATCCTGTATGAATGGCTTGTTGTCATTAAAGAACATAAAAAACCTTGGTTCCTTTGGAACTGTGACAAATTCAGCAAAAATATCGCGTGTCATGGTCACTAACTGACATTTTCAGTTCAACCTCACGTCGTTCTTATCTTTTTTTAACTTGTACACAAGTCAGTGTAATTGAACAAATTTGACTTCACTGTAACTCCACCGCGATCGCTTTCTTGCCCAACGTGGATACACATTGCATTTTGTAGCACGCGATCTGCGAGATAACACGGGATATTGTTACGGTGACATAAAAGATGACAAATTATGTCCACGTGGACTGGCCAAAGTGATATGTCTCCTCAAATTTATTTTGACGCGCTGGCCGGGTCGGATTTGGAAAACCCACCTTGCGTGTACTGTTGCTAGCCATCTTCGCCTAAGTACTAATGTCTACATCGTTGTATTCCATTCTTACGAGATATCGGACGTGAGAGACATAAACATATATCAAATATTTCCTTCTTCTTGTTCATTTTGTAGTCTGGAGCATTATTATTATGTTCATGCAGCGAGTAACCAACATTTTCACAATACTCCATTACAATGTAGCTATATGGGACATATGACCCTTGGTGTTAAAGTAGATGCCATTAAGATGACGCATTTTTGTCTGAAACGTTTTCTTTACTTAATTAACCTGTCATTAAATTGATAAAAACAAAACAGTTAAACCCATTGGCATTTATGCATAGTCAGTTATATACTTTCCTTGATATGCTAAGAAAATTTAATCTATACAAATGAAACATACACCCAAACGGATTCAGGCGACAATATATTGTAACAAAGATCAAATGAACTCGATAATTAAGACCAAACTTGTATAAAACAACTAGCAGTCAATAAATGTGTTTTAACCAAGATACTTCATTCACCAAAAAACAACCGCTCCAAATATGCATAATAAATTAGCATAGTATATTCATACGTGGCATAATTTATTTGATGTATGGTAAATTAATTAGGTAGGGTAGGAAGTGGAATCACCATTAGGTTTTCAAGAATGAATGTATTCATAAGAATGTCAAATTCTTGAGTGTAGGATTCATTTTTTAAACCAGATAAGGAAGTGTTCCCGTTCCATACTAAGAACCAGTTTATTATTCTAAGCAGTTTGTCGACCGTCTAATGTGTTAGACTGAGATGACAAGTTGTCATTAAATGAACCATACATCAGGTTTTCAAAGGATATTACTCCGGGAAAGTACGAGGAATTCAAATTCATTCGATTATTGTTCATTTAGAGAATTTCTTATCTGGCCGTATCCGCAATCTAGTTATATACAGTGAAACAAATAAGCGAACTATTGGAAAGATTTTGCTCTGGTACAACAGTGATGCCTAAACTACTGTATGATAAAGTGTTGTTAATGTTGATGTATGCCCATGCAGTTAACTAAGTATAATTGTATTAGGTATCCTTTATTATCCTTGGATATGATATCATCATCATTATAGACAAAGTAAAATACGGTCGGCTGATCTCTATCACTACCATTGTGTTGGACATGCAGAATATCATGTTCCGATATGCACCCATGTGTAGTAACGGAGGACCGTGGGTTAGTCATTGTGGCTGACATGAAGTATGTTTGCGGGCGATCCGTAACTATAATTGAAATTTACTACAGAAGATCCAAACCTGTTACAATCAACGAGAAAGGAAGTCTGCGATATCTACACTACGATGTAACACAAGGCGTATTTTGAATACTCTAAAAGTTAGTTACTGTCTTACATTCTGTTGATAAGGAATTTGGAGGAAGACAGTATGACTGATTTGGAGGTATTTTAATTCAAATTGCTTTGTGTTGGACGTTAGGTGATTCCTGAATAAACAATATATCGTATTACAATTGTGCTGCTGTTTTCTTTAACATACATTTATTCCCATATTATCTGAAATCTCGTCCCACCTTGTCCTATTAAATAATCTACTGTAACAAAGCCTAACTGTAAACGTTGTACATAAGCCTATGCTTTAAACATTCTCGTCAATGTTCAACTTAATAGTTTTCTACGTGGTATGTAGTTACTCCCATGATTGACTAGAAAGTATCTGACATCCACTGTCGTGTATTAGCTAAACACGTGATACATATCAATTCAGTATAGACAGCAACCCTCTATATAAGTCGCTATTAGGTATACAAGCATGACCATGGTGATACTTCCACGCCATAAGTCCTTGTTCAAAAGACAAGCATGATAGTGCTTCATAATCAATGGGTTCACTCTCGTTGATATAATTACAGATGTGCTACATAGTTATATATGACAGTTTCTGAGTATTGGGTTCCGTTGGGATTCAATGCGAACCAAAGTTCCATGGTTATGTAGTAGTTCGATATATGACAAAAATAAACAAGTAAGCAACGTCAACTAAACCAACTACACAAATCACGGATATTATTAGGCAACATAACTAGAGGGTATAATAGTTTAATTTTTTTTTAGCCTTTGTCATTACTTTAGTACCAAATTGACCAGTAATTATTGTTCTACCAATGTGTTTTATACATTTTGTTGATCATTCAAAGTTAAGTAGCATTTCATAGATCACGCAATGTAGGAATGGTGGAAAATAATAAATCTTCACCATGGGAAAAAATAAGTTTTTATACGGAATAGTAATCAGCAATACATTTTTTACTTAGTAAAAGAACTTCGACACACACGGCGGATAAAAACATTACAATATTTTAATTGATACATTATATGATCATATAGGTGACATTTACTGTGACATATTGTATGTTTGTGGTGAGATTTACCATTTCTATAACTATAATTTATATAAATAGGTGAGTTTTCTGAACTCTACAAAACGTTCCTACACATATGCGCTTGCAACCTATTTGAACTAGCTTGAAACAAACTTTTCTTTACTATGAAGGAACATGGAAATATCAACATAAAGATGCCAATGTTTATGGGGGTCAAGCGATATTTGTCTCAATCCTATAATGTACCATCAATAAGAAAACGTACTAACCAAGCAGATGTCATCGACTATATTTACTCAAATATTACTTCGCATCGTCACTGAGGACGCATAACATCTCTAAATATATGTCAAACCATATTGGTCACGTATTCATGTATTTGTAAGTGGTATGATATTACACATTAAAAACTGAACTAACCGTATGCTTCTCAAGGCCAGTCAATAATTTTTGTTTTTAATTATAGCCATCTGAATCTGAGTTTGCTTGATTTTGCTAATTTTCCTACATGAACTCTTATCCCATAATGAATATATTCAAAGTGAGTGCATAAAAAATTGTATCGATCGGCTGTGTTCCCCAAACCGCTTGTATGATTGTCGACTTCAAGTCTGGACAAAATACTTAATTAACTGTTGCTACGAGCACTGGCATCTTCGCGCTACTGTAAATATGATATTATCCGCCCTCCATCCCAAAGGAAATTGCAAAATAGTATATTCTAAAAACGGAATACTTTTAGTGATATATCCCTAATGTCATGTAAATGTCTCAAATTCTGAAAGGTATGTTGACTACAAATACTCACAACCAGTAGCGCAAAACAGAACCTCTGCATCTTATTTCATTAGTATATTGCTTTATTTTTATCACATGTCTTTTTAAGTCAAAGTTGAGGACAGCCTATCATTTTGTGAAAGACTTTTATTGAAGTTGTCCGTATGAACTGGACAACTATTGTCATCTACTGTCACACTGACGAGCTGCCAAGATAAATTACGATTAAACCATGTAAAATGTATCACAGTGTCGCACTACCCAAGCATATAAGATAAGTGAAGTATAAAGACTCGTACTTTGTACTACGAAAACTATATTCACTACAACAATTCCAGACAAAATTTACATTAAACATCACAGCTGGATCATTTGGTATCATGAATGGACTATTATATGAGAGAGTATAACATGTGGAATTATAGAAGTGCTGGCGTTTAAAGGTTAAGATCAAGCATAACAGTTGTAATTGAATGGTAGCGAGAGTAATCAGAACTGGCTGCTGGTACATTGTCGTTTAAGAGTTATTATGGCGGTGTGTGGTTATCCTTCAGATTCGTTGTTTGGATGTTTGTTCGATATTTACTCAGATTGTGTTTGAGTGACTGAACATTTGTTGAAAAAAGGTCAAGATTATTATAATAGTATACAATGTTCAAACAAACGAGAAGGGATATCGGGGTTCAAATTCACAACACCAGGTCCTACAATTCCGCAAGTTTTTCTTAGTCAGTGAACCGCTTCGGATTCTTTAGAAAGTCAATGACATGACGACATAACAACGTTGTCAGCTTTAATTGAAGTATGTGATGTTTTGTCTTCTTCGATGTACCACCAGTGAAATATACCAGTGCAAAGATCTGACCAACTAAATAAGGACATCGTCACTATAGATCTCATGATTGTTTATAAATTGGATGAAAGTAACCTTTAACGAATTCTAGCTTTAGCTTACGTTTTATACACAGGACAACGTAAATATGTAGCTGTGTTAAATCGCAGCCGTCAGATTAAATAATACCAACGGTTAAAAATATTTGTTCAACTAAATCTACGAACAAATTGCTACTACGTGTAATCCCGTTATGGTTTTATACCACGATATGGTTTGAGAACATCTTGCGCAATACAATGAATATGAATTTGAAGTGGTACCCCACCCACGTGTATGAATGTCGACGTCCTCTCTGAACAAAAAACCCCGCTTAATGTACATCTTGTACTAATACATCAGACATCTTCGTGCTTAATATGGCATTATCCTTCTACCATGCATAATTTTCTTTTCTCTAAACGGAAGACATAATCATGAATGTATCGGTAATGCTATGTAAATGTTAAGAATTCTGGAAGGGTGCCATTGTGTGGCAGATTGACAAATACATAAAAAAAAAAATAAACGGAACCACTGCGCCTTATTTCATTAGTATATTACTTGGCTTTATATCAAAAGTCTTGTTCGGTCAAAGAAAAGGACATGTCGATATTTCGCCAAATACGCTTACGTTTATTGAAGTATTCCCTTACGGAGTGGACAGCTATTGGCATTTACTGTCAGGAGTTAGTATTCATTGTCAACGTAGTAAAGCTATCACAACAATTTGCGATAAAGGCACTGCGCCGAAATACTTTATATTTTCTAAATATCAAAAACCTTACAATAAGTAGCATTTGTCATCGTTATTTAGTTGAATAAGTAGCATTTAAAAAATAGATGAGAAACATAATTTCAAAATATATGTAAACGTATGTGTGTCTCGCACGGCTTGATAATATATTTCCAGCACAAACAAGACAAGTACACTATTACAACAAAATGCGTTAATATCTAGTTGTTAACTGTCGCAATCAATATTTGGAAAGTTTTACATGGTTTCTGCAAATGTTGAGCAGAAAAAATAGAAAATATTTGATCCTGTTCAAAGCTTACGCAAATGAAAATATACTGCCTTCAAACGGGACTCACTAGCTCAAAGACTATTTCTTAATTAATTTAATATGAAGACAATTACTATGAGTTACGAACCAATTACTTAATACAACTCCAGACGATATTGACAGACATCAAACATCACAGCTGCATCATTTGGTTCAATGAACGGACATTTATGTGGGAGTACAGTGTGTACAATTATAGAAAAAACTGGTGTATGCTGGTAAAGGACTATCATAATCGTAGAAGGATAGCGACAGTTATCAAAATAACAATTATTTGGATATCATGTGGGTCTGATATATTTTTGAACTATTCTCACACTGATACGACCGACTGACTAGTAAAACGTTTGTTAAAAGGTCCTTTTTGGACACAATGCCTTTTATTATATGAGATTTGGCTGTCCTTGAGATCGGACGTTGGTTATTGGTTTTAATGCTACATTTGACAGACAAGTGCAACGAGCTATCGAATAATTATATCGTAGTTTGTCCTTTACTTACAAAATGAGCCTTTTCCTGACTGCCTACTGTTATATTTACACACTTCTTAGTTCTATCTGTACATTAATATATTATTACCGATGCGGGGCTTAGGGCGATTTATGACGGATGGATGATCAAAACTACATTAAGAAGACTGATCGAATAAACGCGATATTTTATCTATCAAAAAGGCAATCAATTGTCCGTATGTCATAATGCTCAATACGGGTGTCTGTTTTTGTGTAAGGCATGCAAACACAACGGTCCATGATTTACAATAACGATGTGCAATATCGTAATTACAGTTGACAATATTACACTATAGTTTTCGAATCGGACCATAGCTGTCATAGTGGATTGAATATATTCGGTTCTAGCTAATCTTTACGATTTGGTATATTTCACATTTAGGATGGCTAAACGTTAAAACATTGTGTAACCTTTACATAAATACTTTTTAATGTTTCAGTAATAAATGGAGTTTTCAAAACATAATTTAATGAAACGTTTGTTTTATTATATTCACTATGCGTTGAGTATTTCAAATAAAAGTCGATTCAAATATAAGCTCTCAATATATCATTCGATAAGACGCTAGAATGTATATTGTTACAGAACCAGTATCATTTTTCAATAGTACAAAACGAGTTAATTCAAGACTACCATCAAACTATTTGGAGAATTTCTTTCCTACTGATGACCTCGTCATTGGAATAGTACATACTGTCAATCAGAAAAATGAATAGGTAATCCTGTTTATTAATTATTATATCGGATGGGGTAGGCAGCGCCTATACCAAACATGAATAGCAGAAAGCAACAAACACAGGCGAAGGAACACACTCACACACACACACACACACACACACACACTATTGGGTGTACGTTAAGGATAAAGGAGATAAGGAACAAGTGTATAGCATTCGACACTTTTTTGACGTACAGTATGGTACAAGCGCCAATGTGTTGGCGTTCATTTACGACTACCATTGTAACAGAATTGACTTACAAATTGTGGGAAATCTTCTGCTTAAACAACACGCGGTCATTTCGTTCATCATTCGGACAAACTGAATAAATGTCAAACCAAAGACAGAATTTCCATTGTTCTGTTTGACCGCTCCGTCTCTTCTACGCGAAATCAATCAAGGAAAAAAGTTGTTTTCGCCGGCGAATTTTCTTGAAATATGTCCAAAAACGTTGATTTCATTTTTCTATGCTATTGCATTGTGGCATCTCATTGATCAAACAACGGTCCTGATTTGTTTTGCAAACAAAGCCAATAATCTAGTTTAGGTTAGCATTAGGGAAATCCAGCAACTGGTCGAAAACATTCTAGATACGCTGGTCTTCTGAGTCATCTTTATTTCAATTGTTCGCTCAATTAACTATGCCCATGACACTTGTTTAAATCATTATACATTCATACGCTTACAATGTACTAACAATATGTTATTTTTAACTTTTCAGGAACTATCAATAAGACATAGTATAATTCTGCTATGTTGTATTTAACGCTTTGCCTCAAATAGCATTTTCACAATCGCCTCAGTCCAGTTTTGGATACTCCCTCGTTTAAAAATAATATCACTTCGAACTTAAATTTTGTTTTCGCATGACAATATAATCACATGTATGGGCCGACCTAAAAGACGTTTAGTGGAAATAGAAATGCTTAGAGTTGTAAAATGATTACCGACTAACACTAAATGAAACCTGTTCTGAAACAACAATCCGCTGAAAATGGAACCGGATGTATAGCGTTGTATCACTAACCACATAAAATACAATTATAAACGGACACACTCTTTTATGAGCAAAAACCTCATCATCAATCCAGTTAGTTAGAGACTTCATGGAAACACCAATCAATCTTAGGAGTCGATCTAGTGTTTCATGCATCTTCTCCGTAACGAATCCGTAAATCAATGACGAGAAACGTTATTGTGTCAATTTAAATCGGGAATCTTTTCTGACCCATATTCTGTAGTGTTATCCACAAGTTTGTACATAAACAGTAATCAAGTGTTTGGTCGAATTCTTCTGAAAAGCTTTAGATTTGTTTTGAATTCGTCTGACTGTTTTTGTGAAATGTATGTCAAAAGTTAAAGCATGTTTACTAATCCACTGGTTGTCAGCACCGTTGTTGTGTAGTCCTTTTATCAGGTCTATCACTTGTATGCAAACATATGAATGTATTTTGTATTGTTTTAAACATTTTGGTTGGAGAGAATAAACAGTGAAAACAAATTCCCTATTCACTACGCAACATAATACTGCATCATATTCATGCATATCAAAATAAACTGATAAAATAAAGAAATATTTATTAAAAATATTTTTTTTGCACAAATAACTGACCTAATTAATCGAGTTATGCGAATTAATATGTCACCGTGAAAAATATGGTACACATCACAGATTTAGTTATAATCTTGAATAAAAACGCCTTTTAAAATGCATTCAATTACAACGTGGATTTTATTTCCTAATTTGAAACCAATTGTCCCACTCTTATCTTGGCTGACTGGTTAAAGCTCGTTTTGCTCTAGGTTTTGGTTTTTACCGACAAGTGATTACCCAAGGAATAGAATGAAAGGTGGATACG
This sequence comes from Spisula subtruncata, assembly GCA_963678985.1. NCBI lineage: Eukaryota > Metazoa > Mollusca > Bivalvia > Venerida > Mactridae > Spisula > Spisula subtruncata. The sequence goes on along the minus strand of OY787666.1, from coordinate 33,990,876 downwards.
TTAGATTTAATTGCTAAAACAGAAGATCGAGTTCCTAGTAAAAATGATTTGTTATATCTCATTTTTAGAGAAACGTTTGTGTGTCATCACATTGCTCATTGGAGTGACAAGTAACAATTTAGGCACTTAATTGAATAGTAAATGATTCTTCATTATTACACGTGTCTGTTCAGAAAGAGGCTACTGCAAAGGACAATAAACGTAATGGGATACATAATTTGTCCAACAAAACAATCGCCGTCTGTAAGTTAGCGTGATACCAAGCTTCGCGTTCATGCTGAGGGTCTAGCAAGAGAAATACTGGTTACATTTATGCTTACTGTTTGTTATGATATAGGCTCGTATTGACCACTCCATACTGCGTATATTGGTCCTTAAGTAAAACGCGACTAGCTTTCCTGCACAACCTGACTATCAACTGGACATATGAGAGGATTTATTTCCGGTTAAGCAACCCGCCACAGGAACTCTTCGTTCGCATAATAATTTAGTACATCATACATTATACGACGCACACATATGTAGTTACTTCAAATGATATAATTAAGAATTTTTGTGGAACATTTACATGCTTATATTCAATATACCATGATAGATGGGTCTACGTGGCAGGAAACCTTATAAAGCATAACACAATACTTGAGAAAGCATTCCCATATGACCTGTCTTGGTTAGAATACCTTATTGTCCATGAACATATTCGATATACAGTTGTTTACAGTACGTTGGTTAATTTTATGTAAATGTACGAAATCTGATTAATAGCTCCATTGACAGGCAGACTAATGAAAAACGCGATTTTTATTGCAAATCATCTATATGGGATTCATTTAACGTGGATGGTATATGTTGAACCCTATACAAAGAGATGGCTTGAGTCAAGTCCTGATGCGAGAAAATTAAATTGGAGAAATAATGAAAGATATTTCAGCAAGTAATTTTTTTTCGAATTTAAGTGTATTGCGTAATTGTAAATTCCATTCTGAAACATAATTTCCTCAAATTTAATTTATTGAAGTATGCAGTATTAATTTATTTTCGACAAATGGATATAACTCGTATAGAGGTACTCCAAAGTTGTATTACCCTGTTTAAAGCGTAGACACGATTCCAAACGTGTCGGTAGTTTATCCTAAAACGTTTTTGACTGGCATTCTAACATAAATGGTGCCAATCAGCCACAAGTGCAATATATTATTTACATGACGATGTCAGTTATCAAGAAATCCAAATGTCCTTGGGGTGATATTAATCGTTTATTTCCATCGTATAACTAAATATTTCTCAGTTTCCGTAACATGTGGACACATAATAAGAATCGTTAGTGGTATATAGGTTGTCTTCAGTGTCAGATAAGGTCCCCAATATTCCCAATCAGTAGTTACATCCTAAACTGATTAATGCAAGTTTGTACTACTAAAATGCGTGCGGAAAGTTCAGAAACGCTCTTCTCTGTATCTTACCCAACCGTTATGTCACTGTCCTTGGTGTTTTTAACTAGGCCAGATGGTGGTTGTGCCTCATTTAGTCGCCGTTTTGGGATGGGTTTGTGTGGTTGGTTCCCCGTGCAGTGGGGCCTTTGGGAACTTGGTTGAGTATTGGCTTCGTTTCATTCGTCAATAACCGCTATTATATAATTTCCTTGTGAATGTGGGTCATCCTGCATTTTATCGGCGGGGACTTTGATCTTTGGTTGTTTCTTCGGCTTATGTGTGTGCATTGCTCATTGTAGTTGCTAGGAATATTTAATACACCTTTTCACCCCATTCCTACCTTGCCCATATTTTAACTAGGTCAAGTCGTAGTTGTGCCTCTTTAGGTTGCATAATGTTAGGTCATGTTCTTAATATTTTAACCTAGGTCACGCCCCGGGGTTGTTTAGCCTCATTTTGTCGTCGTTTAGGCATAGACACGGCTCATGGTAGGTGTGTCGTGGTGTTTCTGATTGCTGTGCTCGGCTGGTCGAGTTGAGTGCTACCTTCTCTGTCGGATTTTCTCATACCTTTTTGCTGGAAAACCAGATAATATCATGAGTAACGGTAATATGTATCCCGGGCACGTTATTGGACCATCAAGACAATTCAGAACAAGCTCAGATAGTGGACCGGAGCCTTGCTATTACACAACTCTTCGCCTTTAGCCTCTATGTCATTAGACAATTAGACAATTAGACAGTGATAAAAACCAATTGGCCCACGCACTTCGGCTGTCTCAGTCGAACGAACAACAAACTTTGTACGCGTATGTCACACTATTTAAAATTCAGTCGATGCCCTCACCATGTCGCATATTAAACTTGTTATTGTGCAGCTCATTTGAGACGAACTGCATTATATGCGGATCAATGAATATTGCACTGTTACATTCTAGAAAATGATCCACAATTATCTCAATAAGCTACTTTCAACGGCCTATAATTATTTTGTCTGGGAATTGTCTATAAAAATGCGCCATGGAAGTTTGCATTTAAATTATGATACATCATGTTGATAAATGCGTAGTTCGTGGGTATTCATGTCTTCTTACTGTGTTTTGTGTTTGGCATTGTAGCGTATGATTGAGGTATGTAAATGTTGAACCCTGCCTTCTCGTCCGATTTGTTTTTTGTATTGTTTAAGTTTCATAGTTTAAGTTCATTACATAAACTGAACAGTTCAAATAATATGCATTTACCCAATTGATAGTACTAGATCTGTTTAATACTGTAAACCTAGAAACTTTCGCGAATACAAACTTTCGCGTTTTGCCGATCGTCGGCATATTCGTGGCTACAAACTTTCGCGTTTTTAAGTCTCCCGCGAACTCCGCGAAAACCAAGTCGCCAAGTGACAAAATTATTTATATTATAACCTATCACATACATCGCTCATTTCGTATATAATTGCTTCTTAATTATAGTTCTCACCTTTGTTAAACACTCTCAAACTATGTTTGATGTAGATAGTTAACTATTGTATTGCTTACAAACAATGCAAACTACGCTGGTCATGTTTTCACTGTTTTATTGACACTATCAGTTCTTCAGTATTATGACATAATAATCAACGCAATAGTTTACACGCATGCACCTGCTATATTGAGTGTATCGTTTTTCAAGAAACAAATTAAAGTGTTTTCATTATTGTACCGTTACATTAATGGCTTTTACTAAGAAAAAAGCTAGTTGCCTAACATTACATATTTTGACATAATAGCACTTCTAATACGGTCTTGTTAACCCCGTGTCAAAATGATAAAATTCCTTCAAAAACGAGAAACTTTCGCGTTTATCTTGTCCTGGACAGGTTCGCAGCTACTTACTTTCGCGGATTTTTACAATCCGCGAACTTAAATCGCGCGAAATAGTTTCTAGGTTTACAGTAATACATAATCGTGCTTGTATGAAAAAGAATGTTTACTCCAATACCGGCCTCGTTATCTATCTTCAGTCGGTATTCCACTGGTTTGGTCCCACGGCACCATCTCTTAGTATAGCCTATGGTTTTATGGTTTGCGATATTGTCTTCCTCGACTAAAGGTAGATGGGTCAACTTTGTCAACAGGATGCATTCGCCACAAATATGAATATCCGTTTTTGTGCAAACATATATTCTTATCCTACATTAATGAAACCCGCAATAAAACTATATAAGTAAATAGTAGGACACAAACCAAATCCATACAACTACGACGACAGCGCCTAGCCATACACGTAAGAGTCAGACTTAGTACAAGCCATCCACATCCCCAAAAAATGGATGCTTCAAGCGAGCCTTATATGCTAACTCCGCAATGAATGATACACCGCGGATTTTGAACTTCTGTGCATAATTAGCCATAAAGGGAGGAAATTATAAGTGATAACTACACTGAAGTAAAGTACAGGGCGACTTTTTACAGCCACCACACTGCACTTAACACCTGCTGTATTAATTAGTTAATAGTAGGGCACAATTAAAGCCACACAGCTACGACGGCAGCACATAGCCACACACGCAAGAGTGATACATAAAACATACATAATGTGTAAGGCATTTTTTGACCCATTTTCAGGATACTATTACTAGATGTTTTCCTAAAAAAAAAAGATTTGGGGAAACATAAAAGCTATATCAGGCAATGTTTCTTGAGACATTGTATGGCGTTAGATCGTCCGCTATACAGTCGCTAGAGATCAATTACAATAAATAACATTATAAGGCAGTCATCATAAACATGAGCTAGTTCATTTCACAAATAATTATGTCTTAGATGAAGGTAAAATGCCCTTGGAAATGTGTACATGTTTATGATTGTATCAATGCTCTTTATAGTGTTATTTTCCTTCTGCAATAAAATTGAATACTTAAGGGAGTCATTTATTGCAACTTTTTACTCCTAGACTACAACACACTATTGTGTAATTTACAAACTCGCCAAATCAGACAACGCCTTGTACATGGCTTCCGACAACGATTACGTTAATTTGTTTTCTGTCGTCGGGACATATTTACGAGTTCTGATTATTTGAGAACATTTTGCACTACAATGCGTATGGATTGGTGTGCTTCCCCACTCACTTGTATAAATGTAGACGTCCAGTCTGTAAAAAACGCTCAATGTACTGACGTTAACAAATCCGACAACTTAGTGCTAAACATGGCATTGTCCTTCTGCAAATTTGTCTCTTCTCTGAACAGAAGACGTTCCTATATATCGATAATGTCATAAAAATGTTTTTAATTCTGGAAGGGTGCCATTGTGTGGTAGATTGGAAAATACGCGCAATCAATAAAGCAATACGGAACCCCTGCATCGTATTTCATTAGCTTATTGCTCGGCTTTATATCACATGTCTTGTTCGTTCAGAGTAAAAATCAAAGCAATATTTGGACGAATACGCTAACGTGTAATGAAACCTTTCGTATGATGTGGACAACTATTAGCATTCACTGGCAGCAGTTAGTTTTCATTGTCCACGTAGTAAATCTACCACAGTAAGATGCGAGTGCGATACATTTACTGAGACGAAGCCCTTTATATCTAAATATCATATACTTGCTAATTTTATATGTTGTATATGTTTAGGCACAGTCATGTGTCAAGGTCAACGGGTAAAATCTTTAGCATTTGAAACTATTTTATGACATATAATTTCAAAATATATAGTTTACACCCTTCCTTCAATATTCATAATTAGTGAATATATTTAAGTGCTTGGTGACAACTTTTGATGACTAAAGAAGTTTTTATGTGTATAACTTACATCATTGGAAAAAGCGACCTTCAAAAGTTCCATAACAACCTCAAGCCTGTATTTTTAAATAACTGAATGTAAATTCCTGTACGCGATATGGTTTCTGTAAAACACGGTAACAAGCAGCAAACATAAGAGTGTTTAAAGCATCCGCGAATAGAATTATTCGGCCTCACTATTCTCAAGCATCTGTCATAATTAATTAAATATAGAAACAACTACTATGAGTCGCGAACAAATTTCTCACTCCAACGACTTTAGACAAAACAGACAGACAATAAACACCACAGCTGGATCATATGAATGGACAAACATGAGAGTACAGTGTGTAGAATTATACAAAAAGCTGACGTTTACTTGTAAAGTATCATAACGATAGTAATGAAATGCTTTTAAGAGTTATTCTAGTCAAGACTACAAATAAACTATATATTTGAAATATGTCCTTTTAATCGTAAATAATGTGAATCAGAAATTTGAGCCTTGTCCAAACAGGAATTATAGAATACACATATCTCGCGAAGGGTCTCACTCTCTCAAACACTACTCACACACTACTTAGTGTACTGTATACATTTAGATTAAAGCGGCAGTAAACATTTGTATACCATTCGGCATTCTGTTCACGTATATTATGTAAGACGCGTCTCTATATTGTCTTTTCTTATCGTCTACAATCGTAACAGAAGTTTCGAATATAATGTATATTGTGTGTGGAATCTTATTTAGTTCGGTTAAACAATACACGGTATTTTTGTTCGGACAAAATTAATCGATGTCCAATCATAGGACGGAATGCCCATTGTTCTGTTTGACCGCCGGTCTCTTCTTCGTGTAATCAATCAGGACAGAAGTTGTTTTGCGGAGGCAAATGTTCTTAAATTTTTCTAAGCTATTGCATTGTGGTATCTCATTGATCATTCAACGGTGTTGCTGCTTTTTTTCTAATTGCAAACAAGGCAAAAAATCTGGGTTGGGTTATAATTAGGAACATCCATCAAAAAGTCGAGAGCATTCTCTCTACGATTGTCCTCAAATTAATCTTCATTTCAATTATTCGCTCTACCAACTAGGTCCCGGACACCTGTTATAAAGCTATTCGTATATCCTTACTAGTAATGTGGTTTTGATTTACATGTAGTGGTGTGCCTCCACAGCAAATATAATCTTTTGAATAAACCATAACAGACATACCCCGTTTTTGCAACAGCCTAATTTGTTTTAGAGTAACACCATAAGCACCTGTATGAATCGACTAAAAAACGTAATGAAAAAGAAATTTGAGAGTCGTTAAATGATTACCGGTGATCATTAAATGAAAACGTACTGCGATGACAATCCGCTGCAAATGAAACGGAATTACAGAGTATACGGAATGGAAATACAATTATAACCAGACAAACTTTTTCTGGGCAAAAACGTCTTCAACAATCCAGTTAGTTAGAGACTTCATGGAAACACCAATCAATCTTAGAAGTCGATCTTGTTTTTCATGCATCTTTACCGTAATAAATCCGTAAATCAATGCCGAGAAACGTTCTTGTGTCAATTTAAAGCGGGAGTTAGTGTTTGACCTATATATGTTCTGTATTGTTATTCACAACTTTGTACATGAACAGCACTCGTAGATTGTTTTAGGAAAAACGGCTTTTGATTTGTTTTGAATGCAATTGACATTTTTGTGAGACGTGTATCAAAAAGAAACAGTATGTTTACGTAGACACTGGTTTTCAGCACAGGTGTGAGGTAGTATGTCTTTTCAGGTGTAGCATTTGTATACAAAACAGGTACCCGGAAATCGGTCAGGGTAGGCAGCACTCAACCTAACAGACATTGTAATATCACAGCATTGAAGTTTTATTGTTTTAAACATTTTGACGTTAAAAGAGCAAAGAAAACTAATTTCTTATTTATTACGCCATACATTGCTGCATTTAAAATTATAATAAAATAAACTGATCAGAGAAAAACAATGAAAATTAATCCAAGGTTAAGTACAAAAATGACTGACCTGAATATTCGAGTTCTGTGATTAAAGTCGTAACTAAATTACTATGTAGAACATGGTAGATCGCAACGGTTTTAGTGGCAATCTCGAATAAAAACGCCTTTCTAATGCAACCAATACAACGCAGATTTTGTTTCTAAATTTATAACAAATTGAACCAGTATTTTCTTGACTGACTGGTTAAAGCTGGTGTTGCCCTAGATTTGGATTTTACCGACGAGTGATTACCAGCTAAATAGAATGAAAGGTTGATATGTTAGATTTGATAGCTAAAACAAAAGATCGAGTTCCTAGTAAAATAATGTTTTTATGACTATTTTAAGTGAAACATTTGTATCACATTAGAATGCTCCATGGAATGACAACTAACAATTTAGGCAGTCAATTGAAATGACAATATAACAAATTATAGAAAAGGATTCTTCATTATTACAAGTGTCAGTTCAGGAAGAGGTTACTGCAAAGGAAAATAGCGACGTTAGTTTTTAATTGATAAAGAATTGGTCGAGCGAATTAAATCAATTGGAATGCTTATTGCTTCGGTCTCGACATCCCATTATCGAGGTTTTCAATCGCCACGTGGGAGTGAGTATGTGGCCCAGTTTCGCGTTCATGCTGAGGGTCTAGCAAGGGAAATACTGGTAACATTTGTGTTTACTGTTTGGTATGATGTGGACACGTATTGAACACTCCATACTCGTTTAAAGTGTTTATGGTTCTTTTGGTAAAACGTCGCATGCATTCCTGCACAATCAGGACCATCTGAACTAATGAGCGAATGTATGATTTGTAAAGCAACGAACCGCAGTAACTCTATATTGCTTCATGCTAAGCACACATATCAAGTAACTTCAAAGGATATAATTGGAATGTTTGTGGTACATTAACATGCTTATATTCTATATTCTATGATAGATTGGTCTACGTGGCAAGAAACCTTATGCACATCTCGCAATACTTGCTAAAGTATTTCCATATGTCCTGTCTTGGTTAGGATACCTGATTGTCCTTGAAGATATTCGATATAAAGTTGTGTACGGTGCGTTGGTTAATTTTATGTAAATGTACGTATTCTGATCAATAGCACCATTGACAGGCAGACGAATGAAAAATGCGATTTATATTGCAAAACGTCTGTATGGGATTCATTTAACTTGGATGGTATATATTGCATCCTATAGAGAGAGACAGCTAGAGGCAAGTCCTGATGCGATAAAATTAAATTGGAGAAATACTGAAAGAGATTTCAGCCAGTTATATATTTTTCCGAATTTAATTTGATTGCTTATTTTATACTCCAACACAGGACCCAATTCGTTTAATTGAACTACCGTCATATCAGCATGCAGTTTCTTGAAATTTATTTCGCCAAATGCATATTACTTATACACTGTGTAATGAGATCCCAGATGGATTAAGAATACTGTAGTATACGGTTTAGAAGCGTGTTCACATTTTAAAACGTTTCAGCAAGTTAACCTATTTACAACTGAACTTCGTACATTAATGATGCCAATCAGCATAAGTACAGAATATTATTTTCATGACGATACCAGTTATCAAAAAAGCCAAATGTCCTTTGGGTGAAATATATCGTTTATTCCTTTCGTATAACAAAACGTTTCTCAGTTTCCGTAAAATGCGGACACACAATAAGAATCGTTAGTGGTATATAGGTTGTCTTCCGTGTCAGATAAGGGTCTCAATATTCCCATTCAGTAAAAAACATCATAAACTGATCAATGCAAGTGGTACTACTAAATTGCGTGCGTGAAGTTCAGAAACGCCCTTTTCCTTACCAAACTTGCTGGAAACCCATGTAGTATCGTTTGTAACGATGCTATGTGTCCTGGGCACGTTATCGAACCAACAAGACAATTGGGAAATACAAACGTAGCTCGGATAGTGCACCGGAGCCCTGCTACTACACAAATCTTCGCAGTCAGCCTTTATGTCATTAGTCAATTAGACAGTGATAAAACTGATTGGCCACGCTCTACGGCTGTCTCAGTCAAACGAACAACAGACTATGCTCTTCTATGTCATACTATTTGTATTTTAGCCAATGCCCTTACCATGTAGATCGAAATAAACATATTACACTTGATATTGTGCAGCTAATTTGAGACGAATTGTATTATATTCGTATCAATGAATATTGCAAAAACTATAACATTCTAAATAATGAATCACAATTATGTGAATTAGCTACTTTAAATGTCATGTTAATAATTTGTCTCGGGATTGTCTATAAAAATGCGCCATGGAAGTTAGCATTTAAATTAGAATACTGCATGTTGATAAATGCCTAGTTTGTGAAGAGTTATGTCTTCTTACTGTGTTTTGTGTTACGTTTTGTGTTTGGCGTTGTACCGTATGATTGTGTTATGTAAATGTTGAACTTTGCCTTCCTCGTCCAATTTTGTTTTGTATAGTTCAAATTTCATAGTTTAAGTTTATTGTTGGTGCATTTGATTACGTTCATGCAACGTTCATTACATATACGGAAGTGTTCACATAATATGCATATTCACAATAAATAGATTCTAGATGTGTTTAATAATGCAAACTCGTTCTAATATGCTTACTCCAAGACCGACCTGGTCATCAATGTTCAATCCGTCTTTGTGTTTGGTCCGACGGCACCACCTCTTAGAATAACCTATGGTCTTGTGGTTTGCGATATTGACTTTCTCGACTATAGAGGTTGATGGGTCAACTCTGTCAACTGTATGCATTCACCAGATACATGAATATCCGTACACAACATAACATTAGACTGATATATGTTAATAAATGCATAGTTCGTGGATAGTCATGTCTTCTTACTGTGTTTTGTGTTTGGTATTGTATCGTATGTTTGAGGTATGTAAATGTTGAACCCCGCCTTCTCGTCCGATTTGTTTTTTGTATTGTACAAGTTTCAAAGTTTAAGCTTATTGTTGGTTTATTTGATTACGTTCATGTAAAGTTCATTACATAAACTGAACAGTTCTAATATTATGCATATACCCAATTAATAGTACTAGATCTGTTTAATACTGTAAACCTAGAAACTTTCGCGAATACAAACTTTCGCGTTTTGCCGATCGTCGGCATATTCGTGGCTACAAACTTTCGCGTTTTTAAGTCTCCCGCGAACTCCGCGAAAACCAAGTCGCCAAGTGACAAAATTATTTATATTATAACCTGTCACATACATTGCTCATTTCGTATATAATTGCTTCTTATTATAGTTCTTATCTTTGTTAAACACTCTCAAACTATTTTTGATGTAGATAGTTAACTATTGTATTGCTTAACAAACAATGCAAACTACGCTGGTCATATTTTCACTGTTTTATTGACACTATCAGTCCTTCAGTATTATGACATAATAATCAACGCAATAGTTTACACGCATGCACCTGCTATATTGAGTGTATCGTTTTTCAAGAAACAAATTAAAGTGTTTTCATTATTGTACCGTAACTTTAATGGCTTTTATTTAAAAAAAGCTAGTTGCCTAACATTACATATTTTGACATAATAGCACTTCTAATACGGTCTTGTTAACGTCGTGTCAAAATGATAAAATTCCTTCAAAAACGAGAAACTTTCGCGTTTTTCTTGTCCTGGACAGGTTCGCAGCTACTTACTTTCGCGGATTTTTACAATCCGCGAACTTAAATCGCGCGAAATAGTTTCTAGGTTTACAGTAATACATAATCGTGCCTGTATGAAAAAGAATGTTTACTCCAAAACCGGCCTCGTTATCTATCTGCAGTCGGTATTCCACTGGTTTGGTCCCACGGCACCATCTCTTAGTATAGCCTAGGGTTTTTCGGTTTTCGATATTGTCTTCCTCGACTATAGGTAGATGGGTCAACTCTGTCAACAGGATGCATTCGCCACAAACATGAATATCCTTTATTGTGCAAACATATATTCTTATCCTACATTAATGAAACCCGCAATAAAATTATATAAGTAAATAGTAGGACACAAACCAAATCCATACAGCTTCGACGGCAGCGCCTAGCCACACACACAAGAGTCATACATAAAACATACATAATGTGTAAGTCAGTTTGTGACCCATTTTTAGGATACTATTACTAGATGTTTTCCTAAAAAATTTAATTTTGGGAAACATAAAAGCTATATCAAACACTGTTTCTTGATACATTGTATGGCGTTAGATCGTCCGCTATACAGACGCAAGAGATCAATTACAATAAATAACATTATAAGGCAGTCATCATAAACATGTGCTAGTTCATTTCACAAATAAGTATGTCTTACATGAAGGTAAAATGCCCTTGGATATGTGTACATGTTTATGACTGCATCCACGCTCTCAATAGTTATTTTTCTTCTAGAATGACATCAAAAACTCCAGGGAGTGATTTATTGCAACTGTTTACTCCTAGACTAGAACACACTATTGTGTAATTTACAAACTCCAAATCAGACAACGTCTTGTATATGGCTTCCGACAACGATTACGTTATTTTTTTCCTTTTGTTGGGACATATTTACGAGTTCTGATTATTTGAGAACATATTGCACTACAATGCGTATGGATTGATGTGCTTCCCCACTCACTTGTATGAATGTCGACGTCTAGTCTGGAAAAACGCTCTATAATGTACTGACGTTAACAAATCCGACAACTTAGTGCTAAACATGACGTTATCCTTCTGCATAAGTTTCTCTTCTGTAAACGGAAGACGTTCCTATATATCGGTAATGTCATGTAAATGTTTTTAATTCTGGAGGGGTGCCATTGTGCGGTAGATTGGAAAATACGCGCAATCACTAAAGCAATACGAACCCCTGCATCTTATTTCATTAGCTTATTGCTCGGCTTTATATCACATGTCTTGTTCGGTCAAAGTAAAAGTCAAAGCAATATTTGGGCGAATACGCTTACGTTTATTGAAACCTTTCGTATGATGTGGGGAACTATTGGCATTCACTGGCAGCAGTTAGTATTAATTGTCCACGTAGTAAATCTACCACAATAAGATGCAAGAGCGATAAATTTACTGAGACGAAGCCCTTTATATCTACTGAATAGCAGATAAATGCTAACTTTACATGTTGCTTATGTTTAGGCACAGTCATGTGTCAAGGTCAACGGGTGGAATTTATTGCGTTTGAAACTATTATATGTCATATAATTTCAAAATAGACTGGGCGTCAAAAATTCCGCAAACCAAATATTGTGCGTCTAATTTATTAGAATTGCTAACTTATTTATGTTGATTCAGCTGCATTTGTGTGTCGCGATATGCACTTGATATAAATCCATGACAATTATCGATTTTAAGATATTAATTGATTCATAAAGATACCACATGTGACACGACCCAACATTTAAAAAAATGCACATGTATATTGATTTACTACTTTTTGCTGTGGAAGGGAGGTAACTTTATTCGATTATTGTACAAAATATTTTAATCACCCTTTGTACATAGATAATTGTGGAAATCGTAAATGACACTGTACGAAATGTCAGAGTATAAGAAACAGCGCACTGGTGATAAAAACGCAAAGTAAAAGGAAATGTACGATAAAATCTAATGCATGTTGGATTACGATTAAGTTAAAACAATGCCGTTGAGTGTCCTGTTAAAATTATAGAAGCATTACCTGTCTAAGTCAGCGGCATTGACCCTTGACCATTTGTCACGTGGTACGTCATGCACACGGTCCGTCTGTTGGATATGATACAACTGTCGTTTTATGCAAGACACATGTCAATTTTATCCGACAAAAAGTATTGTTAGTAATAACGCCACCCTCTAGACTCTTATATATACGATTATGTTCACAATCAAATTTTACAATCAAATTGTGCGTACATTGCTAACTAATTTGACTAACTATTTGTGTATTTCGTATCACAGACATGCGGCAAGTAAATTGGAAGTGAAAGTTAGTCGAAAATGAAAACCCCCTATTTTGCGCGCTTAAATAGACGTTTTATCATTTGTGATGGTGTGATCATTCAAGCGTGACGGACGCCATCGGAAATGTGTTCTACATGAACACCATGGGTACACCAATGGAAAGAAGTGTTAGTAGAAAGTTCTTCCGAGTTAACAATCTAAACATTTTGAATTTTAAATTCGTTTGTGAAACTTTGACGCTCAGTATATATGTAAACGTATAACATTGTGTGTATCCCTTTGCTTGATGTTATGTTGCCAGCAAAAATATAAAAATATCTTGCATATCACCATCAAGGTAGGGTCTACTGAACTTACATTACTCATAAAGATCGTTTTTAAAGCTCGGCTAAGCTCTTAGAAAAATATAGTTCACACCCTTCCTTCAATTTTTATAATTAGTGAATATATTCAATAAGTGCTTGGTGACAACTTTTAATAACTAAAGAAGAGATATGTGTATAACTTACATGATTGGAAACAAATTACTCATGCCAACGACTCTAGACAAAACAGACAGACAGTAAACACAACAGCTAGATTATATGAATGGACAAAAAAGAGAGTACAGTGTGAGGAATTATATTAAAAGCTGACGTATAATTGTAAAGTATCATAACTACTATGATCGTAGAATGGCAACGATAGTAATGAAATGCTTTTGGGAGTAATTCTAGCCAAGACTACAATTAAACTATATATCTGAAATATGTCTTTGTAATTGTAAATAATGTAAATCAGAAATTTGCGCCTAGTCCAAACAGGAATTACAGAAACACAAAACTCGCGAAGGATCTCACTCTCTCAAACACTACTCACACACTACTTAGTGTACTATATACATTTAAATTTAAGCGACAATAAACATGTGTATACCATTCAACATTCTGTTCACTTACGGTATGTCAGAAGCGCCAATATATTGGCGTTTCTAATCGTCTACCATCGTAACAGAAGTTTCGAATATAATGTACATTGTGTGTGGAATCTTATTTAGTTCGGTTAAACGACACACGGTATTTTCGTTCATCGTTCGGACAAAATGAATGGATGTCCAATCATAGGACGGAATGCCCATTGTTCTGTTTGATTGCCGGTCTCTTCTTCGTGTAATCAATCAGGGAAGAAGTTGTTTGCGGAGGCAAATGTTCTCGAATCATGTCCAAAAATGTTGATTTCATTTTTCTATTCTATTGCATTGTGGTACCTCATTGATCATACAACGGTGTTGCTGTTTTTTTCTTTCTAATTGCAAACAAGGCAAAAAAATCTGGGGTGGGTTATAATTAGGAACATCCATCAAATGGTCGAGAGCATTCTCTCTACGATTGTCCTCAAATTAATCTTCATATCGATTATTCGCTCTACCAACTAGGTCCCGGACACCTGTTATAAAGCTATTCGTATATCTTTACTAGTAATGTGGTTTTGATTTAGTGGTGTGCCTCCACAGCAAATATAATCTTTCGAATAAACCATTACTGACATACCCCGTTTTTGCAACAGCCTAATTTGTTTTAGAGTAACGCCATAAGCACCTGTATGAACCGACTAAAACACGTAATGAAAAAGAAATTTGACAGTCGTTAAATGATTACCGGTGATCATTAAATGAAAACGTACTGCGATGACAATCCGCTGCAAATGAAACGGAATTACAGAGTATACGGAATGGAAATACAATTATACTCGGACAAACTTTTTCTGGGCAAAAACGTCTTCAACAATCCAGTTAGTTAGAGACTTCGTGGAAACACCAATCAATCTTAGAAGTCGATCTTGTTGTTCATGCATCTTTACCGTAATAAATCCGTAAATCAATGCCGAGAAACGTTCTTGTGTCAATTTAAAGCGGGAGTTAGTGTTTGACCTATATATGTTCTGTATTGTTATTCACAACCTTGTACATGAACAGCACTCGTAGATTGTTTTAGGAAACGGCTTTTGATTTCTTTTGAATGCGATTGACATTTTTGTGAGACGTGTATCAAAAAGAAACAGTATGTTTACGTAGACACTGGTTTTCAGCACAGGTGTGAGGTAGTATGTCTTTTCAGGTGTAGCATTTGCATACAAAACAGGTACCCGGAAATCGGTCAGGGTAGCTAGCACTCAACCTAACAGACATTGTAATATCACAGCAGCATTAAAGTTTTATTGTTTTAAACATTTTGACGTTAATAGAGCAAAGAAAACTTATTTCTTATTTATAACGCCACACATTGATGCATTTACAATTATATTACTAAAAACTGATCAGAGAAAACGAATGAATAATAACACAGGGTTAAGTACAAAAATGACTGACCTGAATAACCGAGTTTTGCGATTAGAGTCGTAACTAAAGATTTGATATCCGGAACTCTGTGCAAGGTGGTTTTCCCCTTAATTTACATGTAGGTACAAACAAAGCTGGCCTAGTTAGACTGGTTTTGTATTCATATGCAAATACAACTGACCCCCACTCTATTGTCCAGATATGAATATTCAAGCGTGACAAAGATTATAACGGTAAAACTTTATTTGTACCTACAGATTAGTGGAGATCCGGAGTAGGTCTATTACTATGTAGAACATAGTAGATCGAAACGGTTTTAGTGACAATCTCGAATAAAAAACCGCATTTCTAATGCACTCAATACAAGGCAGATTTGTTTTCTGAATTTATAACAAATTGAACCAGTATTCTCTTGACTGACGGGTTAAAGTTGGTTTTGCCCTAGATTGGGTATTAACCGACAAGTGATTACCAGTGAAATAGAATAAAAGGTTTTTATGTAAGATTTAATTGCTAAAAATGAAGACCGAGTTCCTGGTAAAAACAATGTTTTTATAACTCATTTTAGGGAAACGTTTGTATCTCATTACAATGCTCCATGGAGTGACAACTAACAATTTAGGCAGTCAATTGAAGTGGCAGTATAACAAGTTATAGCCAATGATCCTTATTATTACACGTGTCAGATCAGAAAGTGATTACTGCAAAGAAAAGATAACGACGTTAGTTTTTAATTGATAAAGTATTGGTCTAGCGAAATATATCCACAGGAATGCTTATTGCTCCGGTCTCGACATTCCCTTATCGAGGTTTTTCAATCGCCACCTGTGCGTTCATACTGATTGTCTAGCAAGAGATTTACTGGTAACATTTGTGTTTACTATTTGGTATGATATGGACACGTATTGAACACTGCATAATGGTTTAAAGTGTTTATGGTTCTTTTGGTAAAACGTCGCATGCATTCCTGCACAATCAGGACCATCTGAACGAATGAGCGAATGTACGATTTGTAAAGCAACGAATCGCAGTAACTCTATGTTGCTTCATGCTAAGCACACATATCAAGTAACTTCAAAGGATATAATTGGAATGTTTGTGGTACATTAA
Source organism: Spisula subtruncata (assembly GCA_963678985.1). Taxonomy (NCBI): domain Eukaryota; kingdom Metazoa; phylum Mollusca; class Bivalvia; order Venerida; family Mactridae; genus Spisula; species Spisula subtruncata. The sequence goes on along the minus strand of OY787666.1, from coordinate 33,974,326 downwards.
CATGCTTATATTCTATATTCTATGATAGATTGGTCTAATTGGCAAGAAACCTTATGCACATCTCTCAATACTTGCTAAAGTATTTCCATATGTCCTGTCTTGGTTAGGATACCTGATTGTCCATGCACATATTCGATATAAAGTTGTGTACGGTGGCGTTGGTTAATTTTATGTAAATGTACGTATTCTGATCAATAGCACCATTGACAGGCAGACGAATGAAAAATGCGATTTATATTGCAAAACGTCTGTATTGGATTCATTTAACTTGGATGGTATATATTGGATCCTAAAGAGAGACAGCTAGAGGCAAAATTTAATGCGATAAAATTAAATTGGAGAAATACTGAAGAGATTTCAGCCAGTTATATATTTTTTCTAATTTAATTTGATTGCCTAATTTTATATTCCGACACAGGACCGAACTCAAAAGATGTTCCTGGAATTTCTTTCATTTAGTTACTATTTGATATTAAATTGCGTGCGGAAATTTCAGAAACGCCCTTCTCTATATCCAACTCAACTTGCTGGAAATCCAAGTATCGTGCGTAACGGTGCTATTTATCCCGGGCACTTAATGGAACCAATAAGACAATTCGGAAATAGCTAGGATAGTTCACCGGAGCCCTGCTCTTACACAACTCTTCGCTTGATGCTTATGTATCATTTGTCAATTAGACAGTGATAAAACGGATTGGCCACGATCTACGGCTGTCTCAGTCGGACGAACAACAAACTATGTACTCGTATGTCATGCCATTTGCAATTCAGCCGACGCCCTTACCATGTAGATCAAAATATTGAAATTGATATTGTCCAGATCATTGACACGAATTGCACTATACGCATATCAATGAATGTTGCACAAACTATTACATTCTAGAAAATAATTCACAATTATGAATCTCAATTATCTACTTGAAACGTCAATATTTTGTCTGGGAATTGTCTATGAAAATGCGTCATGGAAGTTTGCATTTAAATTAGGATACCGCATGTTGATAAATGCGTAGTTCGTTGATATTCATGTCTTCATTCTGTGTTTTGTGTAAAGTTGTGTGTTTGGCATTGTAGCGTATAACTGTTGATTGTGAGTGTTGAATGCTGCCTTCATTGTCCGATTGTCTTTTGTATTGTTCAAGCTTTATAGTTCAAGTTTATTGTTGGTTCATCTGATTACGTTCATGCAATGTTCATTAGATATACAGAATGGTTTAAACATTATTGAACATAATTGCCAAGGCCGGTCTTGGAGTAATCATACTTTTGCACATAAGCACGATTTTACATTATTAAACATACAGAACTACTTATTGTAATTATGCACCAGAAGTTGTTTCCTGCTATGGTGTTACATCGACCGCTCTACAGCCCCTAGAGTTCAACTAAAATAAATAGCATTGTAGAGCAGTCATTATAAACATGAACTAGTTCATTTCACAAATAATTATGTCTTAGATTAAGGTAAAATGCCCTTGGATATGTGTACATGTTTATGATTGTATAAACGCTCTTTGTAGTGTTATTTTCCTTCTGCAATGGCACTGAATACTTTAGGGAGTCATTTACTGCAACACTAGAACACACTATTGTGTAATTTACAAACTCGTCAAATCAGACAACGTCTTGTATATGGCTTCCGACAACGATTACGTTAATTTGTTTCCTTTCGTTCGGACATATTTACGAGTTCTGATTATTTGAGAACATATTGCACTACAGTGCGTATGGATTGATGTGTTTCCCCACTCACTCGTATGAATGTCGACGTCTAGTCTGGAAAAACGCTTAATGTACTGACGTTAACAAATCCGACAACTTAGTGCTAAACATGACCTTATCCTTCTGCATAATTTTCTCTTCTGTAAACGGAAGACGTTCCTATATATCGGTTATGTCATGTAAATGTTTTTAATTCTGGAAGGGTGCCATTGTGTGGTAGATTGGAAAATACGCGCAATCAATATAGCAATACGGAACCCTTGCATCTTATTTCATTAGCTTATTGTTCGGTATTATATCACATGTCTTGTTCGGTCAAAGTAAAAGCCAAAGCAATATATATTGAAACCTTTCGTATGACGTGGAGAACTATTGACATTCACTGGCAGCATTCAGTATTCATTGTCCACGTAGTAAGTCCACCACAATAAGATGCGAGTGCGATAAATTTACTGAGACAAAGCCCTTTATATCTACTGAATATCAGATACTTGCTAATTTTATATGTTGTAAATGTTAAGCCACATTCATGTGTCAAGGTCAACGGGAGGAATCTATAGCATTTGAAACTATTAGATGACATATAGTTTCAAAATATAATGAGCGTCATAAGTTCCGCAAACCAGATATTGTGCGTCTTATTTATTAGAATTGCTAACTAATTTTTGGCGATTCTGCTGCATATGTGTGAAGCGATATGTACTTGATATAAATCCATGACAATTATAGATTTTAAAATATTAATTGGTCCATAATAATACCACATGTGACACAACCCGACAATTAAAACAATACGCATATTTATTTACTACTTTTTTACAGTAGAAGGGAGGGAGTTTTAATCAATTATTGTACTGGAAACTGGATCTTTGAAATACACGTTTACGCTACGTCAAAATCGCAGAGAATGACGTTCGCGACGTTACTAATACAGTATACGGTATTACTTGGTTAAAAAAGTATTTAACTTTGTATTGGTATGGAATAATTCAAATTTTCAGAATCCGTTCACAAGAGTTGTTTCCTCTTTCTAACTAAATATTACCACCATTTTTGTCGCTTAGCCCAGTTTTCCTGGGTAACGGCTCATTTGTATACCATTCGACATTCGTTTCACGTACAGTATGTTAGAAGCGCCAATATATTGGCGTTTCCTATCGTCTATCATCGTAACAGAAGTTTCGAGTATAATGTAGTTTGTGTGTGGATTCTTACTTAGTTCGGTTAAACAAAACACGGTATTTTCGTTCATCGTTCGGACAAAATGAATGGATGTCCAATCATGGGACGGAATGCCCATTGTTCTGTTTGACCGCCGGTCTCTTCTTCGTGTAATCAATCAAGGAAGAAGTTTTTTGCGGAGGCAAATGTTCTTGAATCATGTCCAAAAACGTGAATTTCATTTTTCTATGCTATTGCACTGTGGTATCTCATTGATCACACAACGGTGTTGCTGTTTTTTCGTTCTTGCAAACAAGGCAAAAAATCTGGGTTGGGTAATAATTAGGAACATCCATCAAATGGTCGTGAGCATTCTCTCTACGATTGTCCTCAAACTAATCTTAATTGCAATTGTTCGCTCTACCAACTTAGTCCCGCACACCTGTTATAAAGCTATTCGTTTATCCTCACAAGTTTTTCTTACAAAGTGATGTGCTTCCACAGCAAATATAATATTTTGACGAAAACATAACTGTAATAACACTTTTTTGCAACATCCTAATCTGCTTTAGAGTAACGCCATAAACACATGTATGAACCGACCTTAAATACTTGTAATGGTTTATGAAAATACAAGCGTTGTTAAAGGGTAACAGGCGATCATTAAATAAAACTGTTGCGAGACGACAATCCGCTGCAAATGAAACGGACTTTTACCAGTAAGCGTATGAAATGGAAATACAATTATAACCGGACACACTATTGTATGGGAAAACATGTCTTCGTCAATCCAGTTAGTTAGAAACCTCTCGGAAACACAAATCAATCTTCCAGTCGATCTAGTTTTTCATGCATCTTTTCCGTAATAAATCCGTAAATCAATTCCGAGAAACGTTATTGTGTCAATTTAAAGCGGAAGTTTTTGCTTGACCTATATATGTTCTGTATTTTTATTCGCAAGTTTGTACATGGACAGTACTCGTAGTTGGTTCTATGAAACGGCTTTTGATTTGTTTTGAATGCGATTGACATTTTTGTGAGACGTGTGTCAAAAAGAAACAGTATGTTTACGTAGACATTGGTTTCCAGCACAGTTAAGGGGTAGTATGTCTTTTCAGGTGTAGCATTTGTATACAAAACAGGTATCCGGAAATCGGTCAGGGTAGGTAGCACTCAACCTAACAGACATTGTAATATCACGTCATTGAAGTTTTGTTGTTTTAAACATTTTGACGTTACAAGAGCAAAGAAAAATAATTTCTTATTTATTACGCCACACATTGATGCATTTATAATTATATTAAAATAAACTGATCAGAGAATAACAATGAATATAAACACAGGGTTAAGTACAAAATGAGTTCTGCGATTAAAGTCGTAACTAAATTACTATGTAGAACATCAACGTAGATCGCAATGATTTCAGTGGCAATCTCGAATAAAAAACGCCTTTCTAATGCACAAAATACAACGCAGATTGTTTTTCTGAATTTATAACAAATTGAACCAGTATTCTCTTGACTGACGGGTTAAAGCTGGTTTTGCCCTAGATTTGGATTTTACCGACAAGTGATTACCAGTGAAATAGAATGAAAGGTTTATATGTTAGATTTAATTGATAAAACAGAAGATCGAGTTCCTAGTAAAAACAATGTTTTTATAACTCATTTTAGGAAAACTTTTGTATCTCATTACAATGCTCCATGGAGTGACAACTAACAATTTAGGCAGTCAATTGAAATGGCTGTATAACAAATTATAGAAAAGGATTCTTCACTATTATTAATTGTCAGTTCAAAATGGGGTTACTGCAAAGGAAAAATAAAGACGTTAGTTTTTAATTGATAAAGAATTGGTCTAGCGAAATAAATCAAGTGAAATGCTTATTGCTTCGGTCTCGATATCCAATTATCGAGGTTTTCAATCGCCACTTGGGATTGAGTATGAGGTTCAGTTTCGCGCTCATGCTGAGGGTCTAGCAAGGGAAATACTGGTTACATTTGTTTTTACTGTTTGGTATGATATGGATACGTATTGAACACTCCGTACTCGTTTAAAGTGTTTATGGTTCTTTTGGTAAAACGTCGCATACATTCCTGCACAATCAGGACTATCTGAACTAATGAGCGAATGTATGATTTGTAAAGCAACGAATCGCAGTAAATCTATGTTGCATCATAATTTAATATATCACATAGTATCCTAAGCACACATATCAAGAAACTTCAAAGGATATAAATAAAATGTTTTTGGTACATTAACATGCTTATATTCCATATTCTATGATAAATTGGTCTACGTGGCAAGAAACCTTATGCACATGTCACAATACATAAAGTAATTCCCATATGTCCTGTCTTGGTTAGAATACCTGATTGTCCATGAACATATTCGATTTAATGTTGTTTACGGTGCGTTGGTTAATTTTATGTAAATGTACGTATTCCGATCAATAGCACCATTGACAGGCAGACGAATGAAAAATGCGATTTATATTGCAAAACGTCTGTATGGGATTTATTTAACTTGGATGGTATATATTGCATCCTATAGAGAGAGACAGCTAGAGGCAAGTCCTGATGCGATAAAATTGAATTGGAGAAATACTGAAAGAGATTTCATCCAGTTATATATTTTTTTCGAATTTAATTTGATTGCCTAATTTTATATTCCAACACAGGACCGAATTCATTTCATTGAACTACCATTATATCAGCATGCAGTTTCTTGAAATTTATTTCGCCAAATGCATATAACTCATACACTGTTTAATGAGATCCCAGATGGATGAAGAATACTGTATTATACGGTTTAGAAGCGTGAACACACTTTAAAACGTTTCAGCAATTTAACCTTTTTATGACTGACCTTCGTACATTAATGATGCCAATCAGCATAACTACAGAATATTATTTTCATGACGATATCAAAAAAGCCAAATGTCCTCTGGGTGAAATATATCGTTTATTCCTTCCGTATAACAAAACATTTATCAGTTTCCGGAAATTGCGGACACATTATAAGAATAGTTAGTGGTATATATTTTGTCTTCCGTGTCAGAAAAGGTTCCAATAGATACATCACAAACTGATTAATGCAAGTGTGTACTATTAAATTGCGTCCGGGAAGTTCAGAAACGCCATTTTCCTTATCCAACCCAACTTGCTGAAAACTCAGGTAGTATCGTTTGTAACGATGCTATGTATCCCGGGCACTTTATGGAACCAACAAGACAATTGGGAAATAGCTCGGATAGTGCACAGGAGTCCATCTACTACACAAATCTACGTCTTCAGTCTCTATGTCATTGGTCAATTAGACAGTGATAAAACCCTTTGGGCAACCTTTACGGCTTTCTCAGTTCGACGAACAACAAATTATGTACTCGTATGTCATACTATTTGTATTGCAGCTGATGCCCTTACCACGTTGAATGAAATATGGATATTAAACTTGATATTGTGCAGCTAAAGTGAGACAAATTGTATTACATGTATATGCGTATTAATGAATATTGCAAAACTATTTCATTCTAAATATGATTCACAATTAAGTGAATTAGCTACTTTAAATGTCCTGTTAATATTTTGTCTCAGAAGTGTCTATAAAAATGCTCCATGGAAGTTTGCATTTAAATTATGATACTGCATGTTGATAAATGCGTAGTTTGTGAAGAGTTATGTCTTCTTACTGTGTTTTGTGTAACGTATTGTGTTAGGCATTGTAGCGTATGATTGTGTTATGTAAATGTTGAACTCTGCCTTCCTCGTCCGATTTTGTTTTGTATTGTTCAAGTTTATTTGTTTAAGTTTATTGTTGGTTCATTTGATAGCGTTCGTGCAACGTTCATTACATAAACGAAAACGTTCAAATATTATGCCTTTTCACAATTAGTAGTTTCTAGATGTGTTTAATAATGCAAACTCGTGCTCATATGCTTACTCCAAGACATGGTCTTGTGGTTTGCGATATTGACTTTCTCGACTATACAGGTTGATGGGTCAACTCTGTCAACAGTATGCATTCACCAGATACATGAATATCCATACACAATATAACATGAGACTGATATTAAAAAATAAATAATATTTAAGCGCTCTAGTCGTGCAAACATAACGGAAAAAATATACAAGTAAAACATACATACTGTGTAAGACAGTGAGTGTCTCATTTTCATAATGCAATTACTAGATGTTTTCCTAAAAGTATAAATTGTGGGAAGCATCAAAACTATATCAGACAATGTTTCCTTATAATAATTGTGTTAGATCGACCGTCATACAGTCCCTAGAGATCAATTAAAATAAATAGCATGATAGTGCATTCATCATTGACATGAACTAGTTCATTTCACAAATAACGATGTCTTGGATGAAGGTAAATTGCCCTTGGATACTGTATGTGTACATGTTTGTGATTGTACCAATGCTCTTCATAGTTGTATTTTCCTTCTGCCATGAGATTGAATACTTAAGGGAGTCATTCAATGTAACTTTTTACTCCGAGACTTGAACACAATTTTGTGTAGTTTGCCAAATCAGACAACGTCTAGTATATGGCTTCCGACAACGATTACGTTACTTTGTTTCCTGTCGTTGGGACATATTTACGAGTTCTGATTATTTGAGAACCTCTTGCACTACAATGCGTATGAATTGGTGTGCTTCCCCACCCACTTGTATGAATGTCTACGTCTAGTCTGTAAAAATGCTTAATGTACTGACGTTAATAAATCCGACAACTTAGTGCTAATCATGGCATTTTCCTTCTGCATAATTTTTCCTTCTCTAAAAGGACGACGTTTCTGCATATATCGGTAATGTTATGTAAATGTTTTTTATTCTGGAAGGGTGCCATTGTGCGGTAGATTGGAAAATACACGTAATCAATAAAGCAATACAGAACTCATGCGTCTGATTTCATTAGTATATTGCTCGGCTTCATACCACGTGTCTTGCTCGGTCAAAGTTAAACTGAAAGCAATGGTTGGCCGAATACGTTTATTGGAACTTTTCATATTGAGTGGACAGCTGTTGGCATTCACTGGCAGCACCCTTACCGAAAAATAAGGGCTCCGGCGAACTTTGCGGCAAATTTGCCGCAAACATTGCCGCAAATTTGCCGAAAATTTTTTTCTGCGAACATTAACCATGCAAATGAGGTTTGCCGCAAAGCCTATTTGCATATTCCACTTATGGGCATAGGACAGTTGCCGCAAACTTGCGGCAAACTCATTTGCATGGTAAAAGTGCGCGTAGAGTTTGCCGGAAAACTACCGCAAACTTGCGGCAAACTCATTTGCATATTCCACTTATGGGCATAGGACAGTTGCCGCAAACTTGCGGCAAACTCATTTGCATGGTAAAAGTGCGCGTAGAATTTGCCGGAAAACTACCGCAAACTTGCGGCAAACTCATTTGCATACATACAGTGAAACATTAAAAGGCAAAAGGTTCTGGTAAACTTCCGGCGAACTGTGTTTTGGCAAACTTCTGGCGAATAATGTTTTGGCGAACTTCTGGCGAACAATGTTTTGGCAAACTTCTGGCGAACAATGTTTTGGCAAACTTCTGGCGAACACTGTTTTGGCAAACTTCCGGCGAACAATATTTTGGCAAACATCCATATACCGTATATTATTCGGTTATAGAATATTCAGTCGCAATTTTGCGGAAAACTACTTTGGACGGTTAAAGTCTTATCTTGGCTGACTGGTTAAAGCTCGTTTTGCTCTAGGTTTTGGTTTTTACCGCCAAGTGATTACCCATGGAATAGAATGAAAGGTTGATACGTTAGATTTAATTGCTAAAACAGAAGATCGAGTTCCTAGTAAAAATGATATTTTATATCTCATTTTTAGAGAAACGTTTGTATGTCATCACATTGCTCAATGGAGTGACAAGTAACAATTTAGGCAGTTAATTGAATAGTAAAGGATTCTTCATTAGTACACGTGTCTGTTCAGAAAGAGGCTACTGCAAAGGACAATAAACGTAATATGATACATAATTTGTCCAATAAAACAATCGCCATCTGTGAGTTAGCGTGATACCAAGCTTCGCGTTCATGCTGAGGGTCTAACAAGAGAAATACTGGTTACATTTGTGCTTACTGTTTGTTATGATATAGTCTCGTATTGAACACTCCATACTGCGTATATTGGTGCTTAAGTAAAACGCTACTAGCTTTCCTGTACAATCTGACTATCAACCGGACATATGAGAGGATTTATTTCCTGGTAAGCAACCTGTCACAGAAACTCTTCGTTCGCATAATAACTTAGTACATCATACATTATACGACGCACACGTATGAAGTGATGTCAAATGATATAATTAAGAGTTTTTATGGAACATTTACGTGCTTACATTCAATATGCCATGATAGATTGGTCTACGTGGCAGGGAACCTTATGAAGCATAACACAATACTTGAGAAAGCATTCCCATATGACCTGTCTTGGTTAGAATACGTGATTGTCCATGAACAGATTCGATATACAGTTGTTAACGGTACGTTGGTTAATTTTATGTAAATGTACGTATTCTGATCTATAGCTCCATTGACAGGCAGACGAATGAAAAATGCGATTTATATAGCAAATCGTCTATATGGGATTCATTTAACATGGATGGTATACATTGAACCCTATACAAAGAGACGGCCTTGGGCCAGGTCCTGCCAGAAAATTAAATTGGAGAAATACTGAAATGTATTTTTTTTTCGAATTTAAGTGTATTTTGTTTCTGTAAATTCTTTTACAGGTCTGAATTCCGAAACGTATTTTCCTCACATTTATTTCGTTAAAGTTTGCATTATTAATTTATTTTCGAGAAATGGATATAACTATTTTGGTGATATTCCAAACGTGTATCACCCTGTTTAAAGCGTATACACGATTCTAAACGTAACAATAGTTTAACCTAAATTGTTTTCGACTGACCTTCGTACATTATTGGTGCCAATCAGCCACAAGTGCGACACATTATTTCCATGACGATGTCAGTTATGAAGAAATCTAAATGTCCTTGGGGTGATATAAATCGTTTATTTCCATCGTATAACAAAACGTTTCTCAGTTTCCGTAACATGTGGACACATAATGAGAATCGTTAGTGGTATATAGGTTGTCTTCCATGTCAGATAAGGCCCCCAATTATTAGTTACATCCCAAACTGATTTATTCAAGTTTGTACTACTAAATTACGTGCGGAAAGTTCAGAAACGCCCTTCTCTATATCCAACTCAACTTGCTGGAAACCAAGGTAATCCCGTGAGTAACGGTAATATGCATCCCGGGTACGTTATGGGGCCAACAAGACAACTCAAGTATAGCCTAGGGTTTTTAGGTTTGCGAAATTGTCTTCCTCGACTAGGTAGATGGGTCAACTCTGTCAACAGGATGCATTTGCCACAAACATGAAAATTCGTTATTGTGCAAACATATATTCTTATCCTACATTAATGAAACCCGCAATAAAACTGTATAAGTAAATAGTAGAACACAAACCAAAACCATACAACTACGACGACAGCGCCTAGCCATACACGCAAGAGTCAGACTTAGTACAAGCCATCCACATCCCCAAAAATGGATGCTTCAAGCGAGCCTTATATGCTAACTCCGCAATGAATGACACACCGCGGACTTTGAAATTCTGTGCATAATTAGCCATAAAGGGAGGAAATTATAAGTGATAACTACACTGAAGTAAAGTACAGGGCGACTTTTTACAGCCGCCACACTGCACTTAACACCTGCTGTATTAATTAGTTAATAGTAGGACACAAACCAAAGCCACACAGCTACGACGGCAGCACATAGCCACACACGCAAGAGTGATACATAAAACATACATAATGTGTAAGGCATTTTTGACCCATTTTCAGGATACTATTACTAGATGTTTTCCTAAAAAAAAAGATTTGGGGAAACATAAAAGCTATATCAGGCAATGTTTCTTGAGACATTGTATGGCGTTAGATCGTCCGCTATACAGTCGCTAGAGATCAATTACAATAAATAACATTATAAGGCAGTCATCATAAACATGAGCTAGTTCATTTCACAAATAATTATGTCTTAGATGAAGGTAAAATGCCCTTGGAAATGTGTACAGGTTTATGATTGTATCAACGCTCTTAACAGTTTGTTTTCTTCAACAATGACATTAAAAACTCCAGGGAGTGATTTATTGCAACTGTTTACTCCTAGACTACATGTACAACACACTATTGTGTAATTTACAAACTCACCAAATCAGACAATGCCATGTATATGGCTTCCGACAACGATTACGTTAATTTGTTTTCTGTCGTCGGGGCATATTTACGAGTTCTGATTATTTAAGAACATTTTGCACTACAATGCGTATGGATTGGTGTGCTTCCCCACTCACTTGTATAAATGTAGACGTCCAGTCTGTAAAAAACGCTCAATGTACTGACGTTAACAAATCCGACAACTTAGTGCTAAACATGGCATTGTCCTTCTGCATAATTGTCTCTTCTCTGAACAGAAGACGTGCCTATATATCGGTAATGTCATAAAAATGTTTTTAATTCTGGAAGGGTGCCATTGTGTGGTAGATTGGAAAATACGCGCAATCAATAAAGCAATACGGAACCCCTGCATCGTATTTCATTAGCTTATTGCTCGGCTTTATATCACATGTCTTGTTCGTTCAAAGTAAAAATCAAAGCAATATTTGGACGAATACGCTTACGTGTAATGAAACCTTTTGTATGGTGTGGACAACTATTGGCAATCACTGGCAGCAGTTACTATTCATTGTCCACGTAGTAAATCTACCACAGTAAGATGCGAGTGCGATACATTTACTGAGACGAAGCCCTTTTTATCTACTAAATATCATATACTTGCTAATTTTATATGTTGTATATGTTATGTTGTATAGGCACAGTCATGTGTCAAGGTCAACGGATAAAATCTTTAGCATTTGAAACTATTTTATGACATATAATTTCAAAATATATAGTTTACACCCTTCCTTCAATATCTATAATTAGTGAATATATTTAAGTGCTTGGTGACAACTTTTAATAACTAAAGAAGTGTTTATGTGTATAACTAACATCATTGGAAAAAAACGACCTTCTAAAGTTCCATAACAACCTCAAGCCTGTTTTGTACATGTAAATAACTGAATGTAAATTCCTGTACACGATATGGTTTCTGTAAAACACGGTGACAAGCAGCAAACATAAGAGTGTTTAAAGCATCCGCGAATAGAATTATTCGGCCTCACTATCCTCAAGCATCTGTCATAATTAATTAAATAAAGAGACAACTACTATGAGTTGCGAACAAATTTTTCACTCCAACGACTTTAGACAAAACAGACAGACAAAAAACACCACAGCTGGATCATATGAATGGACAAAATGAGAGTACAGTGTGTAGAATTATACAAAAAGCTGACGTATACTTGTAAAGTATCATAACGATAGTAATGAAATGCTTTTGAGAGTTATTCTAGTCAAGACTACAATTAAACTATATATTTGAAATATGTCCTTTTAATCGTAAATAATGTGAATCAGAAATTTGAGCCTTGTCCAAACAGGAATTATACACATATCTCGCGAAGGGCTCACTTTCTCAAACACTACTCGCATACTTCTTAGAGTACTATATACATTTAGATTAAAGCAAAAGTAAACATTTGTATACCATTCTACATTCTGTTCACGTACATTATGTAAGAAGCGTCTCTATATTGTCTTTTCTTATCGTCTACCATCGTAACAGAAGTTTCGAATATAATGTATATTGTGTGTGGAATCTTATTTAGTTCGGTTAAACAATACACGGTATTTTCGTTCGAACAAAATGAAAAAATGTCCAATCATAGGACGGAATGCCCATTGTTCTGTTTGACCGCCGGTCTCTTCTTCGTGTAATCAATCAGGGAAGAAGTTGTTGAATCCTGTCCAAAAAAGTTGATTTCATTTTCTACGTTATTGTATTGTGGTATCACATTGATCATACAACGGTGTTGCTTTTTTTCTAATTGCGAACAATGCAAAAATCTGGGTTGTGATATAATTAGGAACATCCATCAAATGGTCGAGAGCATTCTCTCTACGATTGTCCTCAAATTAATCTTAATTTCAATTGTTCGCTCTACCAACTTAGTCCCGCACACCTGTTATAAAGCTATTCGTTTATCCTCACAAGTTTTTCTTAAAAAGTGGTGTGCACCCACAGCAAATATAATATTTTGACGAAAACTTAACTGACATAACACTTTCTTGCAACATCCTAATCTGTTTTAGAGTAACGCCATAAACACATGTATGAACCGACCTTAAATACTTGTAATGGTAATGAAAATACAAGCGTTGTTAAATGATAACAGGCGATCATTAAATAAAACTGTTGCGAGACGACAATCCGCTGCAAATAAAACGGACTTTTACCAGTAAGCGTATGAAATGGAAATACAATTATAACCGGACACACTATTGTATGGGAAAACATGTCTTCGTCAATCCATTTAGTTAGAAACTTATCGGAAACACAAATCAATCTTCCAGTCGATCTTGTTTTTCATGCATCTTTTCCGTAATAAATCCGTAAATCAATTCCGAGAAACGTTCTCGTGTCAATTTAAAGCGGGAGTTTTTGCTTGAACTATATATGTTCTGTATTTTTATTCACAAGTTTGTACATGAACAGCACTCGTAGTTGGTTCTATGAAACGGCTTTTGATTTGTTTTGAATGCGATTGACATTTTTGTGAGACGTGTGTCAAAAAGAAACAGTATGTTTACGTAGACACTGGTTTCCAGCACAGGTGTGAGATAGTATGTCTTTTCAGGTGTGGCATTTGTATACAAAACAGGTATCCGGAAATCGGTCAGGGTAGGTAGCACTCAACCTAACAGACATTGTAATATCACAGCAGCATTGAAGTTTTATTGTTTTAAACATTTTGACGTTAATAGAGCAAAGAAAACTTATTTCTTGTTTATTACGCCACACATTGATGCATTTACAATTATATTACTAAAAACTGATCAGAGAAAACGAATGAATAATAACACAGGGTTAAGTACAAAATGACTGACCTGAATAACCGAGTTCTGCGATTAAAGTCGTAACTTTATAGAACATCATAGATCGAAACGGTTTTAGTGACAATCTCGAATAAAAAACCGCATTTCTAATGCACTCAATACAAGACAGATTTGTTTTCTTAATTTATGACAAATTGAACCAGTATTCTCTTGACTGACGGGTTCAAGTTGGTTTTGCCCTAGATTCGTTGGAATTAACCGACGAGTGATTGCCAGTGAAAGAGAATGAAAGGTTGATTTGTTTGATTTGTTTACTAAAAAGAAGATCGGGTCCCTAGTAAAGCAATGTTTTTATAACTCATTTGTTTCTCATTACAATGCTAAATGGAGTGACAACTAACAATTTAGGCATTCAATTGAAATGGCAGTATAACACATTATAGAAAAGGATCCTTATTATTACACGTGTCAGATCAGAAAGGAGTTACTGCAAAGGAAAAATAACGACGTTAGTTTTTAATTGATCAAGTATTGGTCTAGCGAAATAAATCCAATGGAATGCTTATGGCCCCGGTCTCGACATCCCATTATCGAGTTTATCAATCGCCACCTGGGAGTTTATAGTAATTGTCTAGCAAGAGAAATACTGGTAATATTTGTGTTTACTGTTTGGTATGATATGGACACGTATTGAACACTCCGTTCTCGTTTAAAGTGTTTATGGTTCTTTTGATAAAACGTCGCATGTATTTTTGCACAATCAGGACTATCTGAACTGATGAGCGAATGTATGATCAGTTAAGCAACGAATCGCAGTAACTCTATGTTGCATCATAATTTAATATATCATATAGCATGCTAAGCACACATATCAAGTAACTTCAAAGGATATAATTGTAATGTTTTTGGTACATTAACATGCTTATATTCTATATTCTATGATATATTGGTCTACGTGGCAAGAAACCTTATGCACATCTCACAATACTTGCTAAAGTATTTCCATATGTCCTGTCTTGGTTAGAATACCTGATTGTCCATGAACATATTCGATATAAAGTTGTTTACGGTTGCGTTGGTTAATTTTATGTAAATGTACGTATTCTGATCAATAGCAACATTGACAGGCAGACGAATGAAAAATGCGATTTATATTGCAAAACGTATGTATGGGATTCATTTAACTTGGATGGTATACATTGGATCCTATAGAGAGAGACAGCTAGAGGTAAGTCCTGATGCGATCAAATTTAATTGGAGAAATACTGAAAGAGATTTCAGCCTGTTATGTATTTTTTTAATTTAATTTGATTGCCGAATTTTATATTCCAACACAGGACCGAACTCCAAAGATGTTCGTGGAATTTCTTTCATTGAACTACTATTTAATATTAAACTGCGTGCGGAAAGTTCAGAAACGCCCTTCTCTATATCCACCCAGCTTGCTGGAAACCCAGGTAATATCCTGCGCAACGGTGCTATTTATCGCGGGCACTTTATGGAACCAACAAGACAATTCGGAAATAGCTAGGATAGTGCATCGGAGCCCTGCTATTACACAACTCTTCGCTTGATGCTTCTGTGTCATTGGTCAATAAGAAAGTGATTAAACAGATTGAACACGCAATACGGCTGTCTCAGTCGAACGAACAACAAACTATGTACTCGTATGTCACACAATTTGTAATTCAGCCGATGCCCTTACCATGTAGATCAAAATATTGAAATTGATATTGTCCAGGTCATTGACACGAATTGCATTATACGCCTATCATTGAATGTTGCACAAAATATTACATTCTAGAAAATGATTCTCAATTATAAATCTGAATTATCTACTTGAAACGTCAATATTTTGTCTGGGAATTGTCGATAAAAATGCGCCATGGAAGTTTGCATTTAAATTAGGATACCGCATCTTGATAAATGTTTAGTTCGTTGATATTCATGTCTCATTCTATGTTTTTGTGTAAATGTGTGTTTAGCATTGCAGCGTATGATTGTTGCTTGTGAGTGTTGAATGCTGCCTTCCTCGTCCGATTTTGTTTTGTATTGTTTAAGTTTCATAGTTAAAGTTTATTGTTGGTTCATCTGATTACGTTCGTGCAACGTTCATTACATATACTGAAGCGTTCAAATATTATGCATATTCACAATTAGCAGTTTCTAAATGTGTTTAATAATGCAAACTCGTATTATTGTTTGTTCATCTGATTACGTTCATGCATTGTTCATTACATACACTGAATCGTTTAAATATTATTGAACATAAATGACAAGGCCGGTCTTGGAGTAAGCATACTTTAGCACATAAGCACGATTTTACATTATTAAACAGAGAGAACTACTAATTGTAATAATGCATCAAAAGACGTTTCCTGATATGGTGTTAGATTGACCGCTCTACAGCCCCTAGAGTTCAATTAAAATAAATAGCATTTGTTTGCAGTCATCATAAACATGAACTAGTTCATTTCACAAATAAGTATGTCTTAGATGAAGGTAAAATGCCCTTGGATATGTGTACATGTTTATGATTGTATCAACGCTCTTTAAAGTGTCATTTTTCTTCTGCAATGACACTGAATACTTTAGGAAGTCATTTATTGCAACTTTTTACTCCTAGACTAGAACATAATATCGTGTAGTTTACAAACTCGCCAAATCCGACAATGTCTTGTATATGGCTTCCAACAACGATGAATTACTTTGAATGCAGTCGTCGGGACATATTTACGAGTTCCGATTATTTGAAAACATCTTGTTTTACAATGCGTAAGAATTAGTGTGCTTCCCCACCCACTTGTATGAATGACGACGTCTAGTCTGTAAAAGTGCTTAATGTACTGACTTTGATAATTCCGACAATTTAGTGCTAATCATGGCATTATCCTTCTGCATAATTGTCTCTTCATAAAACAGAAGACGTTTCTATATATCGGTAATGTCATGTAAATGTTTTTAATTCTGGAGGGGTGCCATTGTGCGGTAGATTGGAAAATACGCGCAATCAATAAAGCAATACGGAACCCCTGCATCTTATTTCATTAGCTTATTGATCGGCTTTATATCACATGTCTTGTTCGGTCAAAGTAAAAGTCAAAGCAATATTTGGAGGACTGCGCTTACGTTTATTGAAACCTTTCCTATGTGGACAACTATTGACATTCACTGGCAGCAGTTACTATTCATTGTCCACGTAGTAAATCTACCACAGTAAGATGCGAGTGCGATACATTTGCTGAGACGAAGCCCTTTATATTTACTGAATATCATATACTTGCTAATTTTATAGGTTGTATATGTTTAGGCACAGTCATGTGTCAAAGTCAACGGCTAGAATCCATACCATTTGAAACTATTATATGACATCTCATTTCAAAATATATAGTTTACACCCTTCCTTCAATATTTAAGATTAGTGAATATATTGAAGTGCTTGGTGACAACTTTTAATAACTAAAGAAGTGTTTATGTGTATAACTTACATCATTGGAAAAATACGATCTTCAGAAGTTCCATAACAACCTCAAGCCTGTTTTGTAAATGACTGAATGTAAATTCCTGTACGCGATATGGTTTCTGTAAAACACGGTAACAAGCAGCAAACAACATAGTGTTTAAAGCATCCGCGAATAGAATTATTCGGCCTCACTATCCTCAATCATATGTCATTATGAATTAAATATAAAGATAACTACTATGAGTTGCGAACAAATTTCTAACTCCAACGACTTTAGACAAAACAGACAGACAGTAAACACCACAGCTGGATCATATAAAATGAAAGTACGGTGAGTGGAATTATATTAAAAGCTGACGTAATTCTAGTCAAGACTACAAATAAACTAATGTATTTGAAAAAAAAATTGTAATTGTAAATAATGTGAATGAGAAATTTGCGCCTAGTCCAAACAGGAATTACAGCATACACAAATCTCGCGAAGGGTCTCACTCTCTCAAACACTACTCACACACTACTTAGTGTACTGTATACATTTAGATTAAAGCGGCAGTAAACATTTGTTTACCATTCGACATTCTGTTCACGTACATTATGTAAGAAGCGTCTCTAATTGTCTTTTCTTATCGTCTACCGTCGTAACAGAAGTTTCGAATATAATGTATATTGTGTGTGGAATCTTATTTAGTTCGGTTAAATAATACACGGTATTTTCGTTCGAACAAAATGAAAAGATGTCCAATCATAGGACGGAATGCCCATTGTTCTGTTTGACCGCCGGTCTCTTCTTTGTGTAATCAATCAAGGAAGAAGTTTTTGCGGAGGCAAATGTTCTTGAATCATGTCCAAAAACGTGGATTTCATTTTTCTATGCTATTGCACTGTGGTATCTCATTGATCACACAACGGTGTTGCTGTTTTTTCGTTCTTGCAAACAAGGCAAAAAATCTGGGTTGGGTAATAATAAGGAACATCCATCAAATGGTCGTGAGCATTCTCCCTACGATTGTCCTCAAACTAATCTTAATTTCAATTGTTCGCTCTACCAACTTAGTCCCGCACACCTGTTATAAAGCTATTCGTTTATCCTCACAAGTTTTTCTTACAAAGTGGTGTGCACCCACAGCAAATATAATATTTTGACGAAAACATAACAGACATAACACTTTTTTGCAACATCCTTATCTGTTTTAGAGTAACGCCATAAACACATGTATGAACCGACCTTAAATACTTGTAATGGTAATGAAAATACAAGCGTTGTTAAATGATAACAGGCGATCATTAAATAAAACTGTTGCGAGACGACAATCCGCTGCAAATGAAACGGACTTTTACCAGTAAGCGTATGAAATGGAAATACAATTATAACCGGACACACTATTGTATGGGAAAACATGTCTTCGTCAATCCAGTTAGTTAGAAACCTCTTGGAAATAGAAATCAATCTTTTAGTCGATCTAGTTTTTCATGCATCTTTTCCGTAATAAATCCGTAAATCAATTCCGAGAAACGTTCTCGTGTCAATTTAAAGCGGGAGTTTTGCTTGACCTATATATGTTCTGTATTTTTATTCACAAGTTTGTACATGAACAGCACTCGTAGTTGGTTTTAAGAAACTGCTTTTGATTTGTTTTGAATGTGATTGACATTTTTGTGAGACGTGTGTCAAAAAAAAACAGTATGTTTACGTAGACATTGGTTTCCAGCACAGTTGAGGGGTAGTATGTCTTTTCAGGTGTAGCATTTGTATACAAAACAGGTATCCGGAAATCGGTCAGGGTAGGAAGCACTCAACCTAACAGACATTGTGATATCACGGCATTGAAGTTTTGTTGTTTTAAACATTTTGACGTTAAAAGAGCAAAGAAAAATAATTTCTTATTTATTACGCCACACATTGATGCATTTATAATTATATTAAAATAAACTGATCAGAGAATAACAATGAATATAAACACAGGGTTAAGTAAAAAATGAGTTCTGCGATTAAAGTCGTAACTAAATTACTATGTAGAACATCAACGTAGATCGCAATGGTTTCAGTGGCAATCTCGAATAAAAAACGCCTTTCTAATGCACAAAATACAACGCAGATTGTTTTTCTGAATTTATAACAAATTGAACCAGTATACTCTTGACTGACGGGTTAAAGCTGGTTTTGCCCTAGATTTGGATTTTACTGACAAGTGATTACCAGTGAAATAGAATGAAAGGTTTATATGTTAGATTTAATTGATAAAACAGAAGATCGAGTTCCTAGTAAAAACAATGTTTTTATATTTCATTTTAGGGAAACTTTTGTATCTCATTACAATGCTCCATGGAGTGACAACTAACAATTTAGGCAGTCAATTGAAATGGCTGTATAATAAATTATAGAAAAGGATTCTTCACTATTATTAATTGTCAGTTCAAAAAGGGGTTACTGCAAAGGAAAAATAAAGACGTTAGTTTTCAATTGATAAAGAATTGGTCTAGCGAAATAAATCAAGTGAAATGCTTATTGCTTCGGTCTCGATATCCAATTATCAAGGTTTTCAATCGCCACTTGGGTTTGAGTATGAGGTTCAGTTTCGCGCTCTTGCTGAGGGTCTAGCAAGGGAAATACTGGTTACATTTGTTTTTACTGTTTGGTATGATATGGATACGTATTGAACACTCCGTACTCGTTTAAAGTGTTTATGGTTCTTTTGGTAAAACGTCGCATACATTCCTGCACAATCAGGACTATCTGAACTAATGAGCGAATGTATGATTTGTAAAGCAACGAATCGCAGTAAATCTATGTTGCATCATAATTTAATATATCACATAGTATCCTAAGCACACATATCAAGAAACTTCAAAGGATATAAATAAAATGTTTTTGGTACATTAACATGCTTATATTCCATATTCTATGATAAATTGGTCTACGTGGCAAGAAACCTTATGCACATGTCACAATACATAAAGTAATTCCCATATGTCCTGTCTTGGTTAGAATACCTGATTGTCTATGAACATATTCGATTTAATGTTGTTTACGGTGCGTTGGTTAATTTTATGTAAATGTACGTATTCCGATCAATAGCACCATTGACAGGCAGACGAATGAAAAATGCGATTTATATTGCAAAACGTCTGTATGGAATTCATTTAACTTGGATGGTATATATTGCATCCTATAGAGAGAGACAGCTAGAGGCAAGTCCTGATGCGATAAAATTAAATTGGAGAAATACTGAAAGAGATTTCATCCAGTTATATATTTTTTTCGAATTTAATTTGATTGCCTAATTTTATATTCCAACACAGGACCGTTGAACTACCATTATATCAGCATGCAGTTTCTTGAAATTTATTTCGCCAAATGCATACAACTCATACACTGTTTAATGAGATCCCAGATGGATGAAGAATATTGTATTATACGGTTTAGAAGCGTGAACACACTTTAAAACGTTTCAGCAATTTAACCTATTTATGACTGACCTACGTACATTAATGATGCCAATCAGCATAACTACAGAATATTATTTTCATGACGATATCAGTTATCAAAAAAGCCAAATGTCCTCTGGGTGAAATATATCGTTTATTCCTTCCGTATAACAAAACATTTATCAGTTTCCGTAAATTGCGGACACATTATAAGAATCGTTAGTGGTATATATTTTGTCTTCCGTGTCAGAAAAGGTTCCAATAGATACATCACAAACTGATTAATGCAAGTGTGTACTATTAATTTGCGTGCGGGAAGTTCAGAAACGCCATTTTCCTTATCCAACCCAACTTGCTGAAAACTCAGGTAGTATCGTTTGTAACGGTGCTATGTATCCCGGGCACTTTATGGAACCAACAAGACAATTGGGAAATAGCTCGGATAGTGCACAGGAGTCCATCTACTACACAAATCTACGTCTTCAGTCTCTATGTCATTGGTCAATTAGACAGTGATAAAACCCTTTGGGCAACCTTTACGGCTTTCTCAGTTCGACGAACAACAAATTATGTACTCGTATGTCATACTATTTGTATTGCAGCTGATGCCCTTACCTCGTTGAATGAAATATGGATATTAAACTTGATATTGTGCAGCTAAAGTGAGACAAATTGTATTACATGTATATGCGTATTAATGAATATTGCAAAACTATTTCATTCTAAATATGATTCACAATTAAGTGAATTAGCTACTTTAAATGTCCTGTTAATATTTTGTCTCAGAAGTGTCTATAAAAATGCTCCATGGAAGTTTGCATTTAAATTATGATACTGCATGTTGATAAATGCGTAGTTTGTGAAGAGTTATGTCTTCTTACTGTGTTTTGTGTAACGTATTGTGTTTGGCATTGTAGCGTATGATTGTGTTATGTAAATGTTGAACTCTGCCTTCCTCGTCCGATTTTGTTTTATATTTTTAAGTTTATTTGTTTAAGTTTATTGTTGGTTCATTTGAGTGCGTTCGTGCAACGTTCATTACATAAACGGAAACGTTCAAATATTATGCCTTTTCACAATTAGTAGTTTTTAGATGTGTTTAATAATGCAAACTCGTGCTCATATGCTTACTCCAAGACATGGTCTTGTGGTTTGCGATATTGACTTTCTCGACTATATAGGTTGATGGGTCAACTCTGTCAACAGTATGCATTCACCAGATACATGAATATCCGTACACAATATAACATGAGACTGATATTAAAAAATAAAAAATATTTAAGCGCTCTAGTCGTGCAAACATAACGGAAAAAATATACAAGTAAAACATACATACTGTGTAAGACAGTGAGTGTCTCATTTTCATAATGCAATTACTAGATGTTTTCCTAAAAGTATAAATTGTGGGAAGCATCAAAACTATATCAGACAATGTTTCCTTATAATAATTATGTTAGATCGACCGTCATACAGTCCCTAGAGATCAATTAAAATAAATAGCATGATAGTGCATTCATCATTGACATGAACTAGTTCATTTCACAAATAACGATGTCTTGGATGAAGGTAAATTGCCCTTGGATACTGTATGTGTACATGTTTGTGATTGTATCAATGCTCTTTATAGTTGTATTTTCCTTCTGTAATGATATTGAATACTTAAGGGAGTCATTCAATGTAACTTTTTACTCCGAGACTTGAACACAATTTTGTGTAGTTTACAAACTCGCCAAATCAGACAACGTCTAGTATATGGCTTCCGACAACGATTACGTTACTTTGTTTCCTGTCGTTGGGACATATTTACGAGTTCTGATTATTTGAGAACCTCTTGCACTACAATGCGTATGAATTGGTGTGCTTCCCCACCCACTTGTATGAATGTAGACGTCTAGTCTGTAAAAACGCTTAATGTACTGACGTTAATAAATCTGACAACTTAATGCTAAACATGACATTATCCTTCCGCATAATTTTCTCTTTATTAAACGGAAGACGTTCCTGTATATCGGTAATGTCATGTAAATGTTTTTAATTTTGGAAGGGTGCCATTGTGCGGTAGATTGGAAAATACGCGCAATCAATAAAGCAATACGGAACCCCTGCATCTTATTTCATTAGCTTATTGCTCGGCTTTATATCACATGTCTTGTTCGGTCAAAGTAAGAGTCAAAGCAATATTTATTGAAACCTTTCGTATGACGTGGAGAACTATTGGCATTCACTGGCAGCAGTTAGTATTCATTGTCCACGTAGAAAGTCTACCACAATAAGATGCAAGTGCGATAAATTTACTGAGACGAAGCCCTTTATATCTACTGAATATCAGATACTTGCTAATTTTACATGTTGTATATTTTATAGGCACATTCATGTGTCAAGGTCAACGGGAGGAATCTATAGCATTTGAAACTATTAGATGACATATAATTTCAAAATATACTGAACGTCAAAAGTTCCGCAAACCAGATATTGGGCGTCTTACTTATTAGAATTGCTAACTAATGTATGGCGATTCAGCTGCATATGTGTGTAGCGATATGTACTTGATATAAATCCATGACAATTATAGATTTTAAAATATCAATTGATCCATAATAATACCACATGTGACACAACCCGACAATTAAAACAATACGCATATTGATTTACTACTTTTTTGCAGTGGAAGGGAGGTAATTTTAATCAAATATTGTCCTGGAAACTGGATCTTTGAAATACACGTTTACATTACGTCAAAACGCAGAGAATGACGTTCGCGACGTTACTAATAAAGTAGACGGTATTGCTTGGTATAAAAAGTATTTAACTTTGTATAGGTATGGAATAATTCAAATTTTCAGAATCTGTTCACAAGAGTTTCCTCTTTCTAACTAAATAGTACCACCAGTTTTGTCGCTAAGCCCGTTTTCCTGGATAACGGCTCATTTGTATACCATTCGACATTCGTTTCACGTACAGTTTTTAGAAGCGCCAATATATTGGCGTTTCTTATCGTCTATCATCGTAACAGAAGTTTCGAATATAATGTATTTTGTGGGTGGATTCTTATTTAGTTCGATTAAAGAAAACACGGTATTTTCGTTCATCGTTCGGACAAAATGAATGGATGTCCAATTATGGAACGGAATGCCGGTCTCTTCTTCGTGTAATCAACCAGGGAAGAAGTTGTTTGCAGAGGTAAATGTTCTTGAATAATGTTCAAAAACGTTGATTTAAATTTTCTATGCTGTTGCATTGTGGTATCTCATTGATCATACAACGGTGTTGCTGTTTTTATTTTCTAATTGCGAATAATGCAAAATTCTGGGTTGTGTTATAATAAGGAACATCCATCAAATGGTCGAGAGCATTCTCTCTACGATTGTCCTCAAATTAATCTTCATTTCAATTTTTCGCTCTTCCAACTATGTCCAGGACATCTGTTATAAAACTATTCGTATATCCTTACAAGTAATGTGTTAGGTTTTTTAATGAAGTGGTGCGCCCCCACAGCAAATATAATATTTTGACGAAACTATAACTGACATACCGCATGTTTTGCAACAGCCTAATCTGTTTTAAAGTAACGCCATGAACACCTGTATGAACTGTAATGGTAATGAAAATACGAGACTTGTTAAATGATAACCGGCGATCATTATATAAACTGTTGAGAGACGATAATCCGCTGCAAATGAAACGAACTTTTACCAGTAACCGTATGAAATGGAAATACAATTATAACCGGACACACTATTGTATGGGAAAACATGTCTTCGTCAATACAGTTAGTTAGAAACGTCTTGGAAACGCAAATCAATCTTCCAGTCGATCTTGTTTTTCCTGCATCTTTTCCGTAATAAATCCGAGAAACGTCCTCGTGTCAATTTTAAGAGGGAGTTTTTGCTTGACCTATATATGTTCTGTATTTTTATTCACAAGTTTGTACATGAACAGCACTCGTAGATGGTTTTAAGAAACTGCTTTTGATTTGTTTTGAATGCGATTGACATTTTTGTGAGACGTGTGTCAAAAAGAAACAGTATGTGTACGTAGACACTGGTTCACAGCACAGTTGTGGGATAGTTTGTTTTTTCAGGTGTAGCATTTGTATACACAACAGGTATTCGGAAGTCGGTCAGGGTAGGTAGCACTCAACCTAACAGACATTGTAATATCACGACATTGGAGTTTTATTGTTTTAAACATTTTGACGTTAAAAGAGCAAAGAAAACTAATTTCTTATTTATTACGCCACACATTGATGCATTTACAATAATATTAAAATAAACTGATCAGAGAATAACAATGAATATAAACACAGGGTTAAGTACAAAATGACTGACGTGAATAACCGAGTTCTGCGATTAGAGTCGTAACTAAATTACTATGTAGAACATAGTAGATCGCAACGGTTTTAGTAACAATCTCGAATAAAAAACGCCTTTTTAATGCACAAAATATAACGCAGATTTTTTTTCTTAATTTATAACGAATTGAACCAGTATTCTCTTGACTGAGGGGTTAAAGCTGGTTTTGCCCTAGATTTGGATTTTACCGACAAGTGATTACCAGTGAAATAGAATAAAAGGTTTTTATGTAAGAATTAATTGCTAAAAATGAAGACCGAGTTCCTGGTAAAAACAATGTTTTTATAACTCATTTTAGGGAAACGTTTGTATCTCATTACAATGCTCCATGGAGTGACAACTAACAATTTAGGCAGTCAATTGAAGTGACAGTATAACAAATTATAGCCAATGATCCTTATTATTACACGTGTCAGATCAGAAAGAGATTACTGCAAAGAAAATATAACGACGTTAGTTTTTAATTGATAAAGTATTGGTCTAGCGAAATAAATCCAAAGGAATGCTTATTGCTCCGGTCTCGACATTCCCTTATCGAGGTTTTTCAATCGCCACCTGGGCGTTCATACTGATTGTCTAGCAAGAGAAATACTGGTAACATTTGTGTTAACTATTTGGTATGATATGGACACGTATTGAACACTCCATAATGGTTTAAAGTGTTTATGGTTCTTTTGGTAAAACGTCGCATGCATTCCTGCACAATCAGGACCATCTGAACGAATGAGCGAATGTACGATTTGTAAAGCAACGAATCGCAGTAACTCTATGTTGCTTCATGCTAAGCACACATATCAAGTAACTTCAAAGGATATAATTGGAATGTTTGTGGTACATTAACATGCTTATATTCTATATTCTATGATATATTGGTCTACGTGGCAAAAAACCTTATGCACATCTCACAATACTTGCTAAAGTATTTCCATATGTCCTGTCTTGGTTAGAATACCTGATTGTCCATGAACATATTCGATATAAAGTTGTTTACGGTTGCGTTGGTTAATTTTATGTAAATGTACGTATTCTGATCAATAGCAACATTGACAGGCAGACGAATGAAAAATGCGATTTATATTGCAAAACGTCTGTATGGGATTCATTTAACTTGGATGGTATACATTGGATCCTATAGAGAGAGACAGCTAGAGGCAAGTCCTGATGCGATCAAATTTAATTGGAGAAATACTGAAAGAGATTTCAGCCTGTTATGTGATTGCCGAATTTTATATTTTAACACAGGACCGAACTCCAAAGATGTTCGTGGAATTTCTTTCATTGATCTACTATTTAATATTAAACTGCGTGCGGAAAGTTCAGAAACACCCTTCTCTATATCCACCCAACTTGCTGTAAACCCAGGTAATATCCTGCGTAACGGTGCTATTTATCGCGGGCACTTTATGGAACCAACAAGACAATTCGGAAATAGCTAGGATAGTGCACCGGAGCCCTGCTATTACACAACTCTTCGCTTGATGCTTATGTGTCATTTGTCAATTAGACAGTGATAAAACGGATTGGCCACGATCTACGGCTGTCTCAGTCGGACGAACATAAACTATGTACTCGTATGTCATGCCATTTGCAATTCAGCCGACGCCCTTACCATGTAGATCGAAATATTGCAATTGATATTGTCCAGATCATTGACACGAATTGCACTATACGCATATCAATGAATGTTGCACAAACTATTACATTCTAGAAAATAATTCACAATTATGAATCTCAATTATCTACTTGAAACGTCAATATTTTGTCTGGGAATTGTCTATAAAAATGCGTCATGGAAGTTTGCATTTAAATTAGGATACCGCATGTTGATAAATGCGTAGTGCGTTGATATTCATGTCTTCATTCTGTGTTTTGTGTAAAGTTGTGTGTTTGGCATTGTAGCGTATAACTGTTGATTGTGAGTGTTGAATGCTGCCTTCATTGTCCGATTGTTTTTTGTATTGTTCAAGCTTTATAGTTCAAGTTTATTGTTGGTTCATCTGATTACGTTCATGCAATGTTCATTAGATATACAGAATGGTTTAAACATTATTGAACATAATTGCCAAGGCCGGTCTTGGAGTAAGCATACTTTTGCACATAAGCACGATTTTACATTATTAAACATACAGAACTACTTATTGTAATTATGTACCAGAAATTGTTTCCTGCTATGGTGTTAGATCGACCGCTCTACAGCCCCTAGAGTTCAACTAAAATAAATAGCATTGTAGTGCAGTCATTATAAACATGAACTAGTTCATTTCACAAATAATTATGTCTTAGATTAAGGTAAAATGCCCTTGGATATGTGTACATGTTTATGATTGTATAAACGCTCTTTGTAGTGTTATTTTCCTTCTGCAATGGCACTGAATACTTTAGGGAGTCATTTACTGCAACACTAGAACACGCTATTGTGTAATTTACAAACTCGTCAAATCAGACAACGTCTTGTATATGGCTTCCGACAACGATTACGTTAATTTGTTTCCTTTCGTTCGGACATATTTACGATTTCTGATTATTTGAGAACATATTGCATTACAGTGCGTATGGATTGATGTGCTTCCCCACTCACTTGTATGAATGTCCACGTCTAGTCTGGAAAAACGCTTAATGTACTGACGTTAACAAATCCGACAACTTAGTGCTAAACATGACCTTATCCTTCTGCATAAAGACGTTCCTATATATCAGTAATGTCATGTAAATGTTTTTAATTCTGGAAGGGTGCCATTGTGTGGTAGATTGGAAAATACGCGCTGTCAATAAAGCAATACGGAGCCCTTGCATCTTATTTCATTAGCTTATTGCTCGGTATTATATCACATGTCTTGTTCGGTCAAAGTAAAAGTCAAAGGAATATTTATTGAAACCTTTCGTATGACGTGGAGAACTATTGACATTCACTGGCAGCAGTTACTATTCATTGTCCACGTAGTAAGTCCACCACAATAAGATGCGAGTGCGATAAATTTACTGAGACAAAGCCCTTTATATCTACTGAATATCAGATACTTGCTAATTTTACATGTTGTATATGTTAAGCCACATTCATGTGTCAAGGTCAACGTGAGGAATCTATAGCATTTGAAACTATTAGATGACATATAATTTCAAAATATAATGAGCGTCAAAAGTTCCGCAAACCAGATATTGTGCGTCTTATTTATTAGAATTGCTAACTAATTTATGGCGATTCAGCTGCATATGTGTGTAGCGATATGTACTTGATATAAATCCATGACAATTATAGATTTTAAAATATTAATTGATCCATAATAATACCACTTGTGACACAACCCGACAATTAAAACAATACGCATATTTATTTACTACTTGTTTGCAGTAGAAGGGAGGGAGTTTTAATCAATTATTGTACTGGAAACTGAATCTTTGAAATACACGTTTACGTTACGTCAAAATCGGAGAGAATGACGTTCGCGTCGTTACTAATACAGTATACGGTATTGCTTGGTTTAAAAAGTATTTAACTTTGTATTGGTATGGAATAATTCAAATTTTCAGAATCCGTTCACAAGAGTTTCCTCTTTCTAACTAAATATTGTCGCTAAGCCCGGTTTTCCTGGATAACGGCTCATTTGTATACCATTCGACATTCGTTTCACGTACAGTATGTAAGAAGCGCCAATATATTGGCGTTTCTTATCGTCTATCATCGTAACAGAAGTTTCGAATATAATGTAGTTTGCGTGTGGATTCTTATTTAGTTCGGTTAAAGAAAACACGGTATTTTCGTTCATCGTTCGGACAAATTGAATGGCTGTCCAATCATGGGACGGAATGCCCATTGTTCTGTTTGACCGCCGGTCTCTTCTTCGTGTAATCAATCAGGGAAGAAGTTGTTTGCGGAGGTAAATGTTCTTGAATCCTGTCCAAAAACGTTGATTTCATTTTTCTATGCTATTGCATTGTGGTATCTCATTGATCATACAACGGTGTTGCTGTTTCTATTTCTAATTGCAAATAATGCAAAAATCTGGGTTGTGTTATAATTAGGAACATCCATCAAATGTTCAATAGCATTCTCTCTACGATTGTCCTCAAATTAATCTTCATTTCAATTTTTCGCTCTACCAAATATGTCCAGAACATCTGTTATAAAACTATTCCTATATCCTTACAAGTAATGTGTTAGGTTTTTTATGAAGTGGTGCGCCCCCACAGCAAATATGATATTTTGACGAAACCATAACTGACATACCGCGTGTTTTGCAACAGCCTAATCTGTTTTAGAGTACGCCATGAACACCTGTATGAACTGTTATGGTAATGAAAATACGAGAGTTGTTAAATGATAACCGGCAATCATTAAATAAAACTGTTGAGAGACGATAATCCGCTGTAAATGAAACGAACTTTTACCATTAACCGTATGAAATGGAAATACAATTATAACTGGGCACACTATTTTATGGGAAAACATGTCTTCGTTAATCCAGTTAGTTAGAAGCTTCTTGGAAACACAAATCAATCTTCAAGTCGATCTAGTTGTTCATGCATCTTTTCCGTAATAAATCCGTAAATCAATGCCGAGAAACGTTCTCGTGTCAATTTAAAGCGGAAGTTTTTGTTTGACCTATATATGTTCTGTATTTTTATTCACAAGTTTGTACATGAACAGCACTCGTAGTTGGTTCTATGCTATGAAACGGCTTTTGATTTGTTTTGAATGCGATTGACATTTTTGTGAGACGTGTGTCAAAAAGAAACAGTATGTTTACGTAGACACTGGTTTCCAGCACAGGTGTGAGATAGTATGTCTTTTCAGGTGTGGCATTTGTATACAAAACAGGTATCCGGAAATCGGTCAGGGTAGGTAGGACTCAACCTAACATACATTGTGAGCATTGAAGTTTAATTGTTTTAAACATTTTGACGTTAAAAGAGCAAAGAAAACTAATTTCTAATTTATTACGCCACACATTGCTGCATTTTCAATTGTATTAAAATAAACTGATCAGAGAAAAGTATTCAATGTTTATTAACACAAGGTTATTAATGCAAATGACTGACCAGACCAATCTTGTCGTAAATAAGTAAAGTTCTGTGTACACATAGCAACGGTTTAAGTGGTAATCTTAAATAAAAAAACACATTTGCAATGCACTCAAATACAACGTAGATTTGTTTCTAAATTTGAAACAAATTGAACCAATATTCTCTTTACTGGCGGGTTTAAGCTGGTTTTGCCCTAGATTTGAATTTTACCGACGAGTATTTACCAGTGGAATAGAATGAAAGGTTGATATGTTAGATTTGATTGCTAAAAAAGAAGATCGAGCTCCTAGTAAATATAATGTTTTTATAACTCATTTTAGGGAAACGTTTGTACCTCATTACAATGCTCAAATGAGTGTCAACTAACAATATAGGCAGTCAATTGAAGTAGCAGTATAACAAGTTATAGAAAAGGATCCTTATTTTTACACGTGTCAGATCAAAAAGAGGTTACTACAAAGGAAACATAACAACGTTAGTTTTTAATTATAAAGAATTGGTCTAGTCTGGTTCCCTGTCCTAAATCTTACAGTGGTTTAGGTCAGGCAGCAACCAATAATCGATAACTCCAGTGGTCAAATCAAAATGGCGGACGTACGTTAGTTTATATAGGCAACTTTAGAATATCCCCCTAAAGTGTATGATATGTATGTGTCATTTTGATGTGACTTTACAGAGTAATAGAAAAAATAATGGTCTTTGCATTGATAGAAGTTTATTCGCTACAACAGCACTAATATCTACAAAATAACGTTTATAAAACGATTAAAATATTTTGTAGCAGGGTTTTAATAGTCCATTAATTTTGAACTTTTCAATTGACCAAGTTAGCACAATCGGTAGAGCCACTGACTTGTAATCAAGGGATCCCTGGTTCGATCCCTGTACAGGCCAGTTATTGTTTTCCTTTTAAATATTTTGCTTAATTGTTGTAATACAAAAACTTTATTTTCTTATCATGTTCCTTATTCAAGTATAAACTAATAGCGAATTACGTTACATATAAAAAAAAATAGTAATAATAAAAATAATGACAATACTGGTATCGAACCTCCATCATCAATGTTACTGGTTAGACGCTTTACCAACTGAGCTAACTGGGCATTTGATATCAGTTGCGATCTATATGCAATATACACGCTGGTACAGAAATGTTCTTAATTTACTTTGCGTTTTTTTGTACATATCAGTTGTGTCATTTTAATGAAACATGTTTAATTGAATAGAACATACATTTTCCCATTATTATACAAAATCTCATCGATATGACACATACATAACACACACTTTTTGGGGATATTCTAAAATTCCCTATATAAGCTAATGTTCAACCGCCATCTTGTTTTACACATGGAAGCGACCATATTTGTTAGATTGCGCCGGACCTATACTGCAATGTAATGAAAGATTTAGGTACCGGGAACCAGACTAAGAATTGGTCTAACGAAATAAATCAAGTGGAATGCTTATTGCTCCGGTCTCGGCATCCCATTATCGAGGTTTTCAATCGCCACGTGGGTGTGAGTATGAGTATTAGAATACCTGTATTCGATATAAAGTTGTTAACGGTGCGTTGGTTAATTTTATGTAAATGTACGTATTCCGATCAATAGCACCATTGACAGGCAGGCGAATGAAAAATGCGATTTATATTGCAAAACGTCTGTATGGGATTCATTTAACTTGGATGGTATTTATTGGATCCTATATAGAGAGACAGCTAGAGGCAAGTCCTAATGCGATAACATTAAATTGGAGAAATACTGAAAGAGATTTCAGCCAGTTATATATGTTTTTCGAATTTAATTTTGATTGCCTAATTTTTTATTCCAACACAGGACCGAATTCGTTTAATTGAACAACCGTCATATCAGCATGCAGTTTCTTGAAATTTATTTCGCCAAATGCATATAACTCATACACCGTGTAATGAGATCCCAGATGGATTAAGAATTCTGTAGTATACGGTTTAGAAGCGTGTACACATTTTAAAACGTTTCAGCAATTTAACCTATTTACAACTGAACTTCGTACATTTATGATGCCAATCAACATAAGCACAGAATATTATTTTCATGACGATACCAGTTATCAAGCCAAATGTCCTTTGGGGGAAATATATCGTTTATTTCTTTCGTATAACAAAACGTTTCTCAGTTTCCGTAAAATGCGGACACATAATAAGAATCGTTAGTGGTATATAGGTTGTCTTCCGTGTCAGATAAGGGTCTCAATATTCCCAATCAGTAAAAAACATCATAAATTGATTAATGCAAGTGTGTACTACTAAATTGCGTGCGGGAAGTTCCGAAACGCCCTTTTCCTTATCCAACCAAACTTGCTGAAAACCCTTGTAGTATCGTTTGTAACGATGCTATGTATCCCGGGCACGTTATGGAACCAACAAGACAATTGGGAAATACAAACGTAGCTCGGATAGTGCACCGGAGCCCTGCTACTACACAAATCTTCGCATTCAGCCTTTATGTCATTAGTCAGTTAGACAGTGATAAAACGGATTGGCCATGCTCTACGGCTGTCTAAGTCAAACAAACAACAAACTATGCTCTTCTATGTCATACTATTTGTATTTCAGCCAATGCCCTTACCATGTAGATCGAAATATACATATTACACTTGATATTGTGCAGCTAATGTGAGACGAATTGTATTATATGCGTATCAATGGATATTGCAAAAACTATAACATTCTAAATACACTTACGGACTTTGAAAACGCACCACTTACTCAAACCACGAAATTTAATAGTAAACATTGTTTAATTGTATTAAAATTTTGTCTATAGATAGCTCAATTTATGTTTTAACATCTATCAAAATTTCAAAACGACAGTTAACAATGTTACTAAGTCACGTGACATCCACGTGCGTAAGTCTCAAAACCAAATTCACATTTATCGAAAGTGCGTGTAAAGTTATGTTTTGGTGCGTTCACAACAGCGGGTACTCATTACAATTTCAATCCGCTTCTGGAGAATGTTCCTCTATTCATCAACAAAGGTTCGGATAATCTTGGCGGCAGATCGGGTCATGGAAATTATCCATGGACTCAGGTTTGAAAGAACATGTCATGTGTTTTCGGTGGAATCAAAATATGGGACATTCCATCACGCAGATATTGCTTTCTGCAAGAAAATTGGCTGTTATCTGTTATTAATACGCATGGTAATATTCATACTGTCCAAGGTTAACACCCGTTCCATCCGGAAATAGTAATACAAGAAGGAAGTGATTGCATGTTGAAGCACGTGTTCAATGTTATATGAAACAAAAAATGACAGGGTACTAAGTGAAAATGTTGTATCTCATAAATAAACGTGTTTTATATCTTTATTTGATGATTTAGCATATCTATCGACACCAAGCATTCTTTTGACAGGCACGTTTGTTGACCGGAAGTCGTTTTTAAGGCGGAGCATGCGCATTAATTTATCCGAATTCTGTGACTTTTTATGCCTTTAATCCCTATTTGAAGATCAACGGTGGTTTCAGTTGGCATAAAAGGCTATTGTACACGAATATTTATTGTATCACGACAATTTAATCGTGCAAAACTACGCGGTGGCTACTTCAGGTTTGTAACATGTTTTTACCTCCAGACACATCAGTTTCAGATTGACATTAAATGTAACCTTTGGTCTTTAAAACTTAAAATGTGTTGTTTCTTTGGTATGCTAATGAATCGTTTACACATCGTCATTTACACAGGTCAAATATTGTCATTCGCACGAGACTCACGCGCTAAAAATGGGATTGGGCCACGTAGTCACTACTAGCGATTCGGTTAGTAAAAATGGATTAAAATATTCTTTACCAACAACGTTCTAACCCAGTAACATTATTCAATTGGTACAAAATAATCCTAAATAGTTCATACAAAAATTACCGAGCCCTGAAATGTGGTGCGTTTTCAAAGTCCGTAAGTGTAATGATTCACAATTATATGAATTTGCTACTTTAAATGTCCTGTTATTATTTTGTCTCGGGATTGTCTATAAAAATGCTCCATGAAAGTTTGCATTTAAATTAGGATACTGCAAGTTGATTAATGCGTAGTTGGTTAAGAGTTATGTATTCTTACTGCGTTTTGTGTAACGTTTTGTGTAACGTTTTGTGTTTGGTTTTGTAGCGTATGATTGTGTTATGTCAATGTTGAACTCTGCCTTCCTCGTCAAATTTTGTTTGTATTGTTCAAGTTTCTTTGTTTAAGATTATTGTTAGTTCATTTGATTACGTTCGTGCAACGTTCATTACATATACGGAAGCGTTTAAATATTATGCATATTCACAATTAGTAGTTTCTAGATGTATTTAATAATGCAAACTCGTACTAATATGCTTACTCCAAGACCGACCTGGTCATCAATGTTCAATCCGTCTTCTATTTGTTTGGTCCCACGGCACCACCTCTTAGAATAACCTACGTTCTTGTGGTTTGCGGTATTGACTTTCTCGACTATATAGGTTGATGGGTCAACTCTGTCAGTATGCATTCACCAGATACATTAATATCCGTACACAACATAACCTGAGACTGATATGAAAAAATAAATAATAGTTAAGCGCTCTAGTTGTGCAAACATAACAAAATAAAATATACAAGTAAAACATACATACTGTGTAAGACAATGAGTGTCTCTAACAGAAGACGTTTCTGCATATATCGGTAATGTTATGTAAATGTTTTTAATTCTGGAAGGGTGCCATTTTGCGGTAGATTGAACAATACGCGTAATCAATAACTCATGCGTCTGATTTCATTAGTATATTGCTCGGCGTCATACCACATGTCTTGCTCGGTCAAAGTTAAACTGAGATCAATGGTTGGGCGAATACGTTTATTGGAACATTTCGTATGAAGTGGACAGCTGTTAGCATTCACTGGCAGCAGTTAATTTTTCATCCAAATTCAACTTAGTAAATCTACCTCAAGTCACCGAATATACAATACTTATTCATGTTTTATGCTTACGCGAATATAAATATGCTTTATTCAAACGTGGCTCACTAACCCAAACCCTTATTTATAATTAATGTAATATAAAGACAACTACTATGGGTTGCGAACAAATTACTCACCACAACGACTCCAGAAACATTACAGACATTAAACATCACAGCTGGATCATATGAATGTTCAAAAGGAGAGTAAAGAGGAAATATAGAAACGTTGACGTATAATTGTAAAGTATCATAATTACTGTAATAATGGTAGCGACTATGATAAAAATGCTTATGACAGCAATTCTGGTCAAGACTACGATTAAACTATTTGCGATATGTCTCTGTAATAGCAAATCATATCAATCATACACTTGGATTGGAAAATCTAGTTTGTCAATTCGATCGGACGCGGAAGTCCAAACAGGGTTTGCAGAAGACGCATAACAAGCACAGAAACTAACATTCACACAAAACTCTGAGTGTACTTTATACATTTGTAGCGCCAATATATTGGCATTCCTTCGTAACTGAAGTTTCGAATACAATGTAGTACTAGTACTACTTTGTGTGGAATCTTATTCAATTTTGTCCAACAACAAACGGTAGTTTCGTTCATTGTTCGGACAAACTGAATAGATGTCAATCATCGGACAGAAGGCTCATTATGCTGTTTGACCGATGGACTGTTTTTCGAGCAAGCATTAAGGGAAGAAGTTGTTTGCTTAGGCAAATGTCTTGAATCATGTCAAAAAACTAATTTCATTTTTCAATGACATTGCCTTCAGGCATCTCATAGATCATACAATGGGCCATTTTGTTCTAATTGCAAACAAAGCCAATTATCTTGTTTGGGTTGTCATAAGTGAAATCCTTCAAATGATCGATAGCGTTCTCTCTACGATTGTCTTCTAATCCGTCTTTATTTCAATTGTTATCTCTATTGAAAAACCATATCCAAGACATCTGTTATACATTACAACATGCTAGTTTTTTTTAACTTGTCAGGAACTATAAATAAACATGGTATAATGCTGCTATGTTGTGTTTTGTGCTTTGCTTCAAATAATTTTTCACAATTGATCCACTTTGGTTAATTTTGGATGCCTCCTCGTATTAATAATAATACCACTTCGAGCTACAGTTTGAGTAACGAACTTATTTTGTTTTCCAGTGACAATATACTCATATTCGTGAGCCGGCCTAAATAGGTTTAAATGGAAATGAAAATACGAGAGTTGTCAAATGATAACCAATTGTCATTAAATGAAACCTGTTCGAAGCAACTATCCCCTGCAAATGAAAACTAACTTAGTTTCATCAGTAAGCATTTGGAATGGAAATACAATTATAACCGGACACACGATTATTTGATGGGCAAAAACGTATCTTCAATCCAGTTAGTTAGAGACTCCATAGCAACACCAATCAATCATCATGTCGATCTAGTATTCCATGCATCTTCTCCGTAACAAATCCCTAAATCAATGCCGAAGAAACTTTCGCATATCAATTTTAAGAAGGATTTCTTCTGACCTATTCTGTATTGTTGTTCACTAGTTTGTACACAGACAGTAATCAGTTTCGTAAATTGTTTTATGAACAGCTTTTGGTTTGTTTTGAGTGTGTTCGGCAATTTTTCGAGATCTGTGTAAAGATAACTTTTATTTTTCTAAACATGTTGATTTTAGAAAAAAAACAGTGCTAACGAATTTCTTATCACTACACCACAAATACTTCATATATGTTGAAATTAACTGAGAGAGAACTAGCAATATATTTATATACACAATATTATGCACTCGTCATGGATTGGTGGGTAGCTGGGGAAGCTGTTGTGTTCTTACTTTACAGCTTCCCTCGCACTGTCGGAAAATGTTGAGAATATTTTCTCTGAACCAATACCCCGGGACGATATTTAGCTGTCAATGGTCTTGGAAACACCGGCTAATGTACTATAAGCTGTCCCCACAGGGACGCGAAAATGCGGGGATTCTGACAAACCTAAAGTAAAAATCTCGGCTCCATACTCAGAAATGGGGGCCGTGGATGCAACTGACTGGTGCATTAAGAAACATATAACTGACCTGAATACACACGAAGTTACTTATGATATAATTTAAATGTTTGTGGAACATTCATGCTTATATTCTATATGCAATGATATATTGGTCTTCGTGGCGGGAAGCCTTATGCGCATCTCGCAATACTTGCCAAAGCATTCCCATATGACCAGTCTCGGTTAGAATACCTGATTGCTATGAGCAGATTCGATATAAAGTCTTTACGGTTCGTTGGTTGTTTTTTTGTAAATGTACGTGTTCTTATCATTAGCTCTATTGACAGGCAGGCGAATGAAAAATGCGATTTATATTGCAAGTCGTCTACATGGGATTCATTTAATATGGATGGTATATGTTGAGTCCTATACAGAGAAAAGGCTTGAGGCAAGTTCTGATGCGAGAAAATTAAATTGGAGAAATTCTGAGACAGATGTCAGCAAGCAAATTTTAGAATTTAATTTTATTACCTAATTTAAAATTCCAATTCAGAACCAAATTCCGGAACTGATTGTCATGGAATCGCTTTCTTTGAACTATCTGTATTTCAGCATGCATTTTATTGATATTAATGTCTGCAAATGCATACAATATAGTGAGATCCTAGAACAGGGTTGCACTGTTTAAAGCGTGTACACGATTCCGAGCGTTTCAGCAACTTAACCTAATAGCAAGAAAAATCCTGAAGGTTAACGACTGGCCTTCGTTCATTAATGGTACCAATCAGCACACGTACAATATTTTATTTCCTTGACAATATCAGTTTGAATGAAATCCAAATGTCCTTGGGGTGAAATAAATCGTTTATTACTTTCATATAACTAAATGTTGCTAAATTCTATAAAAAGCGGTCACATAATAGGAATCATTAGTGGTATGTATGTCGCCTATCGTGTCAGATAAGGACCCAAATATTCCCAATCAGAAGATGCATCCTAAACTGATTAATGCAAAATTGTACTATAAAAGTGAAACGCATTTCAGTATTCACTACCCGACTAGAGATGACTTGCTAGAAACCCATACTATATTAGGAAGTATCGCGTGTAACGTTGTTATGTACATGTTTATTGTATACCGGGCACGTTAAGGAACCCACACGCCACGTCGAAAATAGCTAGCATAAACCCACATGGAGCCCTAATTTACACACTTCTTTGCTAAAACCCTTTAGAAAATTGGCCGATCAGATAGTGACAAACCGATAGGCCATGTACTACGGCAGTCTCAGTCGAACGCAAAACATATCGTGTATGTCATTATATTTGTACTAGTCCGTAGATCATATATATACTCGTACGTATTGTACTTCAAATTCTTCAGCTTATCTGAAACTAATTGCATTATCCGATTATCAATGACTATTGCAGAAGGTTATGTGTTCTAATAATTTATAATTTTCTACTTTAAACGTCCTGTGAACATTTTGTCTCGGGATTGTCTATACAATGTGCCATGAAATTTTGCATTTAAGTCAGAAAAATGTGAGCTGATAATTCTCATTCATGGACGGGTTTGATTTCTTGTTATGTTTTCAGTTTTGTGTTTGACATCGTAGCGTATGCTTGCGGTATGTGTGTGTTCGTCATTATGAGGTCCTTAGTGTGCCATTCTGTCCAACTGTTTCTGATGATCCCTGCGTAGTGTTTTTATTGTTCAATCTTAAGTTTTTATATGCTTACTCCAAAACCCGCTTCATCATCAACGTGCCATTGGACTTCTACTGTTAGGTCCCACGCCATATTTGCGATATGCTTTCCTCAACTATCGGTAGACTGGTCACGTATGTCAACAATATGCAGTCCGGCGTACATGTACATGGCTATCCGTACACTACATAACATGACATTAATATTGAAAGTTAAAACTTAAGCGCTCTTGTTTTGCACACATATATTATTTTCCTATGTGAATGAAGCGAGCACTACAACTATCAAACAAACATATAACAAGTAAAGCATATAAAATGTGTAAGGCAATTTGTGTCCCATTTTCAGGATTATTTGGCTAGATGTTTTCCTTAAAATTAAACATTGTCGGAAACATCAAATCTGAATCAGACAATGTTTTATTCTAGCGTTGTGTATCGACTGCTAAATGTCAATGGAGACCAATTAAACGAAAGAAAATAGTACATTTACCATAGACATGAAATAGTTCAGTTTACAAATAATGATGTCTTAGATGAAGTTGAAATAGCCCTTGAATATGAGTACATGTTAACGATTGTAAAATCTCTCGTAATAGGGTCATTTTCATTTTATAATGACATTTGGGGAGTCATTTATGGACGGTACTCTTGGACTAGAAGTTAACTGCGACGCAAAGTTTACAAACTAACCACGTCAGATAATGCTGTCGTCTTGTTTATGGCTTCCGACAACGATTTAGTTAATTTGTTTCATTTCGTCGGGACATGTTTACAATATCTGATTATTGATTAATGTTAAATGCTACCTATAGTCCAGCTAGGGTAATATGAAAGTGACGTCATCGTAAAATTTAAAATGTATACCCAAAAGATTAAAGCCATTGCTGGAATAGGTAGAGTTTAGTTTGGTATTAAACTGTTGGTATAAGTTTTTATAGTTGTTTTTACGATTGTTCCACTGCGTCACTGGATTTTTATCCCAACTGGACTGTAGTTTAGCTAACTATGAGATCACACCTTTCGTGCTGTGGTGAAGTATACTTCCGAGTAAAAGTATTATGGAAATGTGGATTCTTGAATGTTTCAGTTTATCTTCATTGATTCTGTCACAGACATTACCGAGGATTTTAACAAACATTTCCAAATGTGTTACTTCCATGGTCGTGTAAGTTTACTTTTATTGCCAAACGATTCATTGATTGTTTACGGTCAAATAAATACATCATGCTCAGATGATTTTGTAATAAGACAATACGGTCAAATTTAACGTCCTTTGTAAAATGAATTTGCAAACAGTATTAAATTTAAAAGTGCGTAAATGCTAATACTGCAACATACCACTCTGTCTACGCAATAAGTAAAATACAATTTTATCTAACCCTTTCCTCGTAGATTTTTTGCATTTGTTGATTTAAATAATAAGTTTGAATCATGAAATAAATTAAGTCTAAATTTTAAAGGCAATAAGGTGATCACCCGCCAGTTTTGTTAGTGGACAACATAAGAATTATTAATATAAACATAATAACATGAATAATAATGCAATGTATTTCTATGCACTTTTCTGTCTGATAACAATGAAAATGGTGTACGCATTGTATTGAAATATGAACTTTCAGATGACCTCTACCAATGCTGAATGAATAAACATTGACAAATCGTACTCAAACCAAATTCGATAAATAAATAATTCAGTGAAAGAGTTTGCGCATGAATGTCATTCCTGAATAGACGTCCCTAATAAATACGTACCTATACAAATTAAATAAAGATAACAGCTAAGGATATTGACATCGACTCAGCGTCTGTTCCATTAATCTAATTTGGCAACGTGTACAAACTACTTTGATCAGTACTTCTCTCTAAGGGACGTTATCCATACAACCATACTTAGTATTAAAGAAACCAGTCTCTTATCTTTTAAATCGGTCGATTGTTTTTGCTTCACTTACGTCCTTATGCCAAATCTAATTTGGCAACTTGTATAGTTAGTTTAACCAATGTTTTTCTCCTAAGGGACTTGTTATTAAAGACTCCAGTCTACCATTACCTAAATGGTTCAAGTAATGTAGCTTTATCTGTGGCTTTATGCCAAATCTACTGTGACAACGTTTATAAACGATGTTGATCAATGCTCCTTTCTAAGGGACATTATTCTTACAATATTTCTTAATGTTGAAGATTCCTCTCCTTTAAACCGGTCAAGTAATTTGCTTTATATCTCCTTGCGCCATATCTACAGTACATATATCCCAATAAGAGAATGTGTGTTTATGTTTACCCATAAATATCACATATCCCAGAATAGGACCTTCACCTTAACTTCCCCGGAGGAATTGTCATTCGACTCATATTTATCTTGTGTATGCAGGCGCTATGATCCCTTTCCTATAATTGAGAAATTGATAGATCGGTCAGAGGACGCAAACATTAGCATATATATTACATACTGGATAGAGGAATAAGCCGAGGTTTATTTCCAAATCACTGCCTATGATTACAGTTATGAAACGTCTCCGTATTGGAAAGCTATGTTGGATTCCTATGGTATTATTGCATCGTGCCTTGCATTCAAATATCTCCGTCCATGCTTTCTTTATTAGAGTTGATTCCACGCATTATTATCTGAATTAGACTATGGTCAAAAAGTTCTACCAGTTGTTATGAAGGTTAGGCTGCCATTTCAAATTGTGTTTTGTTTGTCGACGTTCGTGTCTCACTTGATATGCATTTTGTGTCCAAAGTTTCATGATTTTGTTTTTCTGTTTCACGGAAGCTTACCATACACGGTGATCATGTTGATCATAGGCCAGGTATTGTCTTTAAAACACGTGCACTTATTCAAAATCTAGTTTGCAATGTACCGGCCTTTGGCAGAACATATCGATTTTCTGCGGGAACCTACTTGCAACAATCTCCAGTTTGCGATCGTGTCAGTCTAACCATGAGACGATCTTTGATGGATTAAAACATAATAAAGAATATTGTATTTCCAACTGGGATGAGGA
Source organism: Spisula subtruncata (assembly GCA_963678985.1). Classification (NCBI taxonomy): domain Eukaryota; kingdom Metazoa; phylum Mollusca; class Bivalvia; order Venerida; family Mactridae; genus Spisula; species Spisula subtruncata. The sequence goes on along the minus strand of OY787666.1, from coordinate 33,932,456 downwards.
TTCATGTCCGACAGAGTTAATGTACTATGATAGAAATGTAACCACATATACTGTACTGTAATCCTAGATTGGTAGAGGAGAAGTATTCGCGTTAGATGTAGAACACATCGACCAATGACCTATGGAAAAATAATAACCGCAGCTTAATATTGACACTAGTGTGATTGATAGTCTGAGCTGTTCTAACCTTTACTCCCTGAATTTCTCTATAACGTCTTCGCTTTTGTTGCTTAAAATAACATCAACGATTGTCTTATATAGTGTTTTATCAATTGTTCTGCCATGTACAAAACATTGGTTATCGATACCAGCCGGTCCTTGTAAGAGCTAACCATTTGAATATGTGTATGTTTGTATATACAAACTATCACATAATAAGGTCAAACGGTAAAATATCGCTAGAAATATTCGGTGCCGACTATGAAGTTGTTTTAATGGGAAGCAATAAAAGACAGCATACGCAGTCATGTAGAGGCTGCTCTAAACAAAAAACAAACAAACAGACTGCACTTATCTTATTATGTAAATAAAAATGGGATATTTTTTTTAATTTTAATATTGTCATAACTACGTAACAGAAGACATGGTTACGTTATGTGCATATTAGATTTGTACATACACTTTTACCACCACGCTTAAACATTGATGACAACAATACTAGTTATGCAAATATAATGTACTTCTGAAACATGACCGACTACATCGCTTTAAACATGCGTTGTGTAATGAGATTCGGTGTTATGCGATAGTGGGAATAACTTGCATATGTTTATACAACCGGATACTGGACAACTTCATTTACGAAGTCAGACCTTAACTTAATAGCTGTTTCATTTCCTATTGCTTCTGAAATTAGAAACACAATCTTCTCGAGCTATTGTTCTATTGTGCTGCACAGACGATATCATCGATCTTGTGTGATTGTATGTTTTGATATGGCTATTTGCAGAGTCGTATAACAAATGGCTTATTCAGATTCTGACTTTTGGTTTTTGGGGGATCTAGGTCTTGGCATGTTTGCAAGATGTTCATCGTCAGAGGTTGTACATGAATTTACAAGATTATAACCTCCGTTGACATATCCCACTGTCGATACAAAGGTCGTAGCTCTACAGTTAACAACACTATGTGTATTAACCAATATAAGGAAAATTTCACAATACATTTGTTCATTGTACGATGTTGTATATGGTCTTTCTCAATTTCATATTCAGAAAAATGATGTATCACTTTTCTGTTTATTTGAAAGGAGTTCTATTTCGATTGGATGTCTATCTCAGCAAGCTGTGCTTCAGTTGTGTCTTTGTCCATGTCAGTTGGATCTTGCTTAGACCTGTACGGTTCAGTTGTATGTTTTCTTGCGCATTTTTGTGGTTGTGCCGGTGACAGATTTTATTGTATGATACTTCTTTGTATTTCTGCGTCTCTTTCATTTGTTTTTCGTATGATGTTGTGCATCATGATATACTCGTATTAGTCGTTTCCAGTTACAACGTTGTCTTTTTTATTATATTTTATTTTATGCACAAGCCTCGGTCACTTACATCAAAGCCAGTTTAACCAATAGGTATGGTATGTTGCTTTATAAATTTCGTATCCATATAATATCCTTTTACACAAGGTTTACTTTCCATTTTCCTTCTCAAAATATATACATGTATGTGGAAAAAATGATCATTTGTTGCCAATATACCATTCAGAAACACACGCTGTAAATCTAAATTATTACTGTATGGCCATAAACAACACTTTTAAATTAAACTTGGCGCTAAGGTAATTGCATATCAACATTTCTTTACGCATTTAAATTGTGTGTCAGAGAAAGTTGGTTTCCATTTGTTACACAATGGTGTTGCTGTATATTGTTTTATTACTTACAAATTTAATTAAAATTGTGTATTCTTTCCTACAGACTAACATGGGAATATTTTTCAAATGGTTTATTGATGTCGATCACGTAGAGCTAGAACAAATTTCCTGTCAGGTAAAATAAAATTCTGCTAAACACATCCCTCCCGTGGTGACAGATACTGTCATTATGAAATGAAAGAAACTGTGCGAGTTGCACTGCTTAAGCATGATGGTCTCGTGTGTTTTTGTGCGATCAATAGTGAATTGGGCATTGTACCAAACCATGTGACTGGGTCTATAGTGTTTCTTTGTTTGGCTGTTTAGTTCAGTTATGTCTCCCCTGTTTGATGTATAAGTATCTTTTTGTTATCATTTAAATGTTTTCATATTTCCGATATCTTAGTTTCACTAATAATCATATCGAATTAAAGATTGAATAGCAGTTTGGATTTTTTTTCTCCGTTTGACATTAACAATATCTGCACTGTTACGTTCAGTTTGTGTATAGTGGCTATACATAACTGATTGGACATATCTAGCCGTATTGTGTCTACATAAATGTACCAATAGTGTGCTAATATGAAGTATATATGACATTTTGATTGTCACAATAAAATGTTCATCGCTCACTACCGACAAGTCAGATCTCGCTATGCCAATTCCAGACAAATTGGTCAGTGACCTGCAGCAACTAAATGACACGCTATCTTATAAATTGGATAAAGATTAATATCAACGTTTCGTTCGCCGTAAGATAATAGAAGGTTATACCAAAGGTAGTATATTGGTCTGCGTCGCCGTGTCTAACATGTAATAATGAATTGCATTGTGAAGAAAGACGTGTATCCAATCGATGCGGAACTGTACAATAAGCTGAGGAATAACAATGAACGGTTTGGGAAACCAGAACAAAACTGTACATTTGGCAAAGGCTTTCCGGAGAGTTTGACTTGGACTCGGGGATACTTTATCAGCACTGTATATATGTCCACAAATCGAACATTCGACTTACCTTTATCCAATCTGCATAGTGGCCTGTGTATATTTGTGCGTGGGCATTGCTCCGTGTAGTTGGGTTGTGTTGTGTTGTTACTGCTTTCCATGCTCGGATAGTTAAGTTGAGTGTTGCCTTCCGTGTTCGATTTCCAAATATCTTTCTTTAGTGTGGTGTAAACATAAAGCTTACTTGATGAATCCTTTACTTGGACAGATGTGGTACGTTCCGTGCTTGTTTTCACCAGTTAGCTAAGAAGTAACATCAACCCTCATTGGTTAAACTAAAAGGTCGGTTTAATATAATTTTCTATGTTCTGTCTGTAAAATTCTGATACAAATTCTTTGTTCCTTGAAACAAGCTTAGAGCCATTAACATATATGTATGTTTGAAACGTATTGTCTATAAATTTTTGGCCGTCCTTATACTAGTAGTTCGGTCTAGCTTGTTTGGTCTTACTCAGTTTATGTAAACTTGACTTAGTTGGGTATCTTCTTTTTAGCTTTTCAAATTTCATTTTTTTGTTCATTTAATATGTTCTGACTTGTACTTGTAATATGTGTTTCTTGTATTTGTATGTGTTATTTGTAAATCTTTCGTTATAGCTTAAAGTGTTTTTTTTTCTGATAAATGCTGCCTTGATTGACCGACTTTTTATAACGCGTCACACACTTTCTATGATTCATTTGGTCTCAAAATGTATAAGAAATAATTTAATATTCCCTCACACAGTTTGTGAAGGCCTCTTACAACCCGCCACTATTGATATGATTAAATCAATATAAAAATCTGTGCGTTGATTGACATCCATGCGTGGTTTTTCTCCCCAGCTCTCTTGTTCCTTGCTTATTACTTGGCGGAAACATCCAGTCCTTTTACAGTGTCACATTTAGCAATAATTTGTGGGATTAATTTCCGTTTCCAGGCAAACCTTTGTGATTCGTCGCACAAGAAAGTTCATACAGTCATAAAGTATGCGTCTAATGTCGAGTGTATGTCCAGTACATTCGGACATGTCGTATCACATTTAGACATATCAATGTATATGTGCCGAGTGGTCGATTGGTTTTTTAACATTCTATATCACATGACACCGAGTAATTACTTCAAGTCACAATTGGTATTGGTACAAGCGACACGATATAGCACGAATTAACAGAAGAAAACATTTGGCAACGAAACAAGGGGTTCAGCGTTTTGTCCGGTGCGGATGGGTCTTTGCTTTCGATATAAATACTGTCAGAAGATTTTTTTAGGATGGATAAGTATAAGATTTAGAAAGGTAGCATGATCAAAGGGTTTTAATTTTGATTTACGATTGAAGGTCATCCGTGCGAAGGGATATGTATATATAGTTTGGGCACATCTTAAATAAAATACTAAAAATACAGCGAGCGTGAGAAGTCATTTTTTATCTTCACAATATAATTTATATATATTTATTGTGCGATGTTTTTGGAGGGTATATCGTAAGAATAGTATCTGGTTTTTTTTGTCGTTTTGTGTCTCGGGGTGTTTGAACTTGTGGTCACTAGAGTAAGAACGCATAACTGCATATATTCAAACTCTCTTTCAATTTAAATGATTTTTAAGTACCTTAGTACAAGGACCTAGGTGCAAACCAAAAAGCTAATATTTTTCGAATACAACGTACCATATGATACGATCTAGAAGATTTTTGAAGATAGATCTTCCGTTCCCGGTGATATTATCAATAAACTAAATGATGCTGACGATTATAAGTCTTCAAGCATAAAATTTGACTTTCACTTCTCAAACTGAACAAATCGCATTTGTGATGCTTTAACGAGCAATGGTATTGAATGAAGACAAACGAGCTATTCGCAACATCTTTAAGACGTGATGACATGATTGTTCGCTATTAATTGTAATCTCTAAGACAGTAAGAGACAAAAATACCCAAATGTCACTTAGGTAAATAGCCAGTGAGAGCGGGCAACGGTGCAAAGACAAGTTCGTAACAAAAACAAAACGTCAGTACTAAAATCTTGGATATGTCTGCTTGCCTGTGAGATGTTTGACAGTTTTAGCAGATAGAGAGTTTAAAGCAGTCATGGACTATGTTTACCGTTTCCTTTCATTTGAAAGAAGATTAACTCTATCTGGCTATAAAACCTTTTATATAACAAAATTAATGCAACTGTTTTAAGCAGAAATCAGTGTTTCAGAGTGTCTTTAACAAATCACAATTCACTAACAATACTACCGAATATGATGTATATAAAGTTGGCTTACAATTGACGACAAAAATCAAATTCTACTTTATTAATATAAAATATTATCATCTGAACACGAACCGACCTAATTGAAGTGGTTTTGGACCGACCTATTCCATAATGCCTATACTACAATTTCCCAGATGAAAGTTTACATGTCTGTTCTTTCCATTGTCGTTTCGTGATCAGCGTTTGAAACCTCATCTGACAAAGAGTGTATTGAATGCGCAGAATATTTCTAAGAACATTCAATGGATTTGTTTTCAGTTGAGTTGCTGCATTGCAACTTACTCCCATCAATTGCTGTATTGATCTGCGTCTGACAATTTAAACATAATTAGTTGGCAAAGATCAAACTACCAATTCAAATGATGTAAGGGCAATGCTTTCTATCATAAATCTAACCCGATTGATAATCTGCCATGCGAAATATAAGTCGTTTGATTGAATGTTCCGTAACAACCAGTCGCCAAGGCGTATTCTGTCTTTCAGGCTGCTTTTTAAATTAGAAACATGGAATTTCTGCAACAGCATTAGCGGAGTAGGTTTTTCTGGAGCAAGTGGTTAAACATGTTAAAATGAATATTATCTTATAATAATATATTCAACACCAAAATAAAATGTGCATATTACATAACAAGAATAAATTACATATACTAATCTCGTGCTTTAGTTCCCTTGCAGTTACTAATATCTCAAATACCTAAATAATGAAGTTTTTTTCTTAATGTTAGGTAATTCGGTGAGAACCCAGTTATTGGTATAACAACAAACTCAATGGATAGTCCAAGCGTTTATACAAACACTGAACTAGAACTTATGGAGACATTTAGCAACATTGTGTTTGGATACAAGTCAAGTAATTTACTAAAATCCTTGCTTCATTCATCTTATTTGTCAGAATATTGAGTACATACAATCCCGTCTTAGATGTTTTGCACAATTGACCTCAAGGAAATATAATCGATGGTTCTTAGGAAGAATATTTTTACATTGTTAGGTGGAGAATGGATATTTTTGTTCCGTAGTAGTTCACCAAGAAATTCTACATTTGTTATACATTCTTATGAGACACAGAGTGTGATTTCCTGGTACCATAAGTTGTATTGGCATACAACAATAAAACGTTCATGTTTGTACATGTAGTAGACCAGTGCACGTTCCGGAGATCATTGTAATTATCTAAATTGGACATATTATGCTGCAATACGAGCTTCAAGCGCACTGTTATGCTTTTTAAATATAATATACGAATTGCATCATGTTTGATTTATCATAAGTATTCTCTTGTATCGATATAGTTATTAATGTTCATACAGGTCCCTGTTGAGTTATTTTTTGCTCGCTAGAGATTTAGATTCCGTGTACAATTTATATATTGAGATTAATTCCAAGGAAATTGGATAGAGGATTACTGTGTTGCTTATTATGTTAGTTACCCTGCCTATTGGACAGTGGAAGATAATAATTGATTGATGACTAGTTATTACAGTGTACAGTTACTTGCTTAGAACATGCTCCATATATTGCTATACAGGCTATACAAGTAAGGACCAATCCTGCTTGTTTCACAATCCTTTATAACTTGTAAATGATGACCACATGTGGTAAAAAGTTGTTGAATAAACATTGTTTAAGCTCAGTAACGAATGAACTCAGTCTAAGAACTTGTTACTAGTATTTCGTCCTTTGAAGGTTCATTTGCTTGATAAGTTAGGTTTCGGGCAGTGTGATTATTTCATGTTTGGTATGTGATGTTTTATATGCTGCATGGGCTCGGTCCTTCAAGTTCAACCTATCTTACCTGTACGATATTCTATTATCCATTTGGTTAAACGAATACGGATTAGAAAACTAAATATGCAAACATTTTTTGGACTATTTAATAACAGCAAAACCTCATATGAGTTCATCTGACATCCAGTGTATTTTATTCTGTATTGCACTGAAAATACAAAGTCATACAGACGCGGCGACAGCACATGGTCACACTGAAATATATTAGAACATCGGACAGGATAGGCCTCACAATACCTAATCAGCCGAGCTAAGACATACTTTTTCAATTGTTCACAACCCGTTTTCTTTGTCTGACAAATAAGGACTGTTTACCTGTGGGACATACATTTGTATTTATAACAGCAACACAGAACATCTGAAAACACCAGACACATATTGTTGCAAAAGCCCTGTATACCTACACCACGCAATGAATGTCTACTGTCACTGTCAATTGATTTACAACACGAACTACAAGTATCCGCCTACTAACATGGTGCTGCTGGTGGTAGTTACATTGTAATAACTTGAGATATGCCAATAACGGCACTTAAATAGAACATGTCTGTGAGATCCTGATTAATATCGATCAATTGTTATTTATCTATATGATAAAAGAAGGTCTAAGTTGATTATAAATCACCTAGACAAAATAGATCACGCGGATGTAGTGCATTCGGTATTGTAGTATTCACTGTTGCATCTGAGATAACTTCACGTGACTTTAAAAGGTGTTAGATACATACATTATTATTAAAACGTATTAACTTACAGCATCTTGGTATCTGCTAGACTGGCATCGGCAAGCTTTTAATACTTTGTTTGGCCTTTTAGTTAGACTCTTGCGATATCTCCGAATAATATTCCACTGATTACTAAAATATATTAAAGTTACAAACAAAATTTAAAACATCAATCAGTTTTGTTTTTAAAATAAGGTAATAAGCAATCTTGGTACCTTTAAATCTTACATTGGTATTAAAAAATAAGGCATTTTTCTTCAAGCTTCTGTTCTTCAAAAAATGGACATGTCTGTGTTCTATTCATAGAATTGCTTTGCGAAGTATTTCTAGTTGATGGTACTATTGTTTAATTGGCCTAACATTAGTGATTTAATTACATCATAATCAAACCCTGCTGCAGTATTTATTCTAAATTTGCATATCGATATGAAATTTTAGCCAAAGATAAACCATAAGATAGCATCGTTTTATAAAACTACATTGTAGATAGTATGTTCCTATTCTAGAATTATCTCCCGAGTACTTTATTCATGTTACTGGATGATTTATCTTTTGTTATATGCCTTTTATTGAACTGAATAAAACTTCAGAGGAGGTCGCCTGTTAATTGTTGATTGATGACCTAAAGATCGCACACACGAATATTGTGTTAGTGTGTTCTATCTTGGGATTTTCAAAAACATCATGTTAATTTGACTGTTTTTATACATCTTGAAATGCTCATGATTTCCCTGGAGTTTTTTCTGGATAGATACATTTGTACGAACTTTGGAACCAATTAGTCGGCATATGCTTGTTAAGGCGACGGTCATGGTATGTAATAGAAGCATTGAGCTATATTGAATAATGTTAAAACTATAAAAGTAATAATACACAAACGTGCTTGTGGTCATATAGATTTTTTTTATTTTAGATATTCAAATGCATGATAACGTCGAGCACTTTTAATGGCTTTTTTAACCTAGATAATGCATATTGTGTTTGTTCAAGTGAATTATCATGAGCATCAAAAACCATAGAAACATTACGGAGTTTTTTTCGAACGTTGCTACTAAATGTATTGCAGTGCATGATTTGGTTTTCGACGTCCATTATTTCTTTAAGTAATGTGTATTTGTGAAATAAATATAGTTAAATCTGGAGAATTGCTACCAGCGAAGGCAGATGACGACATGTTATTAAATATCATATATCCATTTATTGCGCTATGTTATTTGGTATTCAGTTTTTGTCGCTTAAAAGGTTATAATAAGCTTATTACATATAAGTGAAAAGCATACCAAAAATACTTGTGTATCAGCTTAAAAGTTGTTTCTTTATATGTATTACACCTTTGTGAAAAAGGCAATACTTGTTTCATCTTTTCTCTGTCATACATGTATGTTGTTTTTACAATTCAGATGTTTATGGTCTTGTATAAGCTGTTGTTTTTTGGTAACTATTCAAAAGCTCACTGTATTAATTTTAAAAGCATTTAGGATTTACTAGTATGATACAAAAGAAAACGAATTATCTGCTGTATATCCGATTAATGAAAATAGCGTTACTAGATAACTCCACCTTCCCACAAGTGTATTTAAGAAGGATGGTTATGGCACTTTGATATGACAAATACCACACGGCTTCTCATTTGGTGTAATAATTGTAATAATATTTGTATTGGTGTTTTGTTTGAGTAAATAGAGTTGATATAGCATACTGTAAGTATTTAAACTATAAGTCACATAGTATTAATTATTACAATTAATGCGGTCAAATATGTAGTAGTGGCAACACGTAGAGACAATGTAGATTCTTACAGTAAATCGCCAAACTTCAAAGTCGTTCAAACAATAGTACTGACGTAGCATGTTTAGTTGGAATTGAATGTATTAGAGTTTGACATATTAATTTCCATGGCTCGTATTCAAAACGGACCTTAGTGAAAAACTTATAATTTTTATATAAACACTTAAAAATTAATTAAAGTATCAGCTCGACAAAAATGGAGTACATTTTGATAAATTCGACTATCATAACTAACAACGCATATATTTTATTATTCCTTTGAGTATAATGAGAACCTCATATTTAAATTTACAACATTAAAACATTGACATTGAACTTCTATTTTACGGTTGTATTTTGACACAGCATTTAAATTTAACCTTGATAAGTATTGGTCTTTCGGTGGTTGAATTTGTTTAGTTATGTGTTGGGCAGTGTATTGTGTAACAATGGTATATAATTCTTTTGTGTTCTGTGTTCTGTGTTCGGCTGTTTACGTTAAGTGGTGCCTTGCCTGTCCATTTGTCTAAATATTTTATTTATAATGTGACACGGACAGGACCGCATACTGAAATATGACTAATTCACAGCCTTAATGGTAATATCAGTCTCCGCTTTGACTTTAATGAACAAAAACACTCAATAAGACAATTACCTTCTGACATGTTGCTTTTAAATTGGGGTTCATAATGAATATAATTGGTTGCCATACATTCGACCGGTTCATAAATGTGTATAATAATTATGATGTGTTTTATATTGATCATATCACAATTGTTCTGACGTAAATTTGATTTAATGCTCCAACCAATAATCGACAGATCTTTTGAAATTCCAGGATTTGGTTCCATTTGATACACTTGTAATAATTAATTTCTTTTTTTTCGTCTGAAATATGAACTAGGTAATTGGAATGTATAGCGTTAGAATAACGAGTAGGTTGTCAACATCGTCACGTTTAGAGGTTTCAGAGTAATTACGAAGGACATTAAGGCCTGAAATAGTCTTTGAATACAATATGTTGTGTACAAGCGAAGGGTATGGGTCAATAAAAGAACTCACTGACAAGTGGTTTTGCTAGAATAAGTATTTTAATACCTAAACACATTTTAGTTAGACCCATGTTTATTACTTTGCGTACCCTTTTCAAGTGAATATAGTCTGTTTTAAAGCAAATATCTCGTCAGTTATATTATCAAATCAAGTTGAACTTACGAATTGCATAATATGACTATCATAAGGAGTGTCTTATTATTGGGATACATTGTAATGCTTTTTTAATAGAAACGTATGTTTAAAATGGATTGATTTACTGTGTAAAACGTATAATCTAATCTACAAACATAACAAAATATTGCACCAGCAAAGCCAGTTTTATCTGTGCAAAATTAATGTGATACATCGTATGATTGACATTTTTGTCTTCAAATCCACGTAAACAATGAAATGGGAAAGTGTTAGAGAGGTGGTTGAATTGTATATTATTCTGGTCGAAACTGATAGTACAAATGTAATCATTGAAAATGAAGTAGTTACGTTCCAAATATACATACCCTTTTACAATGTACGGGGTATAACAATAAGTATTCATTTGGCAATAGGGTTAAACATCACATATTCTTAATTTTATGCTAAATTAACACATTTTGTTAGTGTGGCTGTAGGGTATTTTCATAAGCATCGTTTTATTTTTCGCCATCCCGAAGCAGCGGTTCAATTTAATTTACTCATTCAGTTTTTGTGTTCCGTGTGCGTAACATTTGTGTTATTTTCAACTGTTTGAGAGTTGGAAACCCGCTAACGACACATGAGAAGTGTAAAGGCGACCAACAATGACACATAAAATGCAGCAAAGTGTTATTCTAACGAACACTGAACTTTCATACATGTTTCCGACATCAAACTAGTTGCTATCAATATCCCACCGGCATCTATATTACTTTGATTACCATTATTACGGCAGCAAGTGTTAAAATAATTGCACTCTCGGAGAGTGCCGATACTGTATGTTTTGTGCGTCGTCTGGTGTGGCATTATCAGAAACTGCACCATGTGCCCAGTGCACTATACGGGTATTTATGGCACGTGCAGGTAGTCAAAACAACAAATAAAAATAGAAATGAAGTGTTGGAATGTTTGGATAACAAAGTGCAACTATTTTTATAGTAACCTAATCATGCTGCGTTGTTTTTCTTAGTCAAAAATACAAAAAGTATTTTGTACGCTACACAATAACTAAACAATTACGATCCCACCTAAATTTAGAAGTATGACTGACACGTGCGCTCTACGCATAGAACTTGAAGATATCGATTTGATCTTGGCACAATAAAACGAACTTAAAATAATCAACTTTTGGCGAATTTCTATAAGCATCAAATCATAAACATATGTTTCGTTGGTATACTTTCCACGATTGTAATGGGTAAATTACAATATGCATTCTTGAACAATTCGAACTCCATGGGCAGTTTTATGTTTGGCTCATTTATTTAATTGTATCATTATAATTAATACTGTTCATACATATCTAAAACGTCAGGTCCCCTAGAGCTCTTTTTCACTTACTCGATATTCACAGCTCTGGTATCTGGATTCACGCCGAGGAAATTGGATTGAGGATTACTGTATTGCTTATTATTTTATATACCCTGTGTCAATCGGATAATGGAATGATTACCATTGATTTATGACGAGTTATTACAGCTGATTGCTTAGAACATGCACTAGTATTTGTGATACTGGCCGCATACGAATGGGAATAACCTAACAATTCTAGATACTAGCTTGGTTTTTTGCTCCTTTCTACTGGTTATTACACTTGTGAATATAATAATAAAACCTGTATATGTTCATGATAAGACCTTTGAATCGTACTGATCTATTACTTTAATCTGTATAGACAAATGAACGTGACAGAGAAACAGCGGTAGTGCATAGCCGTCCTTGTTAACATTTCTACATCTTTTAAGACATAGTATTACTTTTGCTATTGTAAAACGTATATTTAGTTTTGCCTGTTCAGTAATAGACGTGCTAAACGTTTTACCATTGGGACCTTTTTATAACATCATCTCAGAACGACGCAAAACTCCAGACGAACTTTGTTGCAAAGGCCTTGTAGTCAGACACCACGCTATGTAGTCTACTGCATATATCAATTGATTAACAACATGTACTAGATAATCCGCCTACTACTACAGCTCGTTATGGCGAGATATATTACCTGAAATATCAACGGTAACAACAGCAATTAAATAGAACATATATGTGGCATCTTTATTAATATCGAACAAACGTGTTATCTCTATGTATTGACAGAAAGTATAATTTGATTATTAAACACTTACTAATTTGATCAAGCGAAAGTATTGCTAATGATGGAACATATTACATTGTGTTGGAAACTTTAAACTAACGTCGATCTAACTAGAGGGATGTTTATACTACTCTGCAATTGATGCATTAGATAATTTATACATTTATGACTTATTAGTGAAAGTCGCTTGAAATATCGTTGCTTGCATGATAAATATAGTCAAGATTTTCAAAACATGTTGAGTTTAAAGCTACAATCGACAGTGTACTCGCTATACTCAAATATTGTATGACATATATAATGGGTGTTCTTCCACTTGCAAAAGTTCAAGACATTAAGAGCCAAACAGATCAATAAAATATGCATGAACTAGCTGTGGATGGCAAAGTCTTTCTTGTAGTCAAGGGTATTTCTTGGATTTAGTTTTAAGTTTGCATTTGACATTGTACTGTCTCACAAAACTTCCCTATGCATTGACTGACTTCGCCGAGTGAAATATTTATCAAAGTAACGTTTATTCTAAATTTACCAGTCCATATACTCTTTTATCAAGAGATGAACAATAGTATTGTCTTCTTTTATAAAACTAAATATAATATTCTTATAATAGGCTGATCTTCCATGTGTTTTATTCTAAATGATCTATCGCTTGTTGTATGCATTCAGTTATATTGAATAAAACATCTGAGGAATTCGAGAGTTAATTGTTGATTGACGACCTAAAGATCGCACACACGAATATTATGTTAGAGTGTTCTATCTTGGGATTTCCAAAACATCATGTTCATTTGTGTTAATTTGTCTGTTTTTATATATCTTGAAATGCTAATGATTTCCCTGGAGTTTTTTCCGGATAGATACATTTATTTAGCACGATCTCCTGAACCAATATTTCTTTCAAGGCGCCTATTGTTGTATGAAATAGAAGCTTGTACTATATGGAATAATGATAAACCTATAAAAATAAACACATGAGCTTGTAGTCTTACAAATGTCAGCACTTTTTATTTTAAATATCTCAGTAGCAAAAAAACGTTGAGCACATTTGCTCTTTGCGCCTAGATACCTAGTACTCTTGGCAGTAAAATATCATCTACAACTGATGCGAATATTACAGAAGTGTCTAGTTTATTAGAAAACAGTGTTGGTATAGACATTTATTTTTCTCTGCATAAGGTGATAGTGCGAGTAGTGTACATGTAACTATATCTTTCTAAAGTCGGGAAATAATTATGTTTAAAGCTAGATAAGTCCTTACAGCGAAGGCATATGACGATATGTTATAGAATATCCTACATGTATATCAATTGATTGCATTATGCAATTTGATGTTCAGTGTTTTCCTCCCAGAAGATTTTAGCAAGTTTATAACATAGAAGTAAAAAGCAAATTACGAATAAAACACTAAATTACATTGAATGCGGTTTCTTAATAGGATTTTTATTAAAATTATGTGAAAACTAAAAGGCCAATGGTCAATATACTTGTTTTAAATTTTCTACGTCATATCTGTCATGCACATGTTAGTTATAGTATTATGTACGCAGTTATTTAGTGTTAGTAGTAATTAAATTCTACAGACTCACACTATTAATTACTTTGAAAACGGCACAATGAAAGGAGTTACTGGTATATATAGTACATCGGAAACGAATCATTTACCTTATAACCGTTGTAGAAATATTAAAGAAGTTAAATGATACGTCGAAAATAACGCTGCACGATAACTCTACCTTTCAACAAATGTATATAAGAGGGTAATTATGGCACTTTGATATGAAAATATACCACCATGCTGCTCATTTGGTGTTATCATAATGTTATTATGACAGGAAAATAGGAATCAAAGGGGATTTGTATTGACTATAAACTAGCCATGTGGCTTAAACACATTTGCTTCACATATATACGTAAGTCGCTCTTAATAAGTTTATGCAGTCAAATATGTATCGGCACTAATGTGTGAAGCTGGAAATATAATTATAACAATTAGAATTAGCTTGACTTTTTTAGTGTTTCTTATTAGAACCTTCTATAGTATGCATGTGTAACACAATAGATCTGTATTAAAGTATAGTATTGGGCCGGTATTCACAAAGCATCTTAAGTGAAAACTTAAATATTTTGACTTAAGTTAAAAAAAATGATATGTCAATATTTTGCAAGAAACTAAAAATAACTCAATTTTTCTTGGTGATTTTCGTAGCGCTTAACATAATGCTTCATAGCAATGTAAAAATTTGATGATCTTGATTTTCTTGTTCAGCTGATACACTTAAGGAAATAGTAAGAATTTGTGAAAATTCTAAGTTTTCACTTAAGTTTCTTTTTGAATACCACCCCTGGAGTAGGCCGCGTAGCATACACATTTGATAATCTGAGTAAAGGAGTCACGTCAGTGTCCAGAATTGATATAACTGGCTCAGTACGAGGCAGACTCAATATTTTATTTGACACGTTAAGCACAGCCTTATATCACACTCTAGAAGTGTGAGAGAAACAGGAACGCATTGGGATCTATGACATATTCACAGCGTAAATGGTGTTATCTGTCACGGCTTTGGTTTTAATGAACAAAAACTACTCAACATGCCAATTACCTTCTGATATGTTGCATTTAAATTGAATGAGGTTCATAATGAATATAATTGATACCCATACCATACCTTCGACCGGTTCATTAATGGATATTATAATTATGATGTGTTATAAAAAAAAATTATATTGATTAAATCACAATTGTCTTGACTATTTGATTTAATGCTCCAACCAATCATCGACGGATCTTTTTTATTTCTTGGATGTTTCATAAACATGAAATGATTAATTTCTTTTTTTGCGGAAATATTAACCATGTAATTGGAATGTAATGCGTTTTGAAAAAGGAGGCTTTCGTTAGCATGGTTACGTTTAAAGGGTTTCAGAGTAATTACCAGGGACATTAAGGCTTGAACCACTTTGTGTATACAATATGCTGTGTACAAGTGCAGGATATCATGTGTAAATAAAATTACTCATTATCCGGAGTTTTTGTAGGAATAAGGATATTCAGACATAAACAATGACATAACCAAGTATTTTAGGTACATTTGTAATATCATTGTTTTTATTAAGATCCATATTTATATACTTCATTTTTCCTAGTGAAAACAGTCAGCTCATTAGTTTTGAGATCACACTCATCAAATTAATGTTAACATAATCAGACTGTTTTGTCGGATTTATCTTATTATTGAGGTACTGCGTTTTAAAACAAGCACATGCTTATAGCTGATTGATTTCTTGTACAAAACATATGCTCTAATCGTCAATATCTACATACATAACAATAACATATTGCACCAGCGAAGCCATCAATCTGTGCAAATGTAATATTTATTTACGTTTTTTCTTCAAATCAACATAGACAATTTAAGGGGAACGCGTTAGATAATTTGTAGAAACAGGTGGTTTTATTGAATAAATCAATGACAAGTGATGTATATTATACTAAACGGAAATTATATCAGTCTTGGCAAAATGAATAAGTACCACTCGGTATAAATATAACACTAAATTGAACGGGCTATAAGAAGAAATATCGCTTTGACAATAGTGTTAACCGTCACATATTATTTAACATACTACTGTGTCATCAGATTTCACTAGTGCGGCTGCAGCGTAATGCAATTTATAGTAATTCTCAAACTTTTCTGAATTATTTTGACATGTGAAAGCAGTATTAAATGTTATTGTTTCGTTAAGGTTTTGTGTCGGGCATTGTGTTATTCGCATCTAGTGTGTGTTATTTTCTGTTTCTGTCGAGCACTGCCTTCCCTGTCCTGTATTTCATTCTCGCGTTTGTATTCCAAGATCAAATATTTAACGCATGTGCGCATCTTTATTCATCCACGCGCATAGTACTACATAGTGTTGTAAGAAGTAATAGCCACCCACAAAGACATTACATAGAAACATAAAACACGAAGTCTTATTATAACGATCATTTTATCTTCACACATGCTTCTAACACCTGAGCTAGTCGTTATCCAAATCACACTAGCCTCCAGATTACTTTGATAATCATTATTTGGGCTGCAAGTGTGGAACTAATTACACCCTCTCACAATGCCAGCTCTGTGTGGTAATGTGTGTTTTGTGCATCGTCTCGTGTGATATCATCAGAAACGCAAAAGTCCAAATCGACAACTACAACATGTTCATCGAGTACGTGTACGCCAGGGATTTAGAATACGTGTAGGTAGTCACAATAACAAATGAGGACGACGGTGTAGTATGTGTGTGGTGGATGTTAAGATAACAATGTGCAACTAAGAACCTTGACACATTGAAGCGCATATCTGCGATAACGTTTGCAAAAAAATGTCTAGACATTTTGTTCGACGTTCGCAGAAAGCATACTAATCTAGTAAAAAGTCTTTGTATTTCACTGTAAAAAATAAATACTAATCGGACATGAAAAGCAACACTGCAGTAAAACTACAAAGTTCGAAGGGAACAAAAAATGATGATACTTGATTCCTTTAAATTGATTTTGGAGTTTCAAATATAAATATTGTTGACTATTTGAGTATAAAATAAGATCTTGAGCAGTTCATATGGTATGTTGCCTTTCTTACTTTATGCGTATTTTCACGCTTCAAATCTTTTGTAGATAAATGTAAGTTGTCGTTCACAATAAATGTTTTGAATACGTTTATGCTATTTCAAGTTGTGGTACAAATGACGGACAAGGGCAACGCTATTTTTATACAGGCCAAAGTATCTTAATCCTAAGCAATAACATTTGTACAGACTGTATATATTGTATGCTTCTCTTTGCCATAATTTCCGTATCAAGATCTGCGTGTGAGAATCAAATGAACGTTTGTCATCTTCTCTCTTAGTCGCTTCCAATATTAAATGTATTCCACATTATATAGATATCGCATGATGTATGAGTATATTAGGCAAAAGACATCCAAGAGTCCAAGATATTCTGATGAATCTGAGTAACAGACAACAAGTATTATATTGGTATAATGAGTATAAGGCGCCTATGAATATATTGTATATTCAATTGATGCATTACCATTTCTGTAAGGACATTTGGGTTAGGAAAATAAATATAAGACACACTGTTCACTGCAAGAACGAAGTTGATAAAGGTACTACAAAGCAGCTAAAGCTATACACACCGTATCAAAGAATTATTTGGTTAGTTGTATGGTTTATAACTTAAATGCAACTACAGGCACCAAATAGATCATTCAAACTGTGCTGCGTTCCTTAAACATTTATGAATTATGAACTAAACGGTCTAGTTTCAGTTTGTTTATAGACCCTTGCTATTACCAACTCGCATTAGTGTTTACAGTATATAGTACACGTACTACGGATTGCAGAACGTTAATTCAAATTCGAATGCATTTAGTTGGTTGAAATATAAGGCATATATATATATATATAGGATGCTGGCGTAATAGTTCCAAAGGTAACGAAAATATTCGTGTTCACTTTCGTAAAACCAGGTCCCATTCAATATTGTATAATTTTATTTTGGTTCGTTCTTTTGTTGTGTTCGGTTCAGTTTTTCATATTTTAACAAACGTTATCATAATTGCGCGGAATATTTCTTAGAAATTCAATTCATTTGTTTTCAGTTGCGTTGCTGAATTGCAACCAATTCCCATTGTTGCATTATTGATCTACGTCCGATATTGAGAACATAATTAGTTTGCAAAGATCAAACCACCATTTCAAATGATGAACGGGCAATGCTTTCTATCATAAATCTAACACGATTGATAATATGTCATGCGAAATGTAAGTCAGTCACTTGATTGAATGTGCCTTGACAATCAGTAGTCCAAACGTAAGTCGGTATTTCATGCTGTTTTATGAATTACAAAAAACCTGGATTTTATGAAACGGGATAAGCGATAGTTGATGAGACGTAGAACTAGAACATGTGCGTTCTATATTGTTATGTTCCATATTTATTGTCCGAACGTTATGTAACATCGTGGTAAACTTTCCTGAAAGACTACGGTCAAACCAAATATAAAGCATTCAAATAAACTAAATACACTTTTCTGTAGAATCCAGTCAACCCATAAATGAGATATACATCGTATATGATTATGTCATTGGCAATGTTTTTCTTCATCTTAATTCCTTTGGTTCAAACTCAGTTCATCTTATAACACCACGTCAAATGCCATTGTTCAAACGTTTATGCAAACACTAGAATAGAACGTCTGGAGACATTTTGCAAGATTTTGTTTGGAAACCAGTCAAGTAATTTTCTGAAATCCTGGCTTCATTCATCTTATTTGTCAGGATATTCTGTACAATATAATCCCGTCTTAGAAGTTTGCACAATTGACCTCACTAAAATATAATCGATGGTTCGTAGGGAGAATATAAATGAAAGATGTTTAATATGTTCAGTAGTAGGAAAATAGGTTAAACAGTCTATTTATACACATTAATATATAACTATAGATAAAAATTATATGAAATACATAGTGCATTCTCATATCGCTGGCTTGGAATGAGAAGGTTAAAAAAATACCAATTTTCTAGGGCTATTTTCAGTTGTTAGGCCGCCAAGCAGCCTTTGACAATTCAACTTCCCCTGGTCATTGAGCTACCTATGGAAACCTACACTTGTGTCTCCCTGGGGAGATTATTTCTCTCCTGTGGTGTGGCAGCCAACATCGATATGCGGCACCAAGGAATAGACACTGACCTCAGGTACCATTTTACACAACGGTGGAGTGAAGCATGTGTGTCTTGCTCAGAGAAATTAACTTGAGGTCCAGAGGGGATCGAACATGGGCCCTCTATCCCGAAGCGCGCGCCCTACCTCTAAGCCACCACTTCCCACAAGATCATACGTACACAATCGATATTTTGAGACAACAAGAAACGACTGTCCGAAACTGAAATTTTATGTATTGTAAAACAAGATGTTCCAACACCGGTTTGATCAACATCACAAGACGCGCCTAGTCATGCAGATGTTATATATGTTTAAATATTTACGACCTTCTCATTCTAAGCTACCGATATATACCGTGTTATAATGTTAAATTTTATTAATAACGATTTGTTCTATGCACAATAAAACGAACTAAAAACGTTTTCTCTCATTAATATAAGTTTCCAATACTGTAATAAGTCGATCAAAATATGCGTTTTTGATATAATTCCAGGAGCAGTTTTATCTTTGACTGATTTATTTCATGGATTCGATATAGTAAATCATGTTCAAACCTAACAAAAAAGCCATATTTACTGCACAGGCAATGAGATTCACGCCCGGGAAAATTGATTGAGGATTACTGTATTGCTTGTCATGTTAAAAACCCTGTTTATGTGATAATTAAATGATTAGCATTGATTTATGACGAGTTAGTACAGCTAACATTGCTTATCTAGAACATGTATCAGTACTGGTGATATTGGCCTCATACGAAATGGACTATGAGAGACCAGTTTTAATAGTTTTTTACGACCTTGCGTTATATTTACTGATTATAGGTTGCATCTTTTAGAACAGTATTCTTTAAAGATGACTTGAGATTCAAACTCATCTTTAAAGACTAATATTCTAAAAAGGCAAGTCCATGAACTCTTGTACCCAAAGACGAACCATAAAATCGTATCGTTGTATAAAACTACAGTGAAGTTCCGCTAATAAGACCATTCAAAAAGGTGGTCTTAATTGCGAATTGGTCTTATAAGCGGACATTTTTTGTTCTAAATTTAATACGTTGGGACCTTAAACAGGCACAAATCTGCATGATTTCGAAATAATCAAAGTGGTCTTATTAGCGTAACTTTACTGTATATAAATTATGATATTCTTATTATTGGATGATCTTCCAAGGATTGTATTCACATTACTAGGTGATATATCGCATGTTGCATATATTTTGTTAAACCGAATAAAAATTCGCGTGTTAATTGTTGATTGATGACCTTAAGATCGCACCAACGAATATTGTGTTAGAGTATTCTTTCTAGGGGATTCTCCAAAACATCATGTTAATTTGTCTGTTTTTTATACATCTAGAAATGCTCTTGATTTCCCTGGAGTTTTTTTCTGGATAGATACATTAGTACGAACTTCAGAACCAATTAGTCGGCGTATGTCCGTAAAGGCGACGATCGTGGTATGAAATAGGAGCATGTTGTTATATGTAATAATGTTAAAACTATGAATAAACAACATTTGTGTTGTGATCTTACAAATTTCAACAACTTAAATTTAAAATATTTTAGAAGCAAAAAACGTTGAGAACTAACGTTAGTTTATCACAATATAGTAGTGAAACGCATATGACAAATACAAAACAAATATCAGCTTGAATGTCGTTTCTTAATACGATTTTTATTAATTCAATTTTGAACCTTACAATATTACAGGTGGCATTATTACGGGGTATCAGTAATTTGCTAATAAACTTGAACTTTAGTAATGAATTGACTGGCAAAATACAAGGTAAACGAAGCATTTACCTTACAACCGTTGACGAAATATCGAAGTTAACTGATCAGTTGAAAATCACGCTGCAAGATAACTCTACCTTTATACAAGTGTATATTATAATAGGGATTGCGGCACTTTGATTTTCAAAATCATCCCTCGGCTACTCATTAGGTGTAAAAATAATTATTTTTATGCCAGACATTTTAACAAAAAAAACAAGAGAACTTGCTAATAGTGTGTTTTAACTGTAGCTGTGTGGCATTGTCTTCAAACTGATCAAATAAATTTGATTATGTAGTCCAACATATAGCAGCAGTAATGTGTGAAACAAGAAATATAATTCATGAAATATTTATAGGTAGCACGTATTGCTAAATAGTACATATGTATATATGTTTTATAATGTAATAACACAGTTTTAGAGAAATATAAAATACTTTTCTCCTTTGATGCTTGGTGTATGAGTACACATCATGTTCCAGAATTGATACAAATGGCTCGGTACAAGGTAGACTACTTCAAGTTGACACTTTAAACACACTAGGTTAACATTTAGTGTGATACTAACAGAAACGCATGCAGAACTAATATGCATTCACAACTCGAATGATGTCATCAGTCTCAGCTTATAATAAGCTTTAATAGACAAAAACACTCTATAAGCCAATTATCTTATGACATGTTGCTTTTATTGAATAAAGTTCATAACGAACGTAATTGATACCCATACCTTCGACCGGTTCATTAATGGATATTATAATTATGATGTGTTATATATTGATCAAATCACAATTGTCCTGACGCAAATTTGATTTAATGTTCCAACCAATCATCGACGGATATGTTGAATTTTTATGATGTGGTCCCATTTAATAAACTGGCAATAATGAATCTATTTTTTCCTTCGGAAGTATAAAAACTAGATAATTGAAATACATGGTGTAAGAATAACCAGTGGGTTGTCAACATCGTCACGTTTAATGGTATCAGGGTAATAACGAAGGACATTAAAGCCAGAACCATGTGTTGTATACAAGCATAGGGTCTGGGGACGAGCTTTACGGACTTTGGCGAGTGTCAATTAAATCTGGTCAAGCTATAAAGTTAACTCGTACGTTAAACATGTAAATGTTGCTTGTTTATTTGCTTTTATTTATCCTCGCCACCGGATATTCCACATGGGCGAAACCCCCAAATGAGTTTTTGACATTTTGGTCTCGGGATGTAGTGAAGATACATGAGGTGTAGCCGGTCCAGCGATACATGTACCACTGGTCCTTTTACATGTCAGGTGTATAGCACACATCCATGAGACCTAGGTTTAAACTCTCATCTGGAGGACTATTATTACTAGTATATGTAGCCGGTTGACAATGTAAATACTAATACATAAAGCAATATCAAGTTATTATGATCAAAGGTTGTTCTAGTTACTTACCCTCTGGAGCACGGTTTGCCATCAATCAAAACTCTATTTGATCACTATTTCCAATAATATCACATCAAATTAAGATTGATTTTTATAAGTTTCACAATTAGATACACACATTAAATGTTATAAGTACACCAACACAGTAGCGGTACGTGCAAATAGTACCTGTTTTTCTAGCGTGAAAAAATGACAACATTTAGAACTGTTATATTACGTCCATGACGTATTTTGTTTAAACATCTTAAAATTTGTAAGTATTTAAGTTTTATGTATGGTATGATGTGTTGTTATGCCGAATCGTTTTTCAACAATAAATCCAGAACGGGTGGACCTAGGATTCTAAAATTTAAGTGGAGATTATTCATCCTCCACAGACGGCCGACTCAATTTCAAGGTCATTTGGATCAAAGGTCAAACTCACCATGACCTTTTAATACACAACAACCACTGGTCTACTCCATACGAAATGTAGGATCTTAGATCGTAAAACTTTACAGTGAGGTTTCTAACCATCAGATGTAGACTCCCACTAATTTTGAGGTCGATAGGTCAAAAGTCAAAGTGGTGGTGACCTTAGCTACACTAGACTATTTACGTGTATGTTTTACAAACCTCTCTTGTATGGTTTGTTATCGTAATTCTTCCGGTTTTGCGTTTTCCTGATGTGGATATTGATGGGCAATGTGTATGTAACCATTTTGAGACTTCGTGCGACAAACATTGGCTTTGCACGTGCTTTTTGTATACTTTAAAAATCACGATTGACTGCTCGCAGCAGGCAAATTACAATTATTGAATATTGCTGCTATACTACTTGCATGAAGATATGCAAAAAATGAACATGATAGCATGCTTAATAAAAAAGATATACGCATTACATGTTGGTGTACTTATAACATTTAGCAAGTGTATATCTCAAGGATTGTCTCATTATTGAGGAACCTCATTTTTAATACAAACATATGTTTAAGACAGATTGACATATTGTGCAAAACACATGATTTTATCTTCACTGTCTAGACATATTACAAGAAAGTTTTGCATCAGCGAAGCAATCAATCTGTAAAAATGTAATATTTATTGACTCTTTCGTCTCAAATCAACATAAACAATTTAAGGGGAAAGATTTACATACTTTGTTGAAACAGGTGGTTAAATGTATTCAATCATAGGTAATGTTAAATTATACCGAACTGATTGGATAGTAGGCATTGAAAATTGGATAAGACACCCTCAGAATATACATATGCCAATCACAGGTGGTAGTATCAGTGTTTGGTCCGCAAACGATTAAATAAAATAAAATATAAAAATATAAAAAATGTCCGTACTGAACTAATACACTAACGTTATCAAGGTATAAAGCGTACTATATGTCTATATGCCAAAGCTTGTGGAACATTTCATCTCGTTGTTTCAACATAAAATACGGGCGCTGAAGAAAAATTGCTATACAAGTCATTCAAATAAACTATAAGATATACATTCCTACCGAAAAATCTCGTTCAATTGTATCTAATAACTGCGAAACAGCAAAACAGTGTTACTTTCGTTATTTAACTTCGCTCAAGGTCATTTTATTTATGCACTGGTTACCCGCTGCGCTCACAGTATCGTAATAAGTGTTGGGAACCAAGTCTATTGTAAAATGCAAGGTTCCACAATCTTTGGACGTAGACATATACTACGCTTTATACCTTGATAGTGTACAGGGAGTTAGATAGACAATCGATATATATACGGTCCATGTAATGTATAACCTCAGTGATGGATTTGTTCTTTTTCTTTTCCAAACACTGATACTGCCACCTATGATGCCAATAAGGTGTCACGGCTTTATAAGAGGAAATATTCCTTTGACACTTGTGTTAAACATCATTTTCTTTTTTAACTGACTACTGTATCATCACCTTACATTAGTGCGGCTGCAAGGTAATACAAAATACAATGATTCTTTCAAACCTTGTTTTTATTTTAATAACTGAAAGCTTTAGCAACCGTTAAATTTCATTTTCTCCTTTAGTTTTTGTGTTGAGCATTGTGCACTATGCTTTTGGTGTGTGCTATCTTAGATTTCAACTGCTTCTGTATAGCTCTGCCTTCCCTGAGCTGTATTGAATTTCTCTATTTGTGTTCCAAGATCAAATACGTATTAGCTGTATACATTATTATTAAGAATAAGCATCGCTTTATTGACAAAGTATGAACGTTGGAAACCAGCGAATGAAAATGAAAAATGTAAAAGCCACGCACAAATACGCATATAAAAACAAAATGTTATTATAACGACTACTTGATCTTCACACATTTTACCAACACCCAAATATCAATCTAGTCGTTATCAAAATCACACAAGCACCTAAGTAACTTTGATTACCATTATTTCGACTGCAAGTGCTACAGCAATTACACCCGTTGACAATGCCGGTACTGGGTGATACAGTATGTTTTGAGCATCGTCTGGCGTGATATTATCAGAAACTTGACGTACCATATCATACACTGCACTGTGCTCACTATGTGTGTGTGTGTGTATGCAAGGGATTTACGAAACGTGTTGTAGTCATAACAAACAAATGAATATAGAAGTGTAGTAGAATTGTTGGAATGTTTGCAACTAAAAACCTTGACATGTGCAAGCTCATATCATCTGAGGTTATGTTTGCCAAAATAAAAACGTCTAGACGTTTTGTCGACGTTCGCAAGAAGCACACTAATATGTTGTATTTCTTAGTAAAAAGACAAAATGGAATGGAAAATCAACACTCACCAGACACAACAGAGAATCAATGTAACGAAAAAAGAACAACACATACACGGCCACGCCTACATGAAGAAACAAATAAATGACCCTTAGAATAAGACAAATGATTATAGTTGATGTATTATGATTGATTTGTTTAGTTTGAAACATAACTATTGTTGACGGGGTTTTAGCATCAAACCAGATCTTGAACAGTGTGTGGTGTATATTGCTTTTCATGTCCGATTCGTCTGAAGTGATATCGAAAAAGCACTGCAATATTAGATGTAAATGGACTATCACCCAACCATGTGTAGATAAATGTTTGTGTTATTTCTAAATAAATGTTGTAAAGATGCTAATGCAATTTCGAGTTTTTGTACAAATGACGGAAAAGGGCAAATCTATTGAATACTGGCCACAACATCACAGTTCTATGCAAACAATATGTAGATACTGTATTTATATTATGCCTCTCTTTACATTAATTTCCATATCAAGATATACTTACCAGAATCAAAACGAATACTCATTATCTTCCAAACCCATCGCTCTCTTCATTGGTTTCATTATTAATTGTATGCCACAATATAGATATCGCATGACGTATGAGTATATTACTCTAAAAATCTCCGGTTCGAGATATTCTGATATATCTACAGACAGCAAGTATTATATTGGTATAATTAGTATGAGGCGCCTATGAATATATTGTTTATTCAATGGACGCATTACGATTTGTGTAAGTTCATTTTGCACATGATGTTTTGGAAATTAAGTATAACATACCACAGATAACAGTAACATGGATCAATCGTAATTACTAGAGAGACCGATGTCCATTACTATCATTTATAATGTTTTCCCGCCATACGTCCATAAGTGTGTACCGTTGTGCTCAGTATACAGTGTACGTACAACAAATTCATGAGCATTATATCAAATGAAATGTTAAGCTGCAGTTGCCTGCTATACGTATAGCATTGTATCATAGTTTATTCATGAATTCATGCCGACAATGAATATGCAATCATCAGCCAAAATGCTCATCAGTTAGCATATTTCGACGCATATTTCTCTAAGCGATAGTGGAACGGCCAGTCACGTACATATTTAATTTCGTCACATTAGTTTTGTCCGTGTGGTCTTAGATATACACATGCATGTGTTGTATCTACGCTGATGTTGTCAGGGTTCTGGAAGCAAGAATGATCCTGTTTGTATTTTGATTCAGTTATTTAACATAAGATATTGTCTTGCGTATTCATGGAACATGTGTGTAGTTACATATAGTGACTAAGTTCATGGCATCATGTGACGTACTTTGAGTTTGACAATATACTATATGTTGATATTATCTTTTTTAATTAAACATGAAAACAGTAAGAATCAAAAACAAATCAAATTGACTACAACTTAAAATCCGAAAATCAAAACCCAACACCAAGCTAGCTACTATTCGTATTAAGTTTTTTACCAATAGTTCCACCTTCCAATGACACAAACAAGTATCCATGCCTATGGTTTTATAAAACCACCTGTCTTTTATCTTTTCCCGAACTTGATTCCTCTTAAGTCACATTTCCTTACATTTTAGGTGAATGTTCGATTTTATTATATAAAATGCAATAAAAAAATTGCTTGTGGTTGTATGCTTGTTACCACTTCCGTGGGATCTGTTTGAAGTCATTGTCTTGTTAGCGCGACGTTCTCTTAATGCCTTAAAACTGCGTGTGAAGGAACCGTCTTAGATAATCACACAATATACAGCATTTCTTGCATAATCTCTTATATTCAGAATGTCAAACTGGTAAGATTAACTGTGGTTAAGGTATAACGATCGAGCTGGAATAAATTGTGACCAGCAATAAGATTGTTTTATAAAAAAGGGTAACATTAATGTTGTTTCTATTCTTTCAGGTGATTGTCACGAGGTTCGGTATTGAGAAATTAGAGCTGACATGCTGTAAAAGGAGGTTAATTGCAAAATAAGGTAGGTGATTTAATTTGTCTGATGTGTTATTGCAATAGGAGTACCGGATGAAACACATCTTGCACAGATGCAACAGAGTGGTTTGAAAAAACAATAATGCGAATATATTAGCTGAGAATTGCAGTCATTATCATATTGTTGTGATATTTCTCGACGGGCAACTCATAGGTCATACTTGGATGTTGAGGCAGACACCATGCAGTCAAAAGAAATTGTATGGTACACCAGAGCATACGTGATAACGGACTGAACATATGTCACACATTAGGTGTTTTTGTTCAAAACAATTAATAGAGGTATGCCTTCTTGCGTTATTTCATAAAACATTAAGTGTATTACGTAAAAAACGCTCTAAGTGTTGTTTGTTCAAACTGTTACCTAGATGCCACAAGTGAGCGCGAACTTAATTAAGGTTAAAGATTACATAAATTCAAGATGGCATTGACAGAATTATCCATATTACGTAAAAAATGTCCCTACTTATGACAGACTGTTCAAACCACCAATTGATTGTTCGTTTTTTATGCTGCTTTTAGCCAGAAACTAATATATCTTTCAATGCTATTTGAATCGTGTTCTAGCTTTATAATGTAATAAATATTGCATTCTTGTTTGTCCCTTTTGCTCATACGTTAGAATTGGAAATCCCATTTGTAGTAAGTCTTTTATAATAGAAATATCGCCGTATGCGTTTGCAAATTGTTGATTGATTAACAAAATTAATTTTCGTCTGCCGTAAATTCCTCTACCCGTATTTTGATATCTAAATTTATATGCAATCTTAAGTCATTTCACAGGTGTTAAATCTGTATCAAACCTGTAACTAAATTTAACAAAATTTATAATAAAAGTAATTTCTGTGTCTCGTTGGTGTTGGATCATGTCTATTTTGAGAGTTTTAGTACAAAGAAGATGTTGAGTATTAAGTCCCTCAACTTGGCAGTAAATATGGGCTAATCATATTAAACACTCACGCCACTGAGAATACAATTACTCTTGCGGCAGTTTCATCAGTTTCTTTGACGTAGTTGGACTTTTTAAGCTGACTAAAATTTGTAACATAAAACAAAATGCACCAAGTTATATTAACTGTAAACTGAATACGGTCATGTTGGTTTAATACGATTATCTACTGTGTGAATATGATTGGAAATATATTTGGGTTTCTGTTTGTGTCATAAATATGTTTACCAACACACTTTTTGCGCAGTTGTATGCAAAAACAATGTTATCGTCAATAAAATATTATTCTAAAGAAGTACGAAAAACGGAAATTTCTGGGAGTCTTAGAAAACAACGTGTTTTCGATTTTCCTAATGAGTGGCTCAAATAAAAAGTTTACAACGAAGATGGTACTATTTAGACAATATAATTGACTTATGTTTTGCCTGGCTACCATGTATCAGATACTTGAATTGGTCCATCAATTATCTGTCATTCAAATAAGGTCGGTAGCATCTGGTTCTCTATAGGGTTTGTCATATCGACCGATTTCTCATGTTTTTGTCATGATCTGTTTTTGGTAGATTTGTTTCAGCGTACAGAAGACGGTCGATATAACCATATATAGAAAAAATGATAACATTAACAGTTTCGAAAAAATAAAATATTTTGGCCTAATATATTAAGTCGCCTTAGAAAAGTGTACATGTGCACGAAACGGGCTACTCAGGGAATATGTGAAACGGTGGTGCCAGAAGCTTTCTTTCAGTAACGTTTCACTTAGTAAAAATTGAGCCGATGAGAAAAATGGTGTAGTTTTTATACTGACGACTGTATAAATCCAAAGCACATGGAGAAGCTAATTCTTCCATGTACAGAGGTAACAACGGGACCACATTAAAAATAATCAGAACGCCTTTGTTGCTAGGTAACTTTACCATACATCACTTGTCAATAAATGCATCATTTGGGATGTCTATATGTCAGCAAGGAAATAAAAACTTAAAATTATAAAACAAAAGTAGACATTTACAGCGAAGTGTGTGCAATCAATTGCCCTTAATACGATTCTATTGTATCATCTCTGTAGACATTGGCAGATTGTTGATCCGAATTATTACTCAAAATGGTTAGATAATGTTTATTGTATTACATTATAACATATGTAATACCCAAGTGTATTCATAACACGTCTCATAGCAACAATGTTCAAGTGGAATAACAGTCTTCCTGAAGAAATATAGTACCGACAAACTTGTCTAGCAACATTTAATTCGAATTGTCATATTGTGAACCAGATTGGACTAAAGGCATGATCTCATTTTGTATACGCGCCCGTGTTGAGAAGGTCGCTTTGGTGTTGGTAAGACTGTATGTTTTTTCCTGCCCTTCTGTCAGGTTCAAAACTTCGATCACGCGGATCAAGAGCGAATGCTCCATTAACTATGCTTAACACCAATTGAACATTTATTAATTGATAAGACATTTTCTTCTAGATTTCCTGCAATGATATCTATTAGACATATGTAAGATTGAACTACCATCTCACCTCATTTGTCACATTGGCATATTTGACCAAGTTCGATGTATGTGTTAACTTGGACACACAATAGGTCATCGGGATGACGGCTTGTGAATTGTATGTGTACATTAGTCTGATATCAATCATGTTCAGAAGTAGCTGAGTAATTAAGTAGGTTACAGTGCCCGAGACAAGTTTACAAGCAGTCGCGGAATATAGGATCAGTTTTCATGAACGGTAAAAGAGGTTAGATGTATCTTCGACAATGCACCATTCAATTCATAAAAACCTTAATTTTGCGGGACATCGACCATCTATCATATTCTGATTCGTTGTAATTTGTTGCTGCCAGGAACTAATTGTTCATATTCTGATTTGGTCAATGTGACTTCTTTGGGTGTCGACTCCTATGTCAGGCAATATTGGCTTTGATATGATTTAACATTTGTCTCTGTTTTTGGGAACTTCAATATTAATTACCACCGATGTTTGATGTAGTTATGGGTTATGTTTCCCCCTAGAAGTGTGTGTTAGTGTGTTTGTTTCGGTTGATCGAGGTTAACACAGGGTTTAAACATATTGTTTGCCAAATAGAATTTCCAGTCAACATGACCTAGTTACATCCACTTAATTATCAAGACATAATTGTGCGTGGAACGTTACAATAAACATGATTGATAAACATGAAGTAGTGTCCCTCGGATAGACCAGTAGTAAGAAAGTAGCTTTAGCAATTCCTATTCATCACTTTGCAGTTTTGTCGGGGACGAAACTTAGCTTTTATGGCTATGGCGACTATTGAAAACCCGGTTTTCAGTTGTGGTATAGCCATATAAAACATTACAATTCTGCAGCGGTATTAAGCATCGATGTAACGCCTGTAACGGGATACTTATCGAAGGGGTTATCGTATGTCGAGGACACATCTTACTCTTGCCCGTACATGCTAAACACCTTACAGTTGCTTCATCATTGCTTCGTTCCAAAGTATACTGTGTTTGAAATAATAGGTACATGTCACTTTATTCTTGTTCGGTGTCATAGCAAAGTAATTGCAAATTCGTTTTTAAACCTTCCTACTTACGAACAACAGCTAAAAAGAAAAATGCATATATGCATGTATGAGATTAAATGCACTTGTAGCAGCTTTTTATCGCATTGGTAACGCATCGAAGTGCTCATTTTGTGCATTCATTTATTGCTGTGCACCTAAATCTCGTCAAGCGTTATTACGTACTAATATTGAACTATATCAAGAACTTGTAAGAAAAACATCACCGATATTTTCACGCATTTAGAATACTTTAACATTTTGACCCATAGAAAGAGCCAACCTGTTACGGTAGATACTGGAGGCTAGTGATTGTTTAGTTGATAGAAAAATCGCTTTTGAAACGGGGGATCATCCGTTACAATTGCTTCTTTGTTTAGTTCCATGACGGATCATTGTTGTTTTGTTATCTTAAATGCCAGTTGTTTGGACTTGACGTTTAAATGTTTGTGACCAATCCAACCAACAGCAAAATCCTTAATTATTGTTCAATTAACCCTGGTCAGAAAGTGGTCGTTTATTCTCCATGACAATATTTGCCAGCACGAATATCCAATTTGTACAGCAGTTTGCTTAATAAAAGCAAAAGTACGTAACTGCTGGCCAGCGTATTTGCCAGTGACATTTGACAGACTTACACTGCAACTAAAGATTGGCCACGTTATTTGTCGAGAATTCTCATGTGATCTACAGCCTATTGTTGGCAGGAATTTCTACATTATCACGAGCTTTCAGAACCTTATACTTAAAACCTAATTTTAAAGAAAAATATAGTCTACCATGTTGACGCGGATAATATGGCCGGAAATTGATTCCGGTTGATAAATTGGTTTAGAGCTCAAAACTGGATAAAATGGTAGTTATCGCCAGTTGACGGAGGTTTTTCACGCTTTCGTAACGGACAATTGAAGGTATTTGACCCTGTCTGTATCTGATGGTATGTTTCAGACACACAGCAATTGCTACATTCGAAACATATAAGTGCAACTTTTACTTCAGTAGGCGTAAATAAATTGTTTGTTTTGTCATACAAACGGTCAAAAATGTTTCTGCGATCAATGTTTAATCGGTACCATTTTGTCCTTCTGCAACAAACTCCAATCACGCCTATCAGATGCGTTTACTCTGTACTATTTGCTTAAAACATTACGCACGTAAGTGGAAAATTCTTAAATTTACAAAACAAATTGAATCCAATACATGTACAAAGATCTAGTCTGACTCTTACTGTGCAACACATTTTGTTTTACGTTTATTGCAATGGTTTCCCTCAAAAAGGTGTAATTGACTTCTTTCACATTTGCATGACATACCATCTGTATTTTCTTGCATTTGCAACCTACCTACCTACCAAATTCTCTTCGGGCTGGTTTGCCCCTAAGCCATTTGTAACCAAGGTCTCATAAAAGGTCATCGGAATGTAGGAATGTGACTGACATTCATCTTAAGGAACCGTAGACAGTCTAAGCTATTGTATGGGTATGTTAATTCGATATCAATCCGTTTAAGAAATCTCTAGTTAATTAAATCTGTCAGAGTGCTTGTCATTTGGTTCGAAAGCACTTATGGAGTATGCGACCGCTTTACATGATATTGTAAATGGGGTTTGATTTATCTTTGACAAGATACAATTGTACTTATAAAAAACTTAATTTAGTGCGACATCGTCCATCTATCAAATCAAAAATCGTGCCTGTCAGGAACTAATAGCTCCTATTCTGATAGGGTCAATGTGACATTTTAGGGTTTGCGACTCCAACGTCAAAAAGTAATGGCTTTTATTTGACGTTATATAGTTTACTAATTGTTTGAACGTCTCTATCAATTACATCTACTGCCGATTCTTGATAATGGACTAGGGTACGATTGCGTGTTTATTTGTGCTGATTGGGGTTAGCACATCATTTAAATAGTTTAACAATGCATTATTCCAAGTTTGTATAATTAAGTATCAAAACACATATAGTTCAAACCTAAGAAAAACTTGTCCTTTAAATAGTTCAATGGTAAAAAAGTCCACGGAAGTAATCACGACACCGCTTGTAAGTTTTTCCGGAGAACTTATATTCTCGAACTAAAACAGCCGTTACATCCTAAACTATATTTTCGGCACGGGTTTGCGGAACTGCTGAACCGCAGGTTATGTGATAAACAATACGGTATTTAGAGGAGGTGTAGATATCGATCACTGGCGTTAGATTTGTCTTTAACTCTGACACCGCGAAAACGCTTCCTTTCTATCGTTGGTGGCGTATTGAAAGACGCTACATAAACAGCAAGTTTCATCACGATATCCCATTTTAAAATGAGCGAAAATCAAATTTGATCATTTTGGCATCTATTTTGAAAACCGTTCTATTGAAATCACATACAATATTGTGATTGGGTTTCGTAAAAACATATGTTTAAATGGACCAAGGGACAGTTGTATCAAGTTTGGTATCAACTTTCTCTTATTTTAAGACATTATTGCTGGAATATAAGAGCCAATTTTTGAATACTGACCACAACATCACACTCGTATGTATTCGATGTATACTGACAGGGCTCATACAATGCCTCTCTTGACATTACTTTCGGTAGTAAGATTTACTTACCAGAATTAAAACGAATACTCATAATCCTCCCCACGGATCTCTTCAATCGGTTTCATTATTAATTGTATGCCACTGTATAGATATCGCATGATTTATGAGTATATTACTCCATAGCCAAACGGCTTTGGGTCCGAGATATTCGGATCTGCATAAGTTACAGACAACACGAATTATATTGGTATAATGAGTATAAGGCGCCTATGAATATATTTCATATTCAATTGGTGCATTACCATTTCAGTGAGGATATTTTTGCATATGATATTTTATAAATTAAGTCTAATGTACCACAGGCAACAGTATCATTGATCAGGAGAAAACGATAATTGCTATAGAATTTTTTTCCAAACGATTTGTTTCGTTTATATCAATGGAATGATTACATGTGCTAGGTCTACAATTCGACCGCAAGAACAACGGTTCTAAAGATTTGTCTTATAATTGGTAGTCTTCTTGATAACTAAATGGTCCAGATGTCCTTTACTGTTATTTATTTTGTTTTTCCTTCCATTTGTCCATTAAAAGTTACTGTTACTGCTAAATGTATTGCATATACGCTGGTTTTGTTTGGGTTATTGAAGCCAGAATGGACGTGTATGTGTTTTGAGTTGGACAATTTGCATACGAGATTGTCTAGATTCGTCATCGAAATGTCCAGTTAATTATAGATGCTAATTACGTGGTAATATGGGACATACTATGGGTTGAAAAATATATGCTTATATGGTTATAAAATCATGACACAAGAAACAGTGAAGTCAATACTCAATAACCAAAAGCAGCTGAACACGAAATGCACACTGACGAACAGTCAGTCACTGTTAAACGTCAAACAAACATGACCGCATCAAGAACCAAGAACAAATCAAATTGACAACAACTTACGATTCGAAAATGACAATCCACCAACAATGCTAGCTGTTATTTAAAGTTGTGGTACCAATAGTTCCAATTTTAAATGATAGCTCCAAGTATATATATCATTGCTTTGATGCAAAACGTGTATTTTATCTTAACATGAACTGTATTTCCCTTTTGTCACCGATATTACATTCTGAGTGAATGATCGAAAAATTGTTTGTATCACTGTTGCCATCAACTGTTGTGTGTACGTGTAACATCTCATCAGGGGATTGTTAGTATGCTGGTTATCACTTCCGTGTGATCTGTTTGATGCCATTGTCTTGTAAGTGCGACGTTCTCTTAATACCTTAATACCACGTTTGTAGGAACTGCCTTAGATAATCACACACTATATATCACTTATTGTATAAACCCTTGTATTCTAAATGTCAAACTGGTGAGATTAACTGTGGTTAAGGTATAACGATCGAGTTGGAATGAATCGTGACCAGCAATAAGATTGTTTTATAAAAAGTTACAACGGTGTTGTTTCCATTCTTTCAGGTGATTCACACGACGTTCAGTTTTGAGCAATAAGAGCTGACGTTATGTAAAAAGAAGATTAATGCTAAATAAGACAGGTGTTTAACATTGTCTGATACGCTATTGCAGTAGAAGTATCCGATGAGTCCCTTCTTGTACTGAATCAACACAGTGGTTTGAAATAATAATCATGCGAAAATATTAGTTGAGAATTGCAGTCATTATCACATTGTTGTGAAATAATTCGACCGGTCACACTTGGATGTTGAGGCAGGCATCATCAGTCATAAAAAACTATTGACAAAAAGTACGCCAGAGCATGCGTAATAACGGACGGAACACATGTCACAAATTTCAATTAGTAGTGTTATGCATTCTTGTGTTTTTCATAGAATATTAAGTGTATTACGTAATATCACTATAAAGTGTTGTTTGTTCAATATGTTACCTACATGGCACATATTGACGTGAATGGATTTAAGGTTAAAGATTACATAAATCAAAGATAACATTGACAGAATTATCCATATTACGTACATAATTACCCTACTTACAACAGACTGTTGGAACCACTTATTGATTGTTCGTTCTTTTAAAGCTACCTTTTACCAGTTACCAATATATTTTTCAATGATAATTGAATTGAGTTTATCTTTACAATTGCATTTGTGTTTGACCCTTTTGTGCACAAATAATAATTGGAAATCCCATTTGTAGTAATGCTTTTATAAGAGAAATATCGCTGTATGCGTTGGCAAGGCGATGATTAATAAACAAATGTATTACCGTGTGCCATAATATTCTCTACCCGTATTTTGAGATCTAATTTTATATGTAATATTTTGTAATTTCACAGGTGTTAAATCTTTATCGAACCGGTAAATAAATTTAACAAAATAGATAAAAGTAATTCCGTTGTCTCGCTGGAGTTGGATTATGTCTATTTTGAGAGCTTTAGTACGAATAGAATGTGGAGTGTCGAGTCCCTCAGCATGACAGTAAATAAGGGCTAACCAAATTAATTAGTGTCGCCACTGAGACTGAAATTACTACTTGCACAGTTGCTACAGTTTCTTTGACGAAGGTGGATTTTTTTAAGTTGGCACCAAAATATATTAGACTGTACATTTAACACGATCTTTGGGTTTAATAAATCTATTGTGCATGCATGTGACATTCGCGTATGCTTGGAAATTGCATTTGTATTTCTGTTTGTGTTTGTTTCATAAATATGTTCACCCACATGCTTGTTTGCGCATGTGCCACAACAATGGCATCGTAAATCATTGATATGTTAGACATTGTAAAACAAAAGAAAAAACAAGTCAAATACTACATTTACTTGGCTCAGAGTAAGACTATTCTAAAGATGTACAAATAACGGAAATTATTGGTCATAGAAAACAACGTATTTTCGATTTTCGTAATCAGTGGCTCATATAGATAGTTCACAACGAAGATAGTATTATTTTGACAGTATAATTGCTTATGTTTTTCCTGGCTACCATGTAGCAGATACTTGACTTGGTCCACCAATTATCTGTCATTCAAAGATCGGTCGCTTCCATCTGGTTACATACAGCTCTTGCCATATCGATCGATTTCCGATCTGTTTGGTAGATTTGGTAGATTTGTTGAAGCGTACACAAGAGGGCCAATATGGCCGTATATAGTCATTCTTAGTACATTAACAGTTTTGATATAATCGTAAGTGAGGTGTGAAAAGAAACTATTTGTACGACTTTGAAATGAGACCATAAGGAATGTTGAAAATAATTCATAAGTCGTGTGCAAGTTATGTAATTCATAACAGAAACTACTAATAAGCAGACAAAAACAATATCGCGATTTTCAGGACCTTCTTTTGGCACTAACACTTGATTATATCTAATAACGAAAACAACACAGGCCATAGTGTATCAACGATAACAGACAGACAGATAGGCGAACGCATGGTCTAATTTAATGCGTTTCAGACAGTCAACTACTGCTAAATATTAAGAATGAAAATGTAACATTCACTTCAGTAGGCGTAAGTATATTGGATTATTTTATCGTCTTTGACGTCCTGATGCAACCATTTGTTTTGTCATACAATTAAGCAGTAGAGAGTTGAACGAACTTATATGTTTTGTTGGGGTGGACTTTTATCTCGTACTAACGTATCCTTCTGTAAAAATACTGATTATATATCCTAAACTAGAGATCATGACCATAGCCAAGCCAAATGTCACATACCAGACCAGGTTTCAATATTCGATCCATTGCAATACAAGCGAATGCTCCATAAGCCATGCTAAGCAGCAACCGTACAAGTGGTATATCCTTAAAGTGAAAAACATATGATTTATTAAGACATTTTCTTATAGATTTCTTGCAATGGTGTCGATTAAATTTGTGAGGTTGAAATGACGGTTCACTTCGTTTGTTGCATTTGCATATTTGACAACATTCGATGCATTTGCAACCTTGCGCTCACAGAAGGTCATCGGTATTTAGGCGTATGAATTGCAATTGTATCGGTACATTATTCTGGTTTAAATCATTGTAAGAACGAACTGATTGTTTAATAAGGTCAGATGGTCCGAGATTAGTTTACAAGCAGTTGCAGAATATAGAATCAGTTAACATGAAAGTGTGAAAGATCTTAGACTTATCTTTTACAATGCACAGTTAATTGAATTCAGAGAAAACTTAATTCAGAGCGACATCGCCCATCTATCGTATCCTGATTCGTGATACGTCGTTGCTGTCAGGAACTAATTGTTCATATTATGATTTGGTCAATGTGACTTTATTACTTTTCGACTCCAGCGTCAAGACAGTTTGACGTTTATATGATATAACATATTTCTCTTATTTCGGGAACTTAAATAGCAATTACCACCACTGTATGAAGGGGTAATGGGTTATTTCTCACTTCAGGGATTTTGTGTTAGTGTGTTTGTATCGGTTAATCGAGATTTAAACACACTGTTTGCCATACAGTACATGAATTTCCAGTCGACGTGACCTAGTTACATCCAGTTAATTATCAAGACATAATTGTCCGAGGTACGGTAAAATAAACAGGACAAGTGTTGTGCCTCGGATAGAACAGTAGTAAGAAAGTAGCCGTAGAAATTCCTATAATCCACTTTTTACAGTAAAGTCGGGGAATGTAACTTAGTGCATATGACTATGAGGCAACTAAAGTATGCGTAACGACCGGACGGAACTAAAGTTAGTGCGCATTCGACCGTTGAAATATCGCTTTTCAGTTCCAGTATAACAATATAAAAGAAATACAATTATCTGATGGTATAATTACCGAAAGACGTATCGTATGACTATGATACAGCGTAGTCAATTCCTGTCCGCAACATGCTAAAGACACACCTTACAATTTCTTCATCTTTGCTTCGTTCCATACTGTACATTGTTTGGAATGATATGTACACGTCATTGTATTCGTTTTCGGTGTTTTAACAAAGTGTTCGCAAATCCGTTTGTACATCTTTCTACTACGAACAACAAGGAAAAACACCGAAAAAGAAAATTGCATATGGCTAACTACTTATAGTTAGCATGCCTCTTAACATTTATAGAAAAAGTTCATTATTAACGATTTAATGTTATTTAAACTTTGACATCAATTTTCGTTTATGATTTTAAAGTGAGTTAATACTCCACATTATATACATTTATGGCACGAGGTGTGCATACAGGAGCGATAATTATCCGGCTCAAACATATTCTATTGTGTGAATTTACCATCAAGAGAAATTTATTGTTTGCATATCAAAGACTTCTAGTTTCGAGTTCACCGCGAAAGAGGTCCTCATGCACCGCTTCTCAGATCTGCCAGAGAATTGGCAATATTTTTATTTGGCTCAAACGGAACTGAATACCGATGTAAGCGATGATCTCTTGTATTTGGTTAACGTTTCATATCTATTATTTTTATCAAGCAATAATAAACCCTGTCATGTCAATATCCTGAAATGGTTGCTCGTATTCGTGGAGATAGATCCATTCTTTTTGCATGTATCCGTTTTCAGTACAGCGATTTTATATCCTCCATTAATACAAATTATTGATAAAACTTCTGAGCAAACTTTAAACACTAGCAAAACTAAACCATAACGTCTTCGGTCTCTAAGAGCATTGACACTTAAATTTAAAACAAGATGAAATGATTTGAGC
Organism: Spisula subtruncata; assembly: GCA_963678985.1. Lineage (NCBI taxonomy): Eukaryota > Metazoa > Mollusca > Bivalvia > Venerida > Mactridae > Spisula > Spisula subtruncata. The sequence continues at coordinate 33,893,436 of OY787666.1, read as the reverse complement.
TATGATGGTTTTAACAACATTTGTGATGTCCGTAAGTCATGCCAAAATGATCGCTAATGTACGGAATACCGTTAGGGCCATCGTGGTTACACATTAAAATCCAGAGGGCGACAATGCGATAGTGCGATAGTACGATGGCGACAATACGATAATACGATGGCGACAATGCGACAGTACGATGGCGACAATGCGACAACGCGATAGTACGATGGCGACAATGCGATAGTACGATGGCGACAATGCGAAAACGCGATAGTACGATGGCGACAATGCGATAGTCATATCGTACTGTCGCCATCGTACTATCGCATTGTCGCCATCGTACTACCGCGTTGTCGCATTGTCGCCATCGTACTATCGCATTGTCGCCATCGTACTATCGCACTGTCGCATTGTCGTCATCGTACTGTCGTATTGTCGTCTATCGCCTTCCGAATAAGTATTCCAAGTTTGAGTTGAATATCTTTGATAGTAATGAAGTTATTCAAGTTTGTAAAAACTTTAACCTTGTTTTTTTTCCATTTTACAAGTATAAAAGGGGCATAACTCCAAATCAAGGGATGCTAGGGTTATGGGCCTTTACAGTAAGGTAGAGGTGGTGATGGTGAACAAGTATTCCAAGTTTGAGTTGAAAATATTTGTTAGTAATGATGTTATATAAGTTTGTCAAAACTTTAACCTTGTTGTTTTGCTATTTTACAAGTATAAAGGGGAGATAACTCCAAAAGAAGGGGAGCTAGGGTTATGGGCCTTCATAGTAAGGTGGAGGTGGTGATGGTGAACAAGTATTCCAAGTTTGAGTTGAATATCTTTGATTTAAAAATAAAACAAATAAGACTAAACTATATCCCGACCTGTAAAGTATTTTTAAAAGTGGCTCCATCTAAACTGCTGCATGTCCTAATGTCAGAAATGATCTGACAAAGCTAATATGATTAGAGTTTTCACAGTTGCACTCACGTTGCTTTGAGTTCAAAGAATCTAGAATTAAAACATAGATTTTAGTATGTTATTAGTTTTATTTTTATGATCTATATTTTGGCAAACAGTGCAAGTGTATCATAAGTAATGTTCAATTGCCACCATCATTCAAATCATTACAACCTACTTAATTATGTATCGGTTTTACAACCCATTGTTTCATGTATGTATTGGCATTCGAATTACGCATGTGGTTTAAAAATGGTGCATTAAACCTGTTGCCAATACCTAAAGGTAGCAAATGGTGTGCAGTCAATTTAATAGTAATTTAATTATTCATCTACAAAATATAATGAGATCGAAATGGAACTTCGTAATAATTAAGTGCATCTGCAACATTTGGCTAATTAGTTGATTTTGAAATGCTCGTTTTGTTCAGTCATTAATTGCTGTGCACCTAAAAATGCAAATACTAGTAAACAAATGTTATGTTCAACATACGTACATACCATGCACAATGGTAATTGTTTTTAATAGCATTTCTTCTGAATATCCTTTTTCCGTCTAGCGTTATCCTTGGCCAATATTGAACTGTATCTACAAAACAATTTGAGCACATCCAGAATACTTTAACATTTTGATCCGTGGGAATATGCAACCTGTTATTGTAGATACTGGCACCAAGGGATTTTATATAATATAATTTTACGAAGCTGGTGATCATTCCATACGATTCCTAATAATGTCAAAGGACATGTTTAAAATAGTCATATTCTTTGCTTAATTGTTTAATTATATGACGTGTCATGAATATTTTGTTATCTTTAATGTTCGTTGTTTGTACCTTTACATCTTTATGACCCATCCAATTAATATTTAACTCCACAATTATTGTTCGATTAACCCTGGTCAGAAAGTGAATATTTTTCTCTGGTAGGACAATATCTGCCAAAAAGATGATAAATTTATCCAGCAGTTTGGTTTATGAAAGCAAATTACGTATTTACTAGCCTGAGACAATTAATATTGCAACTTTCGATTAGTCACATGATTTGTCAAGAATACTCGTGTGATCTACAGTCTGTTGTTGGCAGGAGCTGTCTCAATTATCCCGAGTTTCCAGAACCCAATACTTATAAACTAATCTGAAAGAAAAGTATAGTCTGTCATGTTGACGAGGACATTTTGGTGGGAAATTGATACTGGTTAATGAATAGTTTAGAACTCAGAACGTGGTAAAGTTATTGTTATCGCTAGATGTGGTTTCTGCCTTCCTCTAACGGAAACCCTTGAACATTGGTTTCTCTTTTTGTGTTTAACGGTGTGTTTCTGAAGTCTGCAATTCCTAAATCCGAAAACTATAAGTGCGTCATTTACTTCAGTGGGAGAAAGTATATTTATTTGTTATGACAAGCTTGTTACAAACGGCTATCAGCAGAGCAAAATGTGAATTTTTTATGCGATGACTGTTTAACCGGTACATTTTTTACCCTCACAACTACTCTATAATCTATGTTGAACATGTGCAAACATCCAGTATACCCCGACTGTGCAAGACATTTTGTTTAACATTTCTGGCATTTGTGTCTCTCCAAAAGGGTTGAAATGGCTCATTTTCTCGACATTTGCATTTGGACGGTCCAAAAGTATTCCAAAGTACGGCATTTGTAACCATGGTCTCACAAGAGGTCATCGGAATGTAGGAACGTGGCTGACATTTATCTTAAGGTACTGTAGACAGTCTAAGCTATTGTGCGGATGTGTTAATTTGATATCAATCTGTTCAAGAGTTATCTGGTTAATTCAGACTGACAGAGTGCCCGTGATTTGGTTTACAAGCAGCCGCGGAATATGAGAACAGTTTACATGAAATTGTAAACAAGGTTAGACTTATATTTGAAAAGGCACGAGTAAACTCATAGAAAACTTAATTTAGCGCGAATCGTCCATCTATCAAAGTGGGATAAATGATAAGTTGTGGGTGTCAGGAACTACTAGTAATAGGTCCTTTTCTGACATGGTCACTGTGACATTTTGGGTTTTATGACTTCAACATCAAGAACCTTACACTTATATTTGACGTTACATGTTTTGCTTATTGTTGAAAGGTCTAGGTTATGTTTCGTCTCATGAGCTGTACGTATGTCTGTGTTGATTGGAATTAGCCCGGCTTTTACAACATTTTTAACATTTATTTCAAGTTAACATAATTAAGTAACAAACACATATATAGTTGTATGAGGGACATTCAACCCTCTTCATTCGATGTTATTATTAATTTTAAAGCACTGTATAGATATCGCATAACGTATTTGTTTATTACTCTAAAGGTCTCCGGTACGAGATATTCTGATATATCTAAGTCACAGACAAAAAGTATTATATTGGTATAATGAGTATAAGGCGCCTATGAATATATTGTATATTCCTTACACGCATTACCATTTCTGTAAGGACATTTCGCATATTATGCATTGGAAATTAAGTATAACACACCACGGTATCATTGATAAAAAGAAAACAATTGTAAAGTTTATATTTGTCCATAGAAAAAGAAAACAATAGAAAAATACATACATATCAATTTGAAACAAAATATTTGTTTCGTTTATAACGTTTTACCAATGATACATCTGTACGATTACCTGTGTTTGTTATTTACACTATGCACTGCCAAAATGACGTTGATTGTTTAATGTCAACGGTTCTAACGAAATCAATATTTAATTCGGCATGCTCTGTACTAGTCTGATGACTGATAATTTCATTTAATCATCTTAATAACTACCGAGTTCAGTTATTCCATTACTAGCATGTATGTTGTGCTTCCCTACTCACATTCTTAAGTGCTAACTTTTGTTTATAGTATACATTACGTACTGTGAATTCATTCGCATTACTGTAAAATCATTAATTTTCGTGGGGATTAAATTTCGTGGATTTCGTGGTTCACTTTAATCCCAACGAACATTAATTTTCACCCTTGTTTTATTACCTGAAATGCAAATCCACGAATTAAAGTCCCAACGAAATTGTCTTTTTACCAAAACCACGAAATTTCGTCCCAACAAAATTAAATGATTTTACAGTATACCAAATGAAATGTTTAGCTACAGCTGTCTCAGAACGGACATCATTGGATCATAATGTATTCGTGAATTCAGGTCGACCATGAATATGCAATCGTCAGACAAGATACTTATCAGTAAGATATTTCAATGCCATTTTCTCGAAGCGATCGAAGAACGGCCGGTCTTGTATTTGCATGATTTAGACATGGTTATTTTACTGTATTGTTGATTAATGTATTTTATCGACGCAGATGCGTTGCGGACGGTTTTGAAGCCTGAATGGACGTGTTTGAATTTCCATTAAGTCCATGTACATACAAGACCGTCCATAGTTTTCATGGAAAACGTGTACTGCAGAGCATAAATGGCACAAAGACGAACTGTCATTTGTAAAACTCAAAATGACCACAACATGAAAGAAGAAAAAATAAAATATACTACAACTAACACTCCGAAAGTCACAAACCAACACCTATGCTAGAATTTATTCATAAGTTGTTGTATAAATCGTTGAAACTTTTATTGATACAAACGCAGCTTCCTATCCGTGTTTTGTATTTTGTCTTAACCTGATCTGTATTCCTCTTTTGTCACTGAAATTGCATTTTGGGTGAATTATCGAGTCTATCATACACAATTCAATGCAATAACCCTTAGAACTCAACTCTTGATACGGTGAATGTTTGTATGCTGGCTATCACCTCCGTAGGATCTGTTTGAAGTCATGTTCTTGTAAGTGCGACGTTCTCTTAATAACTTAATACCACGTTTGTAGGAACCGCCTTATATAATCACACAATATATAGCATTTCTGGCATTATATCTTATATTCAGAATGTCAAACTGGTGAGATTAACTGTAGATAAGGTATAAAGATCAAGTTGGAATAAATTGTGACCAGCAATAAGATTGTTTTATAAAATAGGGTAACATTGTTGTTGTTTCTTTTCTTTCAGGTGATTGTCACGACGTTCGGGTTGATCAATTAGAGCTGATACTTTGTAAGAGGTGCTGTATTACAAATTAAGGTAGGTGTTTTAAGTTGCCTGATGTGTTATTGCAGTAGACGTACCGGATGATGTACTTCCTGCACTAAATCAACGAAGTGGTTTGAAATAATAACCATACGTGTGTATTAGCTGAGCATTGCGGACATTATCACATTGTTGTAAAATAACTCGACATGTCACACTTGGATGTTGAGGTAGACACTAAGCAGTCATAAGAAACCATTGACAAAATGTACGCCATAGTAAACATGATATTCGACGGAACATATGTCACACGTGAGGTGTTTTAAGTTCAAAACAAATTAGTAGTGTTTTCTTTGATTGTTTTATCTCTTAAAACATTCAGTGTATTACGTAATACCACAATATATCAATATTTTCCCAACTGTTACCATGATTGCACATACTGACGAACATAGAATTAAGGTTAAAGATTACATAAATCCAAGATGACATTGACAGGATTATCCAAAGTACGAACATAATTACCCTTCTTACAACAGACTGCTGGAACTACACCCTTCGATTTTCCGTGTTTTTACACTAACTTTTATCAGTTCCTAATGTATCTTTCAATGATATTTGAATTGTGTTCTGTCTTTACAATTGCATTTATTTTTGTCCCTTTTGTGCACACATGATTATTGGAAATCCGATTTGTAGTAATTCTTTTATAACCGAGATATCGCCGTCTGCGTTGGCAAAGCGATGATTGATTAATAAATGTATTTTCCGTCTACCATAATTTTCCCTACCCGTATTTTGAGATCTAATTTTGTATGTAATCTTTAACAATCCAGAAACAACAGTAGTGTGTATTATTTGCTTATACACTTGATATGCAATCTTTAGTAATTTCACAGGTGTTAAATCTTTATCGAACATGTAACTAAATTTAACAAAATAGATAAAAGAAATGACGTTTTCTAGCTGACGTTAGATTATGTCTATTTTGAGAGTTCTAGTACAAATAGGATGTGGAGATTAAAGTCCCTCAGCATGACTGGAAATAAGGGCTAATCACATTAAATAACGACACCGCTGTGAATGCAATTACTGTCACGGAAGTTACACCAGTTTCTCAGACGTAGGTGGAATTTTTAAGTTGACTTTACCATTTGCCGCACAAAAATAAAATGCAGTTAGTTGTATAAGGTTGTAACGTGCATTTGGATTAATTTATTTGAATTATATATTGTGCGTGGATGTGACATTTGCGTATGCTTGGAAATTGTATTTGCGTCTATGTTTGTGTCATAAATATGTTTACCAACCCACACGCTTGTCTGCGAATGGGCAACATAAATAGTATCTTAAACAACATAGTTGACATGTTAGGCAGTGTAAAACAAAAGAAATAAGTTAATCCCTTCATTCACTTCGCTAAGATTGCGAATATTGGAAAGACGTACGAACAAACGGAAATTACTGGAAGTCATAGTTTCGATTTTCCTAATCAGTGGTTCATATAACAGTTTACACGAAGATGGTACTATTTTGACAGTATACTTGGCTTATGTTTTGCCTGGCTACCATGTATCAGATGCTTGACTTAGTCCATCAATTATCTGTCATTCAAACATGAGTCGCTTCCATCTGGTTACTTACATATTTTGTCTTATAGATCGAGTTCTCATGTTTTGGTCTTGATCTCTGTTTTGGTAAACAGTTTTTAGTATAAGCGAGACTGCCGATATGACCTTACATGTATATAGCAAACGTGAGTACACTAACATGATAATAAAATAAACTGTTTTGGCTCTCGTTAGTGGCATATGAAAAGAAACCACCTGTACTAGATGTACTTCGAAAGGGACTACTTAAGATTATTGACTACAATCCAGATAATATGCGAACGATACCATTTGTGTGCATGCTTAGTTTATCATAAACGAGGCTACTAAAAGGCAGACAAAAACAACATAGCAGTTTTCTTGACTACATTTCATTGTCCGTTATCTAGTATCGATAACTTGAAACAGAGGACGTATTGTGATGTCATAAGTAAATTTGGTTAAATTCAAAGAATACGAACAAGAAAAGTGATCATGTATTAAAAAAAAATGTTGACAGATTCACGAATGCATGGTCTGGTTATTGGCTGAACCGTTTGTGCCAGACACTCATAGAGCTAATAAGACCAATTGCATTCGTTTTGAAACTCATTAATACCAAATATTGTAGTATTAATGCTGACATGCAAAGTAGCTTGATAACACCATTTTCCTTATACAAAGTTAGCAACGGGAACAACTCTAAATGATCAGAACGCCTTTGCTGTATGGTACCATATATCACTTGTCAATAAATGCATCATCATTGGGATGTTCATACGTCACCAAGGGAATAACACCTCCAAATAATAAAACAGAACAAGACATTTACAACGAAATTTGTTCAATTGTTCGTAATACTTCTTCATTGCATAATCTACGTAGACATAGGCATATTGTTGATCTGAATTATCAGTCACAATAGATAATGGTTATTTCATTACATTATAACGGATGTAATACTCTAGTGAATTAATAACACGTCTCATTGCAACAATTCCAAATGAATAACAGACTTCCTGAAAATATATAATACCGACAGATTTGTCTGGTATAATTTAATTAGGACTGACAAAGTGTAATTTAGATCAGACTGCATGCATTGTTCCTTTTGGTATACGCCCTGTGTTGTTTTCGTCACTCTGATGTCGGTGTGACAAGAATGTCAGTATAGAGGTGTTTTAGTCTACATGTTGAACCGTTGTATCTAAAATATTTGGGACATTTTGAAATGTTTATTTAAGAAATAATTAATACATTATGTAGCTTTATAGTTGATGCGTAATAAAATATAGGCTCTAGTTTGGATGCGTAGTAATTGAATCACGAGTGCGTATCACACAACACAGCACTGCTTTATTCATTTTTTTCGATTTTGCATTATATAATATATGTAACATGCATTATGTATACTCATGTGTCGTAAGTACGATTTGGGTTAATAAAAGGTATGTTCTATTCTGTTCATTATTTCGACTCTAACAACGTTAAGGTATGAAGTATTATATTGTCTTGCGATATATATTTTTCAAACAGTACCATTGTTTCATGGATTATGGTCATTTGCCGACATCGTTCAAATCATAACAACCTACTTAATTATGTATCGGTTTTACAACATATTGTTTCATTTACACATTGGCAATCAAAATATGCATGATGCTATAAAGTAGTTCATTAAACATGTTGCCAATACCTAAAGGTAGCAAATGTTGTGCAGTCAATTTAGTGGCAATTTCATTCTTCAGCTAAAAAATATAATGAGATTTAAATGGATTCTTCTGATAATTAAATGCATCTGTAAAATATTTATATCACATTGGTAACGCATCAGAAACATGTAGCCAATGTGTTGATGAAGAAGCGCTCATCTTGTTGCAACCATTGATTTGCTTGACCCTGGAAAACACGAAATAACTTCCCCTTAAGATTTCGTTAACATTTATACCCGTACAAGTGTCTTGAAAGATAAGGTAGATATATGCGGGAAACTAGTAGTAATGGCGAAAACTTTAGAAACATGAAGTTTTTCCATTCAACTGCCAATAATTGTAAAGACGGTGTTCTCGACATATTGCCAGTTATTTGTACTAATACATGTATGTTTGTGATCCATCAAATCGATCGTTATGGCAAATCTACTGATCTATTAACCCTGGTCAGAATGTCAAAACCCCTTTCAGTGGAACACTATTGGCCAACACGGCTAACCAAATTGTCCAGTAGTTTGAAAAATAAAAGCTAATTACGTATCAGCTGGCTAGCACATTTGCCTGTAATAATTGAAAAAATACGAAACAACTAACAATTAGCCAAGTTATTTGTCGAGAATTCTCGTGTGACCTAAAACCTGTTGTTGACGGGAACTCTCCCAATTATCTCTAGTTTCCAGAACCTAATACATTAAACCTAATCTTAAAGAAAAAAGTATAGTCTACCATGTTAACGCGGACAATTTGGACGGAAATTGATACCGGTTGATAAATGGTTTAGAGCTCAGAACGGGATAAAATTATAGTTATCGCCAGTTGACTGGTATTTCTGCCTTCGTCTTACGGAAACATGGACGATTGGTTTCTCTGTCTGGATTTGTGAATGCGTTTCAGACAGTCTACTATTGCAACATCCTAAGAATGAAATTGAACCATTTACTTCAGTAGGCGTAAGTAGATTGGATTATTATATAGTCTTTGGCGTCCTGATGCATCAATTTGTTTTATCATAAAAGTAGGCAGCAATCGGTTGAATGAACTTGTAAGTTTTCATGGGGTGAATGATTAACTGAAACTAACGTGTCCTTATGTACGAAGCTGGTAATTTATCCATAACTTAGAGGACATGAAATTTCAAATGTAGAGCTCTGGAGGAAGAAGAGACAGAAGCCAGTCAAAGAGAGGAAGTGGTGATGATTTGGCCACATTCTTCGAAGAGAAGATTCGAACACCACCAGCCAAGCTTTCGACTGGCATCCTCAAGGCAAACGAAGACAAGGTAGACCTTTTCTGATCTGGAGAAGAACTATGGATGCTGAGCTGCGATCTGTCAGGCTATCGTGGGGCGAGGCAAATTGACGAGCACAAAACAGAGACGACTGGAGGACAGTCGTGACGGCCCTATGCCCACCCATGGGCGAAGAGGACTAAATGGAAATAAATAGAGGACATGGTCTAGTTTGACGCTAACATCCCACGACCTTTTCTGGTATATTTCCTACAATATCTATTAAATATGTCAGATTGAAATGGCAGCTCGCATCGTTTGTCACATTTGCCTACTTTTTAGCATGTGCCCATGTTCGATTTGTAACCTTGGACTCACAAAAGGTCATCGGAATGTAGGCATCTAAATTGCAATTGTATGGGTATATTTTTATGATGTCAATCTATTTCAGAATTAGTTTGTTGATAAGATACATCAGAGTACCCATTTTGAAGCAGTCGCGGAAAAGAGGTTATAATTCTCTTTGACAATGCACCATTGAATTCATAGAAAACTTCGGTTGGATATCGAACATCTATCATATTCTGACTCATTGTAACCCGTTGCTGTCAGGAACTTATTTATCATATTCTGATTTGGTCAATGTGACTTCATTGTGTTTCGACTCCTTAGTCATAACATATTGACTTTTATATATTATAACATATAGCTCTTATTTCGGGAAATTCAATAGTACTTACCACGGATGTTTGATGGGTTACGGGGTTATGTTTTATTCCAAAATTGAATATAAGTGTGTTTGTTTCGGTTGTTTTGGGGTTAGCACGCGATTTGCAATGTAGTATTCCAAGTCGACATGACCTAGTTACATCCAGTTAAGTATCAAAATAATTGTACGAGAGACGTCCAAAAATAAACAGGACTAGTGGTGTGCTCGGATAGTCTTTTCTGAGCTATTATGGAACGTGGGTAACGACAGGACTGAACTCTAAGGTCGTGTACATCCAAATGCTGAAATACAGGTTTTCAGAACCGGTGTATCCATATAAAAATACAATTCTCAGGCGATGTATTGGGAAAGCTATCGAAAGATTAGTCATATGGCTATGACATAGTGGTCTCTGTCATTGGCCCTTCGTGCTAAAATTCTTAAAATCAAGGCTTTGTCTTTTATATTTAAAGTGTTTGAAGTCTGATGTACATGTCATTCGGTGTAATAACAATGTTATTGCGAATCTGTTGATGGTCTTTCCTACTGACATATAATATCGAAAAAGAAATTTGCGTATGATTTACTGCTTATTTTCAACATGCCGCTTATTAACATCCATACACGTAGAAGTAATTCATTAAAAACGACTTGAAGTTATTAGAACATAGTATTTTACTTTTCGTTTATAATGTTATAGTGAGCTATTACTTTTTCTACTCCACATTAAACACCCTAATGACACGAGAGGCGCATACAACAGCGATGATTATCCGGCTCAAACATTAACATCTTCAACTGAGTGGATTTAACATCCCGGTCAATTGATTGTTTGCTTAGCAAATACTTCTAGTTTTGAGTTCACAACAAACGTAGTCCTGAAAAATCGCTTCTCAGACCCGTCAGAGAATGTCCCTTTTTCATTCAACTAATACAGCACTGAACACCTATGAAAGTGGTGATCTCTTGCATTTGGTTGAGGTTGCCTACTTATTGTATTTTGTTAAGAATAAACCTTGCCGTGTGAATATCCTGAAATGTTTGCCCACATTCCTTCATGGAGATAGACACAGCGTTTTGCATTTTCCGTTATTTGTACATCGAAACTAAAAACGCCATCGGTATCTAAGAGCATTGACACTTAAACGCCAAAGATGCAATGATTTGAGCTATAATGAGTTTAACACAATTTATAATTTATATACCACTTCCATTAGCCATGAAGAAATGATCGCTGTACGTAAAAATAGGTGACATTTTAATGAATAACACATACAAAAACTGTGTGTTCATGTTGTTTACGCTGTTCCCCATTATTACAATAGACAAGGGACCGCAACTGAAAATAGACAAAATCATATTTTTTATGTACTTGTGCAACTCCTATATTATTCAATATACTGACATACGAAAGAAGGTAATGGAATATCCGTTATTGAAGGACGCATTCACCAGAACGAGTGAATCTAAACAATAAATCTAAACCGCTGCAAGTCCTTATTTTAAAATACTCTACCAAAGCTATTATAAGCGTTTTCATATTTCGTACTCACTCACGTTGCTTTCATTCCAAACACTCTTAATTAAAAAAAATAGTCTAGAATGGTATTAGTTTGATTCTTACGATCTATGTTTTGCCAAACAGTACCAGTGTATCATAAGAAATGTTCGTTTGCCGCCATCATTTAATTCATAACAACCTACTTAATTGTTTATTGATCTTGCAACATATTGTTTCACTTACGTATTGGCATTCAAAATGTGAATGCGGCTTTAAAATGGTTCATTAAGCATGTTGTCAATACCTAAAGGTAGCAAATGGTGTGCAGTCAATTTAATAGCAATTTCATTGTTCAATTAGAAAATATAATGAGATCGAAATGGAACCTTGTATTAATTAAATGCATCTGCAACATCTTTATTTCACATTGGTAACGCATCATCAACATGCGGCCAATTAGTTGATTTCGAAATTCTCGCTTTGTTCTGTCATGTATTGCTGTGCACCCAAACATGCGAATACAAATATAATATTGTTAGGCATTTCCACTGTCGTACCAGACCATAATTAATCGCAATTGTAACTGCGTTTCAATCATATTTCTTTAGTTAGTATTTGCTAAAATTTAACTGTATCAATAAACACAGTGACAACACCACGAATTCACATTCAGAATATTCTATCATTTTGAACAATAGAAAAACCCAACCTGTTATAGTAGATACTAACAGCTAGTGTTTTTAATAGACATACTATTTGCGTATATGTTAAGTTCCATTACGCGTCATGGAAATATTTTGATCTTAAAGATCAGTTGTTTGGACATTTACTTATTATAACCATCCAATCGATAGCAAAATCTACAATTATTGTTCAATTAACCCTGGTCAGAAAGTGAAGGTTCGGAATCATATTTGCCAGCACGACTATCCAATTTGTCTTGCATTTTTCTTAATAGAAGCAAATTGCGTGTCTGATGACCAGCACATTTGCCTTTGATATTTGACAAAATTGCACTGCAACTAACAATTAGCCATGTGATTTGTCGAGAAATCTCGTGTGATCTACAGGCTGTTGTTGGCAGGAATTGTTTCAATTATCGCGAGCTTCCAGTACCCAATACTTAAAAACTAATCTGAACGAAAAGTACAGTATGACATATTGACGCGGACAATTTGGTCACAAGTTTCATATTGTTGGAACGACTCTTTTAGTTACCGATGCTCGATAAAGGTTTAGATTATGTTTATATGTATTTTCACTACTTACAGAAATAATAAGACAATATATTCAACCGGCCCGCTTAGCTCAGTCGGTAGAGCACGAGACTAGTAGTCACTACTGATCTCGGGGTTGTGGGTTCGAATCCGGGGCTGGCCAACTAAAATTACTAATAGTCTTTCGGATGAGGTCCAATGTATGGTGCTATACACTGGCATGTAAAAGAACCAGAGATACTTCTGGAATTCGGGCATCTTCTGTATCATGCACTTTCCCCCAAAAACTAAAAATACTAAAACTCTCCTGGGGGCCTCGCCCATATGGATTATCCGGTGGCGAGGATAAAGAAACTCATTAAATAAAAAAAGACAATATTGCACCAGGGAAACAGTCAATCTGTGAAAATGTAATATTTATTGACGTTTTGTCTTCCAATCAACATAGACAATTCTAAGTGAAAGTGTTAGATAATTTGTTGAATCAAATGATTTTATTGAATAAATCACTCATAACAAATGTGTAGTAAACTTATTTTAATTGATAGTATTTATGGCAAAACGAATAAGTAACGCTCTGGATAAACATATCCAAACGCATATCCCTACCCTCCATGTGGCGAGCGGTGTGGAGGCGGAGACCAAGAGGTAGGGCGCGCGCTTCTGGATCGAGCGGTCCCGGGTTCAACCCCCTCTGGACCACTGGTTAACATAAAAAACAGCAAAATGTTATGCTAACGGGCACTGAACTTTCAGACTTGTTTCCAACACGCAACTAGTCGTTATCAAAATCACCAGCACCTAGATTACTTTGATTACCATTATTTCGGCTGAAAATGTTAAAGTAATTATACCCTATGACGATGCGGGAAATTTGTGATACTGTATGTTTTGCACATCGCCTGGTGTGCTTTTATCAGAAACTTGACGTACCATATCAAACATTGCACTATGTTTACTGTGTACGTGTACACTTAACAAATCGTATAAGTATGCATGTGTTTTTACCTTGTTACTTTTTTTATTTATTAACATTTATGCATGAAATTTTGTGTATATACTATTGTCTACCTTAAGATTGAATTAATTAAGTTGTTTCTTCGAAATTAAAAGATTCAGTTCATTGAACAGTAAACAAATGAAACAAGCTAAATTACCGGAAAATTTACACATACTTGCAAATTATGTTTAAGTGTTGTCAATTTGAATTTAAGTTATATCACCAAATTCAAAATATTAAGATTTGTTTCCTCAACAAGATGATATATATCAACTTTTAAAAAATCATGAAATTTTGATGATGTCATCATTTGCTCGTTTTTATTGTAATTTGTTTTTATCAGATGGTTATTAAATGTATTGAATTGTTATTCCAAATATCCAAGCTACATATGTTGAAATTTTAAGCACGATCCATCAGGTATTGACTGAGCTATTGTTAATATATGCTTGCACACTTGTAAGATTTGTTAAAGGTATGCCTAGAATTTATAAAACGTGTAGGTAGTCACAACAAAAAATGAATATAGTAATGTGGCATGTGTTGGAATGATAAGATATCAATATGTAGCTAATAGCATTGACACATTGAAGCGCATGTATGAGACAACGATTGCCAAAATAAAAATGCCAAGACGTGTCTTGCTATCTTGCATTTATTTGTAAATATATACTAACAATTTTGACAGGAAAATCAACACTCCACAGAGTATGAACGGAACGAAAAAGAACGATGCACTGCATCAAGTACCAATAAATAGTGTTGATCGTTTTGGGTATAAAATGAAAACTTGCACAGTTTGTAGTGTAAATATATGTTGCCCCCTTTCATATTCGTACGAAGTAACATCGAACATGCAATGCAAAATGACTTTTAAATAGATTACCATCCCACCTACATATAAACATTGTATTCAATATATCAATAAATGTCTATGGAACATATCTGCGATACCAATAAAGGACAAGTACATAGCTATTGAATACATTATCTGACCACACCATCACAATCATATGTAATAAATGTTTACATACTGTATAAATTTATATTATGCCTCACTTTACGTTTACTTCATTATCAAGATCTGCGTACAAGAAGCAACGGCACATTCGTTATCTTGTCTCTACCAATTGCTCTCTTCTTTCGGTTTCATTATTAATTGAATGTCACTGTATACGTATATATCGCATAATGTATTAGTATTTTACTCTAAATGTCTCCGGTACGATATATTTTGATATACCTAAGTTACAGACAACACGTATTATATTGGTATAGTGAGTATAAGGTGCCTATAAATATATTGTATATTCAAAAGACGCGTTACCATTTTGGATATTATGTATTGGAAATTAAATATAACATACCACGGTATCATTGATGAAAAGAAAACGAAAAGAACTGTAAAATTAATATTTGTCTATAGAAAAAGAAAACAATAGAAAAATACATATATCAATTTTAAGCAAACTATTTGTTTCGTTTTTAACTTTAGTTTAAACTATCCACTGCCCAAATGACGTTGTTTGTTTAATGCCAACGGTTCTAACGAAACAATATTTAATTGGCCACTCTCTGTACTAGTCTTATGACTGATAACCTTCATTTTACTATCTTGATAACTACCGAGTCCAGTTGTCCAATACTATCATTTTTATATTTTGGTGTTTCCCTACTCACATATATAAGTTTTTCCTGTTGTTTATAGTATGCATTGCACGTACAGCGAAGTAATTAGCATCACTTGTATATTAAATGAAATGTTTAGCTACAACTGTCCCAGTACGGATATCATTGTATCATAATTTATTCATGAATACATGTGGAAAATGAATATGCAATCATCAGACAAGATACCCATCTGTTAGATACATAGGAGTTCGGTGACAGTTCCTCGAAGCGGTAGAAGACATGTCAGTCATGTATATGCATGATTGTTTTGCTGTATTGTTCTTCTCGGTAAATGTTTTTTCCCGACGTTGATGTTGTTTGGGGGATATGGCTGTCAGTGACTGCTTCTTGTTCAAATGGTAACAATGGGAGGGAACAAATTAAAAAATCATAACGGCTTTGTCGCTTCGTGCCATATATCACTTGCCAATGAATTCACCAATGAATGCATCATTGGTATGTCTTTACGTCACCAAGGAAATAAATCTTCCAAATAATGAAACAAAGATAGAAATTAAGAGCGAAATATGTTCAATTGTTCGTTATACTTGTCTATTGTATAATCTTCGTAGACATTGGCAGATTGTTGATCTGAATTATTACTCACAATGGCTGGATAATGGTTATTGCATTGCATTATAACGACTGTAATACTCTAGTGTATTGATAACATGTCTCGTTGCAACAAATTACAAGTGAATAACAGACTGCCTGAAGCATATATTACCTAAAGACTTGTCTAGCAACATTTGATTCAGACAAACATATTGTGAACCATCAAACTGAATGCATGAGCTCATTTTATCTGTATTTTGTCAAACAGTACCAGTGTACATTTGTAGCATGTATAATTTTCATTTCCCCCAATCTTTAAAATGTTAGCAACCTATTTATTTAATGACCAAATCAGTTTATAACATATCGTTTTAACATGTGCAATCGGCTTAAGAATTTTATTAGACACTTTGCTAATATATAAATGCAGTAAATGGTATACAGTCAATTTAATAGCGATTTCATTGTTCAACACGAAAATATAGCGAGATCGAAATGGAATCTTGTATTAGTTACATACGTCACAAATTTATATTGCATTGATAATGTATCACCAACAGTCGGCTAATTAGTTAATTTCAAAGTGCTCATTTTGTTCGATCATTGTTTTTCTTGGCTCTGAAATGTTTAAAAACACGAAATAACATGCACGTCAACAAATTCGTAAACATTTATACCAGTACAAGCCTCCTGACCGACTGCTTTAGAAAAAAAGTTGTTGTATTATCTACATTTGGCAGTATTTGGACTAATACATGTTTGTGATCCGTCTTATCCATCGTTATGATAAATTTATTGTTATATTGACCCTTGTCAGAAAGTCAAGGTTACTATCTTTGGAACAATAATGGCCAACACGGTTGACCAATTTGTCCAGTTGTTTACTTAATAAAAACAATTTACGTATCGGCTCTCGTACATGCAGCATAATTTTAGTACATACGCTACAACTAGCAATTAGTCAGGTGATTTGTCGGTAATTCTCGTGTGATCTACAACCCGTTGTTGACAGGAACTCTCTCAATTATCTCTAGTTTCCAGAGCCCAATACTTAAAGACTAATCTTAAAGAAAAAAGTCTAGGCGGACACTTTGGTCGGAAATCGATACCGGTTGATGAATGGTTTAGAGCTCAAAACGGGATAAAATCATAGTTATCGCCAGTTGACTGGTAATTCTGCCTTCAACAATGTTTTTCTCCGTCTGGGAGTTTCATACGTTTCAGACAGTCAACTACTGCTAAATCTCAAGAATGAAAATGAAACATTCCCTTCTGTAGGCATAATGTGATTGGATTATTGTATCGTCTTTGGCGCCCTGATGCAACAATTTGTTTGTCTTACATGCATGCAGCAATGAGTTGAACGAACTTATATATCGAGGGGTGTCCACAAGACAATAGTAAGTCCTTCTTTAATTATATGTAGTTACTACAGTCTTGCGGGCGCCCCTCGATATGCTTTATTGGGGTAAATAACTATCAATTACGAACAAGTCCTTCAGTAAGAAACCTTTTACATGTATCCACAACTAGAAATCAGGACAATAGCCAAGGAAAATGTCACATACCAGACTAGGTTCCAAACTTCGATCACTCGGATCACAATCGAATGATCCATAAACCATGCTTAATACAAACTACGTAAATGTAATATCAGCGAACATAAACTCTATCAGCAAATACGTGTGCAAATATCTAGTTGGATGCCTACATAAACCATACATTTTCTAGTAGATTTCCTGCAATGATGTCTATAAGCTTTGTAAGGTTAAAATTGTGGTTCACCTCGTTTGTCACATTTGCATATTTTACCACGTCCGATGCATATGTAACCTTGGTAGGCCAGTAGAATAAGACCAAAAAAGGGTGACCTGGGGAAAAAATTCAGATGTTATCAAACTCTTCGATTTTGTTCTCTACATGGTCCTTAGTATCACGGAAAAAAGTCCCAACAAATCCCTTTTGGGGAAACTTTTTTATGATGCTTTCAAGTTTGGCATGTATACCTCATTGCCGAGAAATTCTGAAACTTTTTTGAAAATGATAAAATTTTCATAAGGTATTGCATGTGACATATCAAACTGACCGGAAAGATGTCAGAAACCCAAATCAGATATAAATATTGTTGTTAATTACATATAGGGAGCGAAATGGGCTATTTTGGGGTCAAATTTTAGAAAATATAAGCTAAAATTGTGAAATTTTGGAATTGATGGACTACAGCACTATTAATAATTTGATTTGAAAAAAAATAACTACAATATGCATATATTACTTTACAGGATTCCTAATATCACAGAAAAAAAGTTCTAATGAATCCCTTATGAGGAAACTTTTTTTATGATGCTTTGAAGTTTGGCGTGTATATCCATTGCCAAGAAATTTAGGATCTTTTTTTGAAAATGATAAAAGATTAATAAAATATGGCTTTTGACATATCAAACTGACCGGAAGGATTTTTTTTGTCCTTTCAATTTTATTCATTTATAAATACATTTACATTTATGCCATACATTATAAACATATTAATAAATAGTTACTCCTACCTAAAATAATGCTGAACCTGGCTGTGGTAAGTACCTAAGAAATCCAGAAATTGTTGTATCCCTCTGAGGTATGTACGTCAGAAAGCCGGAAATTGCTGTATCTCGCAGAGGTATGTACCCAAGAAAGCCAGCCAGAAATGACTGTATCTCGCTGAGGTATGTACCTCCAAAAGACAGAAATAACTGTATCACACTAAGATATGTACCTCAGAAATCCTGAAATGGCTGTATCACGCTGAGGTGTGTACCTCAGAAAGCCAGAAATGGCTGTGTCCCGGTGATGTATGTACCTTAGAAAGCCTGCAAGTGTTGTATCTGGCTGTGAATGTGGTGGGTACACCAGAAACCCAGCAACAGCTGTTGGTACATCAGGAAGCCAACTACAGCTGTGTCTGACTTTATTAGGTACCTCCAAAGGCCAGAAATGGCTGTTTTTGACTGTGGTAGAAATCACAGAAAGCCAAAAATGACTGTTTTCAACTGAGTTAGGTAGATACTACACTAAAGACTAGAAACTGCTGTTACCATCTTTTTGTACCCCAGAAAGCCAGCTTTATGAGTATTAGGTAGTATTCCATACTCAGTAGAGCCAGAAAATACATTACCCAGCAGTGAAATGTACACCATAGATGACATTGAATTGTTAGGAAACTTGTAGAGCCAGAAAAGGCTGTGTCAGGTTGATGTAGATACCTCAAAAGCTTGCAATGGCTGTATCCGTCTGTGTTAGTTACAGTAGAAAAGGCAACAAAAGATATGTATTCGATTATACTATATGCAGTGACAGTGATACAGACATCCTAATCGTATCGACGGCTCTGACATACACACAAAATGGCCAATCAGTGGCAGTTGTTGCTGAAGACACTTGCATTTTCATAATGCTACTACACCACTGGATAACCGACATGGCTGATATCCACATAAGGAAAGAGAATAAGCATAGTTTGAAAGCTGCAGAAATACATGGCATCAGAGAAGCTCATGCTGTAATGGACCCTTTAATTGTGAATATGAATATACTTTGGATCCATGCTTGTAGTAGTTGCGACACCTCTACATCTACATTTGGACAAGGGAAAACCCATCTACTAAAGGCACTAAAGACTTGCAAAATCTCACAAAATTTAAGACGAAGCAGCCACGATAACAATTGGGAAAGTACACAAGACGAAATCAGTAATGCTGGGAAATCTGTATTCTCTGAGTTGTATTGTTGCAAATGGTGAATCGCGACCCCTCACATCATTAAGGCAGTTTTGGTAAAAAATAATGGTTGCCCAATGCAACCTAATTGAACCAGAGAGACTATCACCAATGGAAAGAACAGCCCATTATCACAAATAGCTCAGGGAAAGACCTAAATACCTCATGTATCGATGCTTCAGAATGGGGTTGGGCTCTGGATAAACAAGTTATGCGCCATATAATGACTAACATGGAGCAAGCACCTGCAAATCCATTCATTGCAAATATAACAGTACCAACCCGACAGTGCGTCACAAACCAGTGTTCTTGTCATAGAAATGGAATCAAGTGTTGAGTGGCCTGTGGTGGGTGTCGCGGAAAGAGCTGTTAATCCTTCTCTCGATCCTGTTCTCAACAATGTCGAAATTGATATGTGACATTAATGTTGGTACATATATAGACATATCCATTGTTAAAACATTTCATTGTGTCATTGTTTGAATGGTTATTTTGGTATAGTTTATGTGGATCATTTACTGTTATCAATGGTTATTGAACTAAATAAACAATAAGTGTCCGGTACTGAAAATAGGAAATGATGGTCGTTTTGAAACAAAAAAAAACATTTTGGGGCTTTTCTTTTTCTGTATTTGAAATAAAGAAATATTTCTATTTGCAAATCGTGCCTGATACTTTACTGGTCAGTTTGATATGTTACATGATATACTTTGTGCAAAATTTTGCATTTTCAAAAATGTCCTAAAATATTTTGCCGATGCGTTATTATGCAAAATTTCAAAATGGGGCCAAAAATTTTCCCCAAGAAATTTTTCTTGGGACTTTTTTTCTGTTGTTCTGGGGCACTTGGGGAGTAGAAATCCGAAGAGTTTGATAACATCTGAATTTTTTCCCCAGGTTCGACCTATTCTACTGGCCTATGGACCCACAAAAGGTCATTGGGTGTAGGCATGTGAATTTTATGTGTACATTATTCTGATATAACAATCAATATCAGAATTATCCGATTGTTTAATTAGGTCGGAGTGTCCGCTTTTAGTTTACAAGCAGTATCGGATTATAGGACCAGGTTAGAGGTTAGACTTGTCTTTGACAATGCACCATTTAATTGATAGAAAACTTAATTTAATGCGACATCGCACATCATCATATTCTAGTTCTGATGAAACGTGGCTGTAAGAAACTGATTGTTCATATTCTGATCGGTAAATGTGCCTTTATTGGTTTTCAACTCCAATGATATGACTTATTGCCTTTTTTAATGTAACATATATCCCTTATTAATAGCTCTTTCCACCGATGTTTGATGGAATTATGGGTTATATTTCACCGCAGGACTTGTATGTTAGTGTGTTTGTTTCGGTTGATTTTGGTTAACACAGGATTTAAACACATTGTTTGCAATATAGTGTTCCCAATCGACGTGACCAAGTTACATCCAGTTAATTATCAAAACATAAGTGTACGAGAAACGTTACAATTAACAGGACTGGAGTTGTCCATCCTAGTTTAGTAGACCAGTTGTAAGATAGAAGCTGCAGTAATTCCTATATACTCGGCGAATGTAACTGAATAAATATGGCTATGACGGAACTAAAGTATGCATAACGACCGGACGGAACTAAAAGGTTTTAACTTCTAGTATAGCCATGTAAAAAGAACAATTCTCGGGTAGCTACCAAAACGTTTGTCTTTGGGCTATGACACAGTGGACTGGTCGCAACGTGCAAAATTCTTAAAAATGGCTAAGTATTTGTTTTGTTTTAAAGTGTAGTGTGTGAAATTCTTTGTACATGTCACTGTTCTCTAATTTAAAGTCATAACTGATTTTTATACCACCTGCAAAATATGATTTAAGGCCAACCGGCTTACATATTTGTACCAAGAACATCGAAAATTAAAACTGCATGTGTCCTACTACTTTGTTTTAGCATGTCTCTAAACATAAATTTTATAGATTGCAGTAATTCATCATAAACTATTTATACGATAAGTTATTAGAATTTGAACTGTTAATTTTTTTTAATGATTTTGGACTTATTTATTGTTCCATATTATTGATCTTAATGACACGAGGGGTGCATACAAGAGCGATGATTATCCTGCTAATACATTAACATATTTAATTGTGAGACTTTAGGAAACAATCGAGGAAAGAGAAAATGCATCTAAACTGCTGCAGGTTCTAATGTCAGAGATGATATGAAAAACCTAGTATAATAAGCGTTTTCATATTTGCACTCACAATGCTTTGATTTTTAAAGAATCTAAAATTAAAACGTAGCTTTTAGTATGTTATTATTTTTATTTTTATTATCTATATGTTGACAAACAGTGCCAGTGTATCATAAGTAAAGTTCAATTGCCACCATCATTCAAATCATTTAGACCTACTTAATTATTTATCGGTTTTACAACATATTGTTTCATTTATGTATTGGCATTCGAATTATGCATGTGGCTTAGTAATGATGCATTAAATCTGTTGCCAATACCTAAAGGTTGCAAATGGTGTGCAGTCAATTTAATAGTAATTGCATTATTCATCTACAAAATATAATGAGATCGAAATGGAACCTCGTAATAATTAAATGCGTCTGCAACATCTTTATGTCGTAGTGGTTACGCATCAACAACATATGGCTAATATGTTCGTTTTGTTCAGTCATTTATTGATGTGCACCTAAATATGCAAATAAACAAATGGTATGTTCAACAGACGTACCGACCATGCACAGTGGTATTTGTGTTTTGATAGCATTTCTTCTGAATATTCTTTTCCGTCTAGCGTTATCATTGGCCAAGATTGAACGGTATCAACAAAACAATTTTCGCACATTCAGAATACTTTAACATTTCGACCCGTGGGAATATGCAACCTGTTCATTCTAGGAATTTTAAATAATATACTTTTATGAAACAAGGTATCATCCCTTACGATTGCTAATTATGTCAAAGGACATGTTTAAAATAGAAAAAAATATTTGCTTAATTGTTTAGTTCCATGGCGTGTCATGAATGTCCGTTGTTTTTATGACCCACCCAATCATAGCAAACTCCACAATTGTTGTTCAATTAACCCTGGTCAGAAAGTGGAGATTTTTTCTCTGGCCAATATTTGCTAGCACCATTACCCAATTTCTCCAGCAGTTTGCTTTATAAATGCAAATTACGTTTCTGCTAGCCTGAGACAATTGACGTTGCCACTAACGATTAGTCACATAAATTGTCGAGAATGCTCGTGTGATCTACAGTCTGTTGTTGGCAGGAGCTGTCTCAATTATCCCGAGTTTCCAGAACCCAATACTTATAAACTAATCTGAAAGAAAAGTATAGTCTGTCATGTTGACGCGGACATTTTGGTCGGAAATTGATACTGGTTGATAAAAAGTTAAGAGCTCAGAACGTGATAAAATGATAGTTATCGCAAGATGAGTGTGGTTTCTGCCTTCCTCTAACGGAAACCCTGAACATGGGTTTCTCTGTTTGTGTTTTACGGTGTGTTTCACACAGTCTGCAGTTGCTAAATCCGAAAAATATAAGTGAATCATTTATTTTAGTGGGCGTAAGTAGATGTGTTTGTTATGACACGCCTGTTACTAACGGCTATTAGCTGAGCTAACTTTGAAGTTTTATTTTTGATGAATGTTCATTCGGTACCATTTTGTCCTTCGCGACTGCTCAATATTCTATGCCTTACATGTGCAAACATCCAGTATACACCTATAACGCAAGATTTTATTGAACATTTCTTGCATTTTTGTCTCTCCAAAAGGTTTGAAAAGGCTCAAATTCTCGCAATTTGCATTTGCACGGTACAAACGTTTACCAGAGTACGGTATCTGTAACCAGGATCACACAAGAGGTCATCGGAATATAGCGAAGTGACTGACATTTACCTTAAGGTACTGTTGACAGTCTAAGCTATTGTACGGATATGTTAATTTGATATCAATCTGTTCAAGATTTATCTGGTTAATTCAGACTGACAGAGTGCCCGTGATTTGGTTTAAAAGCAGCCGCGGAATATGAGAATAGTTTACATGAAATTGTAAATAAGGTTAGACTTATCTTTGACAAGGCACGAGTGAATTCATAGAAAACTTAATTTAGTGCGACATCGTCCATCTATCACAAAGTGATAAATGATAAAAATGGCTATCAGGAACTGATAGTTCCTATACTGATCGGGTCAATATAACCTTTTAGGGTTTACTAGTTCAGTGTCAGGAAATCTTGACTATTATTTGACGTTACATATTTTTTGTATCATCGGAACGTCTCGATTAATTAAAAACGTGTACTACCAATGATCGATGAAAACCTATGTTATGTTTCATCACATAAGCTGTTTGTTTGTCTGTGCTGATCAGGGTTAATCCGACAGTATTAAAGCAGTATTGCAATGTATTATTCCTAGTTGACATTTTATTAAGTTATTAGCACGAATGTAATATAATATAATATTTATCATATAACATCAGAGGACTCTAATTATCGTTCAAAATAATTATGTGTGCAAAATAAATAACATTCGACATTTTGCAAAATAGTGAACACGACGTCACAACGACGTTTGTACTATTCTGAAGTATTGCAACAACGATTGCATTGATTGGCTGACGTCGCGTCAGGCTAATTTATATATTCATATAACATTCTTGAAGTGCTAATATTTCAAGCACAGCTTAACTCACTGCTGGGTAGAATGTTATGAGAAAAACGATTTTGCGACGATATTTAGAAGCGATTTATTTGACGTAAACGTAAGTTGTAGCAAAAGTCCACGTTATTTTGAATCATTCCTCTTATTTATTGCTTTAACAATGCGATTACAATTATGTTGAAACGTTGTATGACTTCTAACTCATCATAAAATAAACATGGTGTAATAAATTATATTTGACATTAATAAAAATATATCTAATTTGATATCAGCGATTAAACGTGATGAAAGTTTGAACTTGCAATTTTCGTTTATGATTGTAGGGCGAATAATTGCTCAAAATATTATCTTCATGAGTCGAGGGCTGCGTATGAATTATATAATTGTCCGGCTAAAATATTAACATCTTCAACTTTCTTATTGAATTTTACACCTAAAGTAATTGAATGTTTGCATATTAAAGACTTCAGGTTTTGCGCTCACTTAATCAAGAAGTGGCGTCAACGAATGCACTAGTCTGGAATAAACAAACAATTTGTCAAAGTAAAAGACATGTCGTTGTGCCAACTCCCACAAGTATTCAAAAGGTATAACGGAAAAAAACATTCATCATTTTTTTACGTATCGTAAGCACTTGTTGCAATGGATTGCAAATATGCAAACAAACAATATATCAATTTTTAAAATAGTTCAACTAATGCCTTTGCAAAGGCGGACAGGTCCCTTTTAAGTCGACGATTTTACAGGCTTTGTTGACACAAATCTCGCGATGATGTTGTCATGGGATTGATCGGTTATTTGATCAAAGCTATCGCAGTCTATAATATCATAGTTGATGACAAATGGAAAGTTTGTATCAACAACTGTTATGTGGCTTTTGTTGCTAATGTAGTGCAGTGGGCATTACTTTAACCAATGCAATTAAATGATTCTTAATAAATATAACTTGACAGAAATCATTTATAATCATTAACCATACTTTTTACATTTATTATATTACTAATATTTGTCAGCGTGATAATTTCCACATGCTTTGATTCGTCTTAAACTTATTGCCAACAAAGCATAGATTAAATATGATATATTAGAATGCATCTATTCTGCAAATTGCAGGTGTGATAAGTGCTGTTTTTTCTATTTCATTAAAAGCATTTTTGATGCGTTGTTTAGGACAGATCACACTGACGAAACATTTACAATATAACTTAAACCCCATACACTACACACATATACTGTCTGTGCTATTGTGTGATATGCTTGTTGATATAGAACGAACTTTTAAAGCACGTTTCTTGCTATATGTATATAAAGTGTTATTAAACGAAGATGAATAGTACACAGATGAAATGGCTAGCATGCTTTGAAAGTTACTTGAAATGAGTGTGATTTATCTTCCCCCATAGGGATGTCTGTAAATGAATTCATCGCCGATTAATCATAAGACTTTAGGTAAATTATGTGTTTAAAATGCGGAATTTCAGTCAGTACGCTTTTGAAATATACTCGGAAGAAACAAGTGTGAACAATCTATTTCATCCACAAGAATCACTAAACTTTATTTATAATGTTTACTTCGATATTATATTTTATTTTTCTACCAAAATTAAATGGGTATCAATAAGTTATCTATCTAATTTTGTATTACGAAAACATACATAAACGCATTGAGCTTAATGTTCACCAAATTAAATATGACAAAAATAGGCATGTTTTTCCTTGAGGGTCATTGTTCACAGACATACTTTTAATTTGTTAAACCGTGAACTTATAGATGTTCCATTATCATGATAACTAAGACCTGGATTTGAAGTTCCGTCAGTTACAGTTTTGGTTCTGCCAAAAAACCCAATCTTTGCCGATTTTCTACTTACTTATTGTTGGCACTATTTTGGTGAAAACATTACTGTTGATAAATATTCGATTAATTACTAGGCGTGATGGTTGTATGAGCGAACTCTAATCAAATGAAATGTAGTCATAATTTATCAGAGTGCTAGTTGTTTGTTTGGCGAATGATCTAAACATATCAGTAACTGCACGGTGCCTATGGGGTTCGAATATTTTTTATCAAACAATCTGCTGCCATTATTACATAATTACATTATAAGCGATGTGTACGAAATAACTTGTGGTATAATATTTTCTAGCTAATCTATTAATTAATACTATAGATTAAATAATATGGATCAATGTACTGTCTATGAAGTTATGCTTTAATTATTATTGTGGCGTGCAAAAATACAATAACAAAATGGTATGAGGAAATCAGACAGGGAAGGTAGCACTCAACCTAACCAGCCAGGCGCAGAAACCAGAAACACCACAACACAACCACGCCGAGCAACGCCCACACATACGCCAAATCAACACTCGAAAATCCAAGCCCCCGTCGACAAAATGCAGGATGACCAAATTTCACAAATAAATTATAGAATAGCGGTTGACCTAGTTTAAAATAATAGGCAAGGTAGGAATGGGGCGGGAAATAGTATTGCATATTTCTAGCAACTACACTGAGCAATGTCCACACATAAACCAAAGAAACAATTACAAATCCAAGTCCCCGCCGAAAAATTGCAGGATGACCCAATTTCACAAAGACGGAGAATTAAAGCAACACATAGGCAGTAGAAATGTCATACATGCGACTATGATAAATATATAAATGAACAATTATGAAGATAATGTGACAGTGTGGATTTACGTGATGGTGTATGCATTAAACACGAATGATTGTATTAGCTGCATTTGCTTAAATTTACCACCTTCTACGGTTGTTTCATTTTGTATTTCAGCCTAAATTACTAGTTAACAGCTCAATAATGTGATCATTTTGCCTAGCCTAATATTAATAGTATCAGTATTTTTGGCAAAAGTCACATTCCATTGTGCATCATCAATGCCACAATTGTTTAAGGCAAATAGTTAACCAAATCAGGGATTGATTTGAACCAGTAATCACCAATACCTTCGTCGTAGTCGTGTATACTAGTTTCACCCATGGCTTGCAGAAATGTAGTGAGTGCAAGTTCGTTGCGTATGGCGGTCTCATGCTGCTGCATACGATGTACTATGCATACAATCAGATAAACACCAACGTATGAGTCATGTGCAGTAATGACATCACCATGCTTCTATCATAGTGTGTCATATACGTATAGTTGCACATCATGTTCAATACCAGACGCATAAATAACATATATCTTTCTTGGAATTGTAATTTTTTTCCGATCATTTATTTAAACTACATAGACATCAGCACGTTCTGAACACGTTTGAGATTGCAATCTTTAGTGGTTTCGGAATGTCTACTTGATTATATGTCATTTAAAGTGCACCCTTTGCTATTAAGTTAAATGTTCCACTTCGTTGTTTTACATGTGTGTCATGGCAAAAATGTCGATACTGAGAAGTGTATTGTTAAGTGAAGAATATATTATTCATTTTGTACGCCTTTTAACCATGTGATTCTAGTGGACATTCACTAATAATAGTTAAAGGTATTTTATAATAATAACATAACGCAAGCAATGAACTCTTTTTTTCACAGTCAACTTTAAAATCATTTAGCCCAAGTGTGCAGTGTCTTTGCATTTGCATTCACACACCACATCAAAACTCGGGTATGTCCAGTAGCAGTTTGTATATACAATCTTGAATTGAATATAATTGCAAAATGCGTTGTTGGAAATTGTTAAACTTTAATTCATAATCGTACATACAAATCCCAATCCGTCTGCCTAGCATATAACACAATTTCAAAACTTACCTTTTTAAAGAGAACATTTTGTTCATAACGATATATCATACGAATGTATCATTTGTCTAGCCTTTCAAACCCTTGAAACACTTCTATAACACATGAACCCTCGGGAAATATAACCCACGCATACCAAATATAGTAAAAAATAAACAACAAAACAACTCACCAAAACTATGCAAATTTTGTTATTTATAGTGTTTAAAGGTTATTTTTCATAAATTTGATATTGAGGAATTTGATGAATGTTTTGCGACAATATGTGTGTATAGTGTATACTAAATGAAATAAGAAACGAAATGAATTCGTTGTTGTTATATCTTCGTTTCATTGTAATTAGACAAAATCTCTGTACTATCGTCGGAACCCACATCTGATCTATTACGTTATACGACATGCTATATTGCCCATCTGGTAATTGGCTAGAGAAATATCTTAACGTTATAAATCCGTTGTGCAATTTCATTTATACGCTATTCCCCGGTCAAAATATTGGCCCACAGGGGTGGCCCCGTTTGGCCCCTATGGGACCGAATGCATTGAAAATTTTAACTTAAGCTCGTCCGGAAAAGTCGGGAATTCTTGCCTATTTTCAGCGCATTTGGACGAAAACAAACCGTTGATGCAGTACCCAACCCGTTTTCGTCCTGTATATAGAGGCCCTATGGTGCAACTTCCGGTTCTTCGATCAACGTCCGACTTTTTCGTTGTTTTTATGTTGGGCTACTCAAGGGAGGCATTCATGCAAAATTTCAGCGCAATCCATCCATAAATACGCGTTTTATACGCTATTCCCCGGTCAAAATATTGGCCCACAGGGGTGGCCCCGTTTGGCCCCTATGGGACCGCATGCGCTGCAATTTGTAACTTAAGCTAGTCCAGTTAAGTCGGGAATTTTAGCCAATTTCAGCGCATCGGACGAAAAGTTTTTTTTATTGAAGCCAGTTACTGTCAAAAATATTTTTGACAATCTTATCACGATTTAGTGCTTAAGTTCAAAGATGTAGAAAATGGGATGATAGTTCAAAACAAGTTCGTCATGTTTATTTATTATTGGTTTTAATAGGCTTGTATATCATTTAAATTTGATTTTGTGCCGGATTATTTTATACTGGTTGCGTTGCTATAGGTTTGCTGTATGATGTTTTGTATAATAAGTAAAAAGTATGTTGAGTAAAAAACGCAAGATCTTGTTTAATATTCTAAAGAATAGACCTACTCCAGATCTCCGCTAATCTGTAGGTACAAATAAAGTTTTACCGTTATAATCCTTTTGAGGCTTGAATATTCAAATCTGAACAATAGAGTGGGGGTCAGTTGTGTTTGCATATGAATACAAAACCAGTCTAACTAGGCCAGATTTGTTTGTACCTACATGTAAATTAAGGGAAAAACCACCTTGCACAGAGTTCCGGATATCAACTATTGAATTTCAAAAAAAACATACTAAAGTCTGACGTTTCAAATCCAACTGTTTGATATAATTAATCATCATGCAGACATAATTATAATAGTGCGCCGGCAAACCAACTCATCCTTACTTGTAAGGTGTGTCATGTCTCGAATTACCTTAAGGCATTAAGATAGTAATCTTTTAATTAATCGTGTACACAACGCATGATTGATGCAATGCAACTATGATACAGCGTTAAATGATCAAGAGAATTTAGCAACTCTTATGCGATACACAATACTGTATTTAGCTTATAAATATATTCATGAAAATTAAAAAGATGTCATTTAGTTTCCGACAGTTTCATGATTGTGAAAAGGTCATACAAAATGAGGTAGATTAATTTACATTGTCATATAATGATGATGTTGCATAATCATGAATTATTAATAAGCTAGTGTAACCGACACTTGTAAGATGCAATATATAGGGGAGCAATTCGATAGTTTGCACGATTTCGTTTTAGCAGAACTGTATCTAATTTTATTTCACTTTTATATTTTTCGTTTGATGCTACACTAAAATTGCAATAACATTGAAAGCAGATACAGAATGATGATTCTGCTATTCAAATTATCAGAATGGAAATCAAACATATTGTTATTGCTTGATCCGTGTATGTCATTTGCGTGTATGACGAGGCGATACTGCCGTTTCTGTACAGTTTTCAATTTTTTATTAAAAAATTTAAACAAACATTGTTTTACCAATATCAAAATTGCGATTGTACATAATATCATCGTTATCATTGTAATTACTAGTTAATATCCATAAGAAACAATCAACTGATCATTCCGGATGCTTTTAATTATATACATGTACTAATTTGTAAGTGCATGGGTTAGTTTTAAGTTGAGTTAGAAAAACTAGTATTATGTTTACATATGCCATAGACATGCTGAGTTAGTATAGTAGTTGCTAAATTGTTGATTGAAATCATGAAAAGAGACGGGTTCAACGCCCTGTGACCGAATGTTATCCAACTTTGTATTGAAGATACGTAGAACAATATCGCACCTGGTACGTAGTAAAAAAGTGCTTAACACGAACTTGAAAACTCGTTACTTCTATACTTTGCTAACACCGAGTGCCACAGCAAGACGCCAATCTATGTTAAAATGATAATTTATTCATGTTTAAATATGGCCGTTCCCTCTTCAGATTCACTATTTGACAGACTATATAAGCAGTGTTGTATTTAATCATTTAGCAGTCATTTTCTTCTAGTATTATTATACCCATACTTATACATCAGTGGTTAGTTGAAATGTTTGCTTAACTCCGTCTGAATTCAAATAAAGTGACAACACCATCAAGTTAGAACTCAAATACAAGATGATCCTAAATTAAATCTTGCAGTGCAGCGTGGCGTAAAACTGAGAGATAATTTAAATGAGATTGGTGACACCGTGTCTTCCACACCGCCACTGCCACTTGTGATGTATTACTACATGCCTGCGTTGAATCCATGCCTGATTGCTATTTATACGCTTACAGAAAATGCAAATTTAATTTGCTTTCGTCTTCCGGTTTTACGCGGCATGTTATTCATTTCAATGCATGTTTGAATTTTGTAAACCTCTGAAAATTCAAATCGGCGTTAATCAATTAAAATTTAGTTATAAAAAAGTTTGTGCGCAGGTAAAGGATTGAATTTACTTAATTCTGTTTTCAAATCTGAACGTAAACTATGTTTAGTCTAAGTCTGGTTTGTGTCAGCAATAATAATTGTTATCGATAATATTTAGTCCTTGTGGCTTTGCGTGTGAAGATGTGCATATGTGAAAGTTTGTACTAGAGCCTGAAAAGGAATCAGGAAAGCGGAGATCGGGATCGAAACTTAGCAGGAACAAATCAAATTGCACCATGTACCACACTCCACAGTTGTTCCATTTTTTGTATTTCTGTCTAAACTTACTACTAGTAGGCTGTTTAACAGCTTAATATGGTGACCATTTTTCCTAACCGAATATTAATTGTATCAGTCACTTATGACGAAAGTCACATTCCATTGTGTACCATCCATGGAGTAATTGTATGTATTTTTGTCTGATTCTAATTCATAAGTCATTTAATGTTTAATATTTTACATAAGCATGGATTGATTATAAACCAGTATAGTTATGATATTTCTCAGGTAATCACCAATGCCATCTTCGAAGTCGTACATGGGCCCATTGCTTACAGGTCGTTAATTACTAATTAAATCAGATACAAAGGAACTTTGTGTAATAGTATCTCGTGTATGTTGGTATTTTTGTGTTCCGTACGATGTGCGATAAATACAATCAGATAAACAACAACATATGAGTCATGTGCAGCAATGACATCACTATGCATCTATCATAGTGTGTCACATACATATAGTTGCACTTCATGTTCAATACCAGACACATAAATAACAGTCATCTTTCTTGGAATCGCACAATTGTCCGATTAATTATTTACATGACATATATATCAGCACGGCCTGAACACGTATTGGTTTGTCATCGTGGATGTTTTTAAAAATGATATTGATTTATATGTCCTCTTTGAAGTACATCCACTCCTGACGGCGATGTTCTACTCTGATAAATGCTTTTAAAACTAATTTCAGTTCTGAGATGAATTACAATATGACAGTGTTCCACTTCGCTATCTTGCATGTGTTTCAAGGTCAACATGTTAATACTGGGGAGTGTTTAGTGTAGTGAAGAATTTATTATTTATTTTGTATGCCTTTTAACCATTTCGGTAGACATTTACTAATTATAACTAATTTAAAAGATGTTTCATAATAATAACATAGCACAAACAATGAACTCATTGTAACCCAGTCATCTTTTAAATCATATAGCCCAAGTGTGCAGTTTCTTTGCATTTGCATTCATACACCACATCAAACTCTGGCATGACCTGTAGCAGTTTGTGTATATCATTTTGAATTGAATATGATTGCAAAATGCGTATTTGTTGGAAATCGTTAAAACTTTTTTCATAATCGTACATACAAATCATAATCCGTCTGGCGCATATAATACAATTTAAAAACTTACTTTTTAATGAAATATTTTTGTTCATAACGATCTATCATACGAGTTTACCATTTATCTAGCCTTTCAAACCCTTGAATACGCACTTTTATAACACATGAACCCTCTAGAAATATAACCCACGCATACTAAATAAAGTAAAAAAGTAACAACTCACCAACATAAGCAAATTTTGTTATTTATAAAGTTTGGTCGGATATTTTTTGACACATTTGATATTGAGGTGTCTGATGATTTTTTTGTCGTAAAATGTGTGTGTGGTGTGTACTTTATTAAATTAGCAACGCAACCAATTTATTGTTGTTATACCGACTTTTTATTGTAATTAGGCAACATGACTTGTTTAATATCGTCGGAACCCACATCTGATCTATTATGTTATACAACATGCCCACTCTGGTAATTGGCTGGAGAAATATCTTAAACGTTATAAATAAATGGTGCAATTTCATTGGTTTCCGCGGGAATTCCTGTGCGGGAGCTAATCAAATGAAATTATATGTTAAATACAAAAATTATACTTCCAAAATGGCAGACTCCGTGAACGAATATTTTGACGTTACGCGTAAAAGATAGTAAATTCTATTTAAAGTAACAAGTATTGATTACTCTCTAAATGAATCTAGTATTTCTTTGAAAATCGATTAAAGGGAGCGATTTCATAGGACACAAGTCTATGAGGAGTTAATTCCCTTCGTGAAGTAAAAAGAGAAATTGTCAGCTGATATTATCACGGTATCAAGTATATACGAGCGTACAGTAGGTATCCGACAATGTTACGGTACCACAGTAATGGCAATTATTCAAGTGTAATGAGTTTGTCCCATTGGTTAGTTTTGTTTGTTACCTTTGACGTCCCTATTATATTGTTTAGTTTTGATAAGACCGATCTTAGTTGGTTGGTAGTGGTACACGGTCACGGTACCCTTTTCTGTAACTGCATATTTAAAATAAACTCCATGAATATGATATTTTTTTATTATAGCCAGTTACTGTCAAAAATATTTTTGACAATCTTATCACGATTTAGTGCTTTTAAAAGTTCAAAGATGTAGAAAATGGGATAATAGTTCAAAACAAGTTCGTCATATTTATTTAATATGTTTTTATATGCTTGTATAACATTTGAATTTGATTTTGTCCCGAATTATTGTATTCTGGTTGCGTTGCCATAGGTTCGCTGTATGATGTTTTGAATAATAAGTCAAATGTATGTTTAGTAAAAACCGCCAGATCTCGCTTCATATTCTAAAGAATTGAATTTCAAAAATACATATTACATTGTAAAGTCTTACGTTTCAAATCCAACTGTTTGATACTATTAATTATAATACAGACGTAAGTTTAATAGTGCAGCGGCAAACCAGCGCATCCATACTTGAAAGGTACGTCATGTCTCAAATTACTTTAATTTATTAAGACATTAATCATTTTTTTAATCGTATAAACAACACATGATAGATGCAATGCAACTATGATACAGCGTTAAATGGTCATGCAACATTTAGCAATTCTAATGAGATATGCAATAACGCATCAAGCTTATAAATATTTTCATGAAAATGAAAAAAATGAAAAAATATGTCATTAAGTTTCCTACAGTTTCATGATTGTGAAAAGTCATACGAAATGAGGTTGATTAATGATTAATTGTCATATAATGATGATGTTGCACAATCATAAAATTATTATTAAGCTATTGTAATCGACACTTATAAGAGGCAATATATGTGAGCAATTCAATAGTTTGCACGACTTGGTTTTAAAATAGCATACATGCATCTGATTATTTTACATCTTTATTTCTCGTATGATACTAAATGAGAATTGCAATAACATTGAAAGCAGATACCGAATGATGATTCGGCTATTCAAATTATCAGAATGCAAATCAAACATATTGTTATTGCTCAATTCGTGTATGTCATTTGCGTGTATGACGAGGCGATACTACCGTTTCTGTACAGCTTTGAATTTTCATTTAAAAATGTAAACATTGTTTACCAATATCAAAATTGCGATTTTACATAATATGTAATTATTAGTTAATATCCGTATAAAACAATAAACAGATCATTTAGAAAGCTTTTTAAAAAAACTATCTATAAACATTGGAGTTAGTTACTAATTTATTAGTGCTTGTGTTAATTAAAGGTTGATTGAAAAAAAACTAGTATTATGTTTACATATGTCATAGACATGATGAGTTAGTATACCAGTTGTTAAATTGTTGTTTGAAATCATGAACAGAGACGGGTTGAACGCCTTGTGGCCGAATGTTATCCAACTTTGTATTGAAGATACGTAGAACAATATCGCACCTGGTACGTAGTAAAAAAGTGCTTAACACGAACTTGAACACTCGTTACTTGTATGTATTGCTCTCATTGAGTGCCACAGCTAGACGCCAATCTATGTTAAAATGATAATTTATTCATGTTTAAATATGGCCGTTCCCTCTTCAGATTTGCTATTTGACAGACTATGTAAGCAGTGTTGTATTTAATGATTTAGCAGTCACTTTCTTCTAGTATTATTATACCTATACTGATGCACCCATATATTTTCCTCTTATTTATTGCCTTAACAATGCGGTTACAATTATGTTGAAACATTGTAAGACTTCTTACTCATCATAAAATAGAGTTGTTTGTAAACATGGGGTAATATATATTTGACATTAATAAAAATATATCTAATTTGATATGATCGATTAAACGTTATGAGAGTTTAAACTTGCAATTTTCGTTTATGATTGTAGGGCGAATAATTGCTCAAAATATTATCTTTATGTGTGGAGGGCTTCGTATGAATGATATATTTGTCCGGCTAAAATATTAACATCTTCAACTTTCTTTGTGAAATTTACACCTTAAGTTATTGAGTGTTTGCATATTACAGACTTCCGGTTTTGTGCTCACCTTAGCAAGAAGTGGCGTCAACGAATGCACTAGTCTAGAATAAACAAACAATTTGTCAAAGTAAAACACATGTCGTTGTACCAACTCCCGCAAGTATTCAAAAGGTATAACGGAAAAACACATTCATCATTTTTTTACGTATCGTAGGTACTTGTTGCAATGGATTGCAAATATGCAAACAAACAATATATCAATTTTTAAATAGTTCAACTAGTGCCTTTGCAAAGGCGGACAGGTCCCTTTTAAGTCGACGATTTTACAGGCTTTGTTGACACAAATCTCGTGATGATGTTGTTATGGGATTGATCGGTTATTTAATCAAAGCTATCGCAGTCTATAATATCATTGTTGATGACAAATGGAAAGTTTGTATCAACAACTGTTATGTGGCTTTGTTGCTAATGTAGTGCAGTGGGCATTACTTCAGCCTATGCAATTAAATTATCTTTAATAAATATAACGTGACTGAACTCGTTAATAATCATTAACCTTTCTTTCTAAATTAATTATGTTACTTATATTTGTCAGCATGATAATTCCCACATGCTTTGATTCGTATTAAACTAATTGCCAACAAAGCAAAGATTAAATATGATATATTAGTATGCAACTATTCTACAAACTGCCGACGTGATTATTTTTTTTCTATTTCATTAAAGCATTTTTGGTGGGTTGTTTAGGACAGATCTCACTGACGAAACATTTACAACATGACTTAAACCCCAAACACTAAACACAAATACTGTCTGTGCTACTGTGTGATATTCCAGTTGGTTGATAGAGAACGAACTTCTAGCTAAATGTAAATAAAGTGTTATAAAACGAAGATGGATAATACACAGGTGAAATGGCTAGCATGCTGTGAAAGTTACTTGATATGAGTGTGATTTATCTTCCCCCATAGGGATGTCTGTAAATGAATTCATCGCCGATTAATCATAAGACTTTAGGTAAATTATGTCTTTGAAATGAGGAATTTCAGTCTGTATGCTTTTGAAATATACTCGGAAGAAACTAGTGTGAACAATCTATTTCATCCACAAGAATCACTGAACTTTATTTATAATGTTTACTTCGATACTTTATTTTTCTACCAAAATTAAATGGGTATCAATACGTTATCTATCTAATTTGTATTACGAATACATACATAAACGCCTTTAGCTTAATGTTCATCAAATTAAATATGACAAAAATAGGCATGTTTTTCCTTGAGGGTCATTGCTCAGAAACATACTTTTAATTTGTTAAACCGTGAACTTATAGATGTTCCATTATCATGATAACTAATACCTGGATTTGAAGTTCCGTCAGTAACAGTTTTGGTTCTACCAAAAACCCAATCTTTGCCGATTTTCTACTTACTTAATGTTGGCACTATTTTTGGTGAAAATATTACTGTTGATAAATATTCGATTAATTAATGGGCTTGATGATTGTATAAGCGAACTCTAATCAAATTAAATGTAGTAATGATGTATCAGAGTGCTAGTTGTTTGTTTGGCGAATGATCTAAACATATCAGCCACTGCACAGTGCCTCTGGGGTTCGAATATTTTTTATCAAACAATCTGCTGTCATTATTACATAATTAAATTATAAGCGATGTGTACGAAATAACTTGTGGTATGATATTTTCTAACTAATCTATTATGTTTAATCATTCTACATTATGATTAAATCATATGGATCAATGTACTGTCTATGAAGTTATGCTTTAATTATTATGGCATGCAAAAATACAATAACAAAAAGGTATGAGGAAATTAGACAGGGAAGGTAGCACTCAACCTAACCAGCCAGGCGCAGAAACACAACAACACAACCACATCGAGCAACGCCCACACATACATACGCCAAACCAACACTCGAAAATCCAAGCCCCCGTCGACAAAATGCAGGATGGCCAAATTTCACAAATAAATTATTGAATAGCGGTTGACCTAGTTTAAAATAATAGGCAAGGTAGGAACGGGGCGGGAAATGATATTGCATATTTCTAGCAACTACACTGAGCAATTTTCACACATAAGCCAAAGAAACAATTAAAAATCCAAGTCCCCGCCGAAAAATTGCAGGATGAGCCAATTTCACAAAGACGGAGAATTAAACCAACACAGAGGCAGCAGAAAAGTCATACATGCGACTATGATAAATATATGAATGAACATTAATGAAAATGTATGACAGTGTGGATTTATGTGATGGTGTATGCATTAAACACGAATGATTGTATCAGTTGCATTTGCTTAAATTAAATTACATTATTTACCACCTTCCACGGTTGTTTCATTTTGTATTTCTGCCTAAATTACTAGTTAACAGCTCAATAATGTGATCATTTTGCCTGACCTAATATTAATAGTATCAGTATTTTTGGCAAAAGTCACATTCCATTGTGCATCATCAATGCCACAATTGTTTAAGGCAAATAGTTCACCAAATCAGGGATAGATTTGAACCAGTAATCACCAATACATTCGTCGTAGTCGTGCATACTAGTTTCACCCATGGCTTGCAGAAACGTAGTGAGTGCAAGTTTGTTGTTAATGGCGGTCTACGATGTTCTATGCATACAATCAGATAATCACCAACGCATGAGTCATGTGCAGTAATGACATCGTCATGCGTCTATCATAGTGTGTCGTATACGTATAGTTGCACATCATGTCCAATACCAGACGCATAAATAACATACATCTTTCTTGGAATCGTAATTTTTTTCCGATCATTTATTTAAACTACATAGACATCAGCACGTTCTGAACACGTTTGAGATTGCAATCTTTGGTGGTTTCGGAATGTTTACTTGATTATATGTCATTTGAAGTGCACCCTATGCTATTAAGTTAAATGTTCCACTTCGTTGTTTTACATGTGTGTCATATCCAAAATGTCGATACTGGGAAGTGTATTGTTAAGTGAAGAATATATTATTCATTTTGTACGCCTTTTAACCATGTGATTTCAGTAGACATTCACTAATAATAGCTAAAGGTATTTTATAATAGTAACATAACGCAAGCAATGAACTCTTTTTTTTCACAGTCAACTTCGGTCGGCAGCTGATAGTATCACGGTACTTAAAGTATAATATTATACAGTAGGTATCCGACAATATAACTGTACCACAGTAATGGCAATTATTCATTGACAAGTGTAATGTCCCATTGATTAGTTTTGTTCGTTACTTTTGAAGTCCCTATTATATTTTTTGTTCGGATAAGAACGATCTTGGTACAAGGTTGGTAGTGGTACCAATTGCCACAGTCAAGCTACCTTTTTCTGTCTCCATATTTTGAAAATAAACTCCATGAATATGGTTATTTATTAAGTTTTTAAGAATACTGGTATATAGGCCCTATGGTACAACTTCCGGTTCTTCCATCAACATCCGGTTTTTTATGTTGGGCTACTCAAGGGAGGCATTCATCCAAAGTTTCAAGGCAATCCATCCATAAATACGCGTTTTATACGCTATTCCCCGGTAAAACCGTTGATGCAGTACTAAACCCGTGTTCGCACTGTATATAGAGGCCATATGGTGCAACTTCCGGTTCTTCGATTAACATCCGCGGGGTTGTTTTTTTGTTTTTGTTTTTATTTTGAGCTACTCAAGGGAGGCATTCATGCAACATTTCAGCGCAATCCATTCATAAATACGCGTTTTATACGCTATTCCCCGGTCAAAATATTGGCCCACAGGGATGGCCCCGTTTGGCCCCTATGGGGCCGAATGCGGTGAAATTTTAACTTAAGCTAGTCCAGTAAAGTCGGGAATTTTTGCCAATTTTCAGCGCATTCGGACGAAAAAAACCGTTGATGCAGTACCAAACCCGTTTTCGCACTGAATACTAGTTACTGTAGTAACATTTTATTATAGCCAGTTACTGTCAAAATATTTTTAACAATCTTATCACGATTTAGTGCTTAAGTTCAAAGATCTAGAAAATGGGATGATAGTTCAAAACAAGTTCATCATGTTTATTTAATTTTGGTTTTAATATGCTTGTTTATCATTTGAATTTGATTTTGTGCCGGATTATTTTATACTGGTTGAGTTGCTATAGGGTCGCTGTATGATGTTTTGTATAAGAAGTCAAATGTATGTTTAGTAAAAACCGCCAGATCTCGCTTAATATTCTAAAGAATTTAATTTCAAACATCCATACTTACGTTTGAAATTCAACTGTTTAATATTATTAATCGATAATGCAGACATAATTATAATAGCGCGGCTTCAAGCCAGCTCATCCTTACTTGTAAGGTATGTCATGTCTCGAATAACCTTAAGGCATTAAGATAATAATCGTTTAATTAATCGTATACACAACACATGATTGATGCAATGCAACTATGATACAGCGTTAAATGATCAAGAGACATTTAGCAAATCTAACGCGATACGCAATACCGTATTTAGCTAATAAATATATTCATGAAATTTAAAAAGTTGTCACTAAGTTTCCTACAGTTTCATGAGTGTGAAAAGATCATACGAAATGAGGTAGATTAATGATTAATTGTCATATAATGATGATGTTGCTCAATCTTAAATTATTCATAAGCTATTGTAATCGACACTTACAAGAGGCAATATATGTGAGCAATTCAATAGTTTGCACGATTTGGTTTTTAAATAGCATAAATGCATCTGATTATTTTACATCTTTATTTCTAGTATGATACTACATGAGAATTGCAATAACATTGAAAGCAGATACAGAATGATGATTCTGCTATTCAAATTATCAGAATGGAAATCAAACATATTGTTATTGATCAATTCGTGTATGTCGTTTTTGTGGTTGACTAGGCGATACCGGCGTTTCTGTACAGCTTTGAATTTTCATTTAAAAATGTAAACATTGTTTACCAATATCAAAATTGCGATTTTACATAATATGATTATGTAATTATTAGTTTTTATCCGTATGAAACAATAAACAGATCATTTAGAAAGCTTTTAAAAAAACTATCTATAAACATCGGAGTTAGTTACTAATTTATTAGTGCTTGTGTTAATTTAAGATTGATTGAAAAAAACTAGTATTATGTTTACATATGCCATAGACATGATGAGTTAGTATACTAGTTGTTAAATTGTTGTTTGAAATCATGAACAGAGACGGGTTGAACGCCTTGTGGCCGAATGTTACCCAACGTTTTTATTGAAGATACGTAGTACAAGATTGCACCTGGTACGTAGTTAAAAAGTGCTTAACAAGAACGTGAAAACTCGTTATTTCTACACATTGCTCTCACTGAGTGTCACAGCAAGACGCCAATCTATTTTAGGTCCAGCTTATTGAACGTTGTGTCTGTGATAGTAATGATCATTTAGCCATGTTTAAATATGCCAATTCTCTCTTCAGATTTACTATTTGACAGACAATATAAACAGTGTTGTATTTAAGAATTTAACAGATGAACGATGGGAGCAGCACTAAGGTTCATGTATAAAGCACTTAAATCAGCGTTTCCATGGCAACCATGTGGCTACATCTTTGTATTTCTAACTGTATACGATAATACCTTTTTAACGAATAAACATATTTTAATGAAACTTGGTATATTACCACACAATATCACAGCAATGATGAAAATATACACATCGATTGCAAAAGTTTGATATCAAGGTCACAGTCAGAGGTCAAAGGTCAATTTTGACTTTATTCTGGATATATCAGAATTTTTTCATGATTATACTCGTGCAATGAAACCTATTCTTTTGAAGTGATGATTTGTATGTCTCTGTACACAGTGATTGTCATATAGATGCGTTTTCGTATTTAAAGTGCATTGGTAGAGATCAAATTTCACATTTTTAAAAGCATTAAAGGTCAAATATTCACTTTTTATGATTTCTGGTTAATCTATTTAAAATGTTTTGTTTTGATTCCGATGATTTTAAATCACATATAAAATACACTTAAATACAATTAATGCAAGTAAAATAGAACATCCTGATCGAAATCGCAGTTTAAGATCTGAAGAAAAAATACATTTATTTACAAAATTAGTGGGTGGGGTAAAAAAATAAAGAATATTCATATTTATTCAAATAGGGGACCACCCAGAGACGTCACAAAGTCTTGTCATAATCGGTTGTCGGCTGATTATCAATCCAGTTATTGACTGTTAGGCAATTTATCATCACGTATCCATGGGGTATCAACTTATTACATATACATGGCTAAATGAACATCATCGGGTAGTAAAGGGTCAGGAGAAAACCGAACGAGACATTGCAAAGGACATTCAACCATGAATTCAAAGTCATGGGGAAAGAGTTTCGGAGAAATTGAAAAATTGCAACAGGCGGAAAACATTGTCAGCAAGCACGAACATGATAATATTATTATGATTATTGTTAATCGGGGCTAATTAGGACACATGAAGTGAGTCTCATTTAACTCTAATTTCTAACCTCCTTTAATTGTTAGACCGTTTATCACCATCAACGTCAAACTGTAAAGTAAACAACAACACAAAAAGCATTAAAATACCGTACAAGACACGAACTACCAGATGGAACAAAGCAAGGATTTTACAGTATACTGTTTATAGACAAAGTCCTGAACAAAGAAACAGAAATGCTTTAACTGTCAAATAATGATAATTTGTACACGTGTATGCACGTGTTTATAATATGATACTCTTTTCTGTTGCAAACGGGTGATTTTCTGATGATTCTATGATAAGTACATATAAGTGGTATTCTAACTTTTTGAAAACAACATTGAGATGGGAGAAAGAGAAACAAATCACAGCCATTCCTAGTTTTGCACATGCGCATAACAATAAAAGAAAACAACAACAATTAAAGGCGCGAACGTGAAAACCAACACACACAATGATTCTACTATGGAACACTTATCTTCCTTAACTACAAGCTGTAGTAAAACAACCACTAGCGACCTATGGGTAGCCAGTTCATTAATAAACATATTCTTATCGACTATATGGTAAACAGTTATTGTCATAATAAATATTACTAATAATACATATAATTACAGTTCACAACAGATGTGTCTAAAACAAGCATGAACAAGGGACGTGAATTGGAAGCATGCAAACGAAGCAGTTAGGGTGTTTCATAATACATGTCCCCATTACAAACGAATGACAAGAGTATGTACTTGAGATCATCTGATATCTTCATATACCAATGGAAAGTCAACATTTCAAAATTTTCTCATGACATTGGTTTGTAGTTGGGACATATATTATGAAACACCATGTACAAACAACATAAAAATAAAACATGCGGACTTACTTGATACAAATTGTCACCCGTTTTTGAAAATGGTGCCAATGTCCGTTCTACATAGAATTCCGTAAGTATAACACCAAAGTCAGTTTCCATGGAGTTTTCTATGAGTAAATCCATTACGTCATATTTGGACATGTTGGTGACGATTTGCTGTGAAATAAACCTCATTGCTATGGAGAAGCAAACTTCCAGACTATTTATCATTATTTAGCACGGAGATTTATAGCTTTAAGTTGTTTTAAGTTGTTGTGCGCACGTTGTAGTCATGTACAAAGTACTTGGGACGATGCCCATAGTTTTTATTACGGTCAGGGAAAGCCTTTTATCGACGTATTTCCTCCGCAGTTCCTTCTCGAAAAAAAGAAGTGGCCTGAGCCTTGCTAAATTCCAAATTTGACCTCTAACATGATCTTG
Organism: Spisula subtruncata; assembly: GCA_963678985.1. Taxonomy (NCBI): domain Eukaryota; kingdom Metazoa; phylum Mollusca; class Bivalvia; order Venerida; family Mactridae; genus Spisula; species Spisula subtruncata. Next base: position 33,850,011 of record OY787666.1, on the reverse strand, counting down.
ACATCACGGTTGACAAAGGAACATATTTTTACAAATATTGAAACAAGTTCACATTTGTTAATAGTCAACTTCATCATTAAATATCATTAATAAAAAAATTCAAATCGTGTCATCTTTGGAACGATTTTCGTTTATTTTATATTGGGTTGTATATCATTTGAATTTGATTTTGTCCCGTATTATTTTATACTGGTTGCCATGCTATAAGTTCGATGTATGACGTTTTGTATAATAAGTAAAAAAGTATGTTGAGTACAAAACGCGATATTTCGCTTAATATTTTAAAGAATTGAATTTCAAACATACACACTTACTTTGAAATCCAACTGTTTATAATGCAGACGTAATTACAATAGTGCGGCGGCGAACCAGCTCATCCTTACTTGTAAGGTATGTCATGTCTCGAATAACCTTAAGGCATTAAGATAATAATCGTTTAATTAATCGTATACACAACACATGATTGATGCAATGCAACTATGATACAGTGTTAAATGATCAAGAGAATTTAGCAACTCTTATGCGATACACAATACCGTATTTAGCTTATAAATATATTCATGAAAATTAAAAAGATGTCATTTAGTTTCCTACAGTTTCATGATTGTGAAAAGGTCATACGAAATGAGGCTGATTAATGATCCATTGTCATGTAATGATGATGTTGCAGAATTATTAATTATCAATAAGCTTGTGTCACCGACACTTGTAATAAACACTATATGGGAGCAATTCGCTTTTGTTTTAGCAGAACTGTATCTTATTATAGTTCACTGTTTTATTTCTCGTTTGATGCTACATGAGAATTGCAATAACATTGAAAGCAGATATGCCAAAAATGTTTTTAAAATTCGCTGCCCCGCCTACCCAACTATTGGTTACTATGGCGACAGATTAAATGTCTTTCTGACATTCTTTTAGAAAATATTTTTACCGATACTCTTCAAAAGGGTTTGAAGTTTTTCTACGGCAAATTTTGTGATAATAAATGCCTAAATAAAAAAGTTATGACAAAAGTCTACGTAATTCTGGTACACCCCTCGTAAACTGATGCTACTATTCAAATTGAAAGAATGGAAATCAAACATATTGTTATAGCTTAATGCATGTATGTCTTGTGCGTGGATGACTAGGCGATACCGGCGTTTCTGTACAGATTTGAATTTTCATTAAAAAATGTAAACATTGTTTACCAATATCAAAATTGCGATTTTACATAATATGATTATGTAATTATTAGTTAATATCCGTATGAAACAATAAACAGATCATTTAGAAAGCTTTTTAAAAAATACTATCTATAAACATCGGAGTTAGTTACTAATTTATTAGTGCCTGTGTTTATTTAAGGTTGAGTGACAAAAAAACTAGTATTATGTTTACATATGTCATAGACATGCTGATTTAGTATACTAGTTGTTAAATTGTTGTTTGAAATCATTGAAAGAGACTGGTTCAACGCCCTGTGTCCGAATGTTATCAAACTTTGTATTGAAGATACGTAGTACAATATCGCACCTGGTACGTAGTTAAAAAGTGCTTAACAAGAACGTGAAAACTCGTTACTTCTATACATTGCTCTCACTGAGTGCCACAGCATGACGCCAATCTATTTTAGGGCCAGTTAATGGTACATTGCGTCCGAATTGTAATGATCATTTATTCATTTTTAGATATGATCATTCTCTCTTCAGATTTACTATTTGACAGACTATATAAACAGTGTTGTATTTCAGAATTTAACAGTAAAATTCTTCAAGTATTAGTATACCCATCATCTTACATCAGTGGTTAGTTAAATTCACAGACTAACATGTTTCGGAAGAACAACATCGCTTGTTGAACGAACGAGAAGGCATTATACCAAATATAGTCGGTCATAAGGCAAATACAAATGCCTTGATAACGAGAGGTATAACTTTTATTTACACAAGTGGTCACTTTATAAGAAATTTATATTTTGCGAGCAAAGTGTGCACTTTTATATTCCGGTTTTGTTTGTTTGGATTCAATTAAGATCAACATTGCCTAACTACGTATTATGCTGCATTTAATGGTCAACCGTTACTAATTTGCTCGTTAGCAAACAGCGTAGACGACACGAATGCTGGAGGGGAAACATATCAAGTTCATGTCTATGAAAATTGCCGTTGTTTCTTAACCAATTTCCACCGATTAAGTTATCCTTCTGAATTGTATACTGAGTTCCAAAAGTTCTGCATCTTAATTCAAAGTTCTTTTTTTTTGAAAAGTTAACTTAAAAGAACTTTTTAGGAACACTGTCCGTTTGCGTACCCTTAGTGTTTATGTTGAACCTATTTCCGTTGGATTTCGTCACGCTTGAATGATCACACAATCACAAATGGTAAAAACGTCTATTCAAGCACGCATAATTTGGGTTCTTCATTTTTTACTTTAATTTCACTTCCAATTTACTTGCATCGTGTCTGTGTAACGAAAAAACACAATAAGTTAGTCAAATAAGTTAGAAATGTACGCTTAATTTGATTGCAAAAATTGATAATTGTAAGCGATTCGTGTATATAAGACGCTAGAAGCTGGTGTTTCACTAAAAATACATTGTGTCGAATTAAATTGACATGTCTCTATCATAATAAGATTGTTGTATCATCTCCATCCGAAAAAAACTGTATATGACGTACCACGTGACAACAGGTCAAGGGTCAATGCCGCTGACATAGACAGGTAATGCTGCTATATTTTTGCACCAAGAACAACGGCATTGTTGTTGCTTAATTGTAGTCCACCCAACATTAAAATTATGGGAAACTTGCTTTATTGTTGCGTTTGTTATGTCAAAGCGGATGTTTCTTAAAATCTGGCCTGTTGTACAGACTCTATTGCAACATCATTAATTGTCTGTGGTCAAAGAGAGGTAATTTTCGGTATTTATTACCTCCCTTCCACTACAAAATAGTAGTTTATCGTTGTGTGTACTTTGGAATCGTGGAATGGTGTCACATATGGTTTTATTATGGATCGATACATATCTTCAACTCAATAACTGTCATTGATTTATATCAAGTACACATCGCTCTACACATGCGCATTTGAATTATCATAAATAAGTTGGAGATTCTAGTAAAAATAACACATCATATATTGGATGCGGAACTTTTGGAACTCAGTATATTTTGACAAATTGAACGGACTGACTTACTTTTAGGGTGTCAATAACTTACATGGATTGTAGTTATATTTTTGAACATGGATTCCATAATCACATATATAGAAAGTTAACTATAGATGAATACCTTCTTTATAACACATTATTAAAAATTAAACCAAATAAAACTTTTTCTGTAGGCGAAATGGTCATTCCTTTAAAATAATTATATAAGTATGTAAAAATGGTTTTAGCATGTGCACATACGCTATTTTATGTCACATTAAGCACATCATTTCATTATAATAAGCCTGTTTTGAAAATATGTTACTTTTAATAGGCTATGTATCCCTGATCATGCAGTATAAAATCATAAACCTAAGTATTTCCAATACATCGGTTTACTCGAATGATTAGCCTATCGGCGAAATAACATCGAATGTTGGATAAAAAAAGTCTTTATATTATAGTCATGCGCTCGTTGTCGATACATTTCGTAAAACGGCTTTTAATTCTGAAAATTTAATGTGGTTCGCGGCTCATTAGCAACCAATTGCAACTTATTATATCATAAGGAAATAAAATAAATGAGCAAGTATAACCTGTGTAAAGACAGATATAATACCATAATATTATATTAACCCCTATCCTCAAAAAGGGTTTGATGTGACCGTTTTGTTTGTAATATTTTTCAAAAATATTTTTCTTTAAAATGCAAACACGATCGCATGACTCACCCTGTTTACTTTGCCACTTTTTATTAATTGATAAGTTTTAAGTAAAAATATTATGCTTGAAATATATAAAAAATATCTTCACATAGCATCTGTGGTTTGGAAAGTGAACAATTCGAAAAGTGAGAGTATGTAGATGAAATAATTATTTTTTTTATAAGAAATTGGTTAAATGAAATGTTTGCTTAACCTCGTCTGAATTTAAATAAAGTGACAACACAATCAAGTTAGAACTGAAATACAATATGATCGTAAATTTAAGCTTGCAGTGTGGCGTGGCGTAAACCTGAGAGATAATTTATATGAGATTGGTGACAGCGTGTCTTCCATACCGTCACTGCACACTTTTGATGTATTACTGCATGCCTGTGTTGAATCCATGCCTGATTGCTTGTTATACGCTTACAGAAAATGCAAATTTAATTTGGTTTCGTCTTCCTGTTTAACGCGACGTTTTATTCATTCCAATGCATGCTTGAAATGTGCAAACCTCTGAAAATGCAAATCAGTGTTAATGACTTAAAATTTAGTTATTAAAAAGATTGTGCTGTGCACGTCATAGATTGAATTTACATACAAATTTGATTCAGCTTTCAAATCTGAACGTAAACTATGTTCGGTCTACGTCTGTTTTGTGTCAGCAATAATAATTGTCACCGATGTTATTGTGTGGATGAGGCTTCGTGTAAAGATGATCCTAATTGAAAACGTCGAACGTTAGAGTCGGAATTGAAATCCGGAGAGCAAAGCATGTACCGCACACCTTTGGTCGTATGTAGAAATATCGGTCTGATCAGTGCATGTTCGATATAGTAGGCTGGTGAATCAAGTGGTTCTCTGGAAGTAAGATGCTTATTAAGTTTGTTTATTATGGGTCAGGAATATAATACATGTATACATAGTCTTGTGGTAGTAAAGCGCTTCTAGTGTATGAGGTTGCTAGTTCCATCCCAGATTGTGTCATACAAAAGTAGCAATAAAATTGGTAGCAGTAGTTGCTTGCTCAACACTGAAAACAAAATGGCATGCTGACTTTCATTTCGCATACACCAGTCCTGTGTAGATGGATAGCATCATGAATTAGGAGTCAAGAATGATAAACAAATTACATTAACTTGTTTTATGATAGTGACCTGATTTTTTTTTTAATTTAGTCAAAATCTAAAGAACCCTTAGCAAAATGCGGTAGATAAACACTTAACATAGCATTGTAGTTGTAATGGACTCATGTGACCTTAGTAACCTTATTAACAAGCATCGAGCTTACGGTTGAGCATACCAATATGACACATATTATAAGTAATGTTTATTTGTACGTTTTGAATCAGTTTTCGCCGACATGCGTGAAGCCATTAGGTTAACCTACACACAATACGTATCAACTTTCGAACACATTGTTGAAAATCTTTTCAATGCAATTAATAACATATTAACCTGTCGGCAAATATACGTTAATGTTTATCTGTTTTTGTTACTTTGGTCACGGATGCTTTAACAGGATAATGTTGTTCGTGAACCATATCCAGTAGCCCGTGTCTTACGACAAACCCCATACTGATGTTGGAGTGGTAATTTGATTATTCAAATTGGTAACAGTTGCATGGACACTTTTGAATAATCATGTGAAAAAGCTTGAATGGAGAGTTTGATGATATCAATTTGTAACAGTTGCATGGATACTTTTATGATCATTTGAAAAGATTTGAGCTGAGATTTTTGTACATTGGCTTGTATGCAATTACATCTGAATATGTTTAAAGATGACTTTACACATATTTATTCGCAATTCTTATTTGAGTGACTTACATGTTTGATTAATACAGATTTCGACGGACTATGATGAAACATAATCTTATATAACTTTTGATACATTTTGCGCTATACACCTAATGCATTTGTATTTGTAATTATATATAAATGTTTGTTCATTATGTCGAGCAAGACATATGTTGTTAGGTGCGGTATATACGAACAACATTAGAAATCTATAAGGAGCAAGCTTGTAACATGTGTTGTTGTATGCATCTATACAACTTGACCAATGTGACACATCTATGGATTTAGAGTGTAGTAATTTATACATACAAATAGTGTTGTGGTTCTTAATGGATAGTTTGGATATTTTGACTGAGCCACTGAATGAAAAGTAAGTTTTGTTATAATCATATCGCGGGCTTAGAACAAGAAGGTCGTAACTACCAAATCGATATATTGAGAAAACAAGAGAAAACTGTCTGTAATTTACTCTTTACCTATGGTAAAACCCGTTTTCAATACTTCCTTTTGGTCAACATGACAATTTCAGATTTTCATGAAAAAAGCTCACAAGAAGCGCCATGTGAAGCAGATTTCAAATATATAAGAGTCTTATAAGGTCGTAAGTGGTAGTTACGACCTTCTGGTTCTAAGCCATCGATATATACTATATATATCGATACCTCGAGGCTGGAGGTCATTGACATATAAGCCAGGGGTAAAACTTAATTGTCACTAATAATTTATATTGGCCAAAATCAACAGAAATTGTACTACCATCTTCATGAGCATCACCTCCGCCATCGTCTTATCGTATCATATTTATCACCTTCAATAACATAAACACTAACACCGTCACTACCGGCCTCGCCATAAACACAATGAGACCACCCCTCTGATACCGGAAGTATCATCATCCTCTAACAGTTAACGACATCGTCATCTTCATCATCATGATCAACACAATGACCTTCCGACTGTAATATTAACGACATTGTCATCCTCACCTTGAAGGTAGTACCTTCTGCAGAGTTAACGTTGCCATCATCAACAACACCAACGACATGGCCTACCAATCGCGATATAACAAGCATAATCATCAACACATTTATCATCACTACCTCTGTCACTGTTAACGGCATCGTCATCATCATCATCATCAGCAGCAGCAGCAGCAGCAAGCAGCAACAACATCATCATAACCACCAGACTCGTATAAATACTAGTATCGTACGCACGCATGCTATGTTAAATTATGCTCTCAGAGCTGAAATTATCTTTCATAAAGCAATGACTATAAATTTTATACATTTGATACTAGGTTGTTTGCCTACTAAGATCTTGCACTAGTGGAGTGTTGTTTATTTCTATACACATGTTCTGTTCTAATAGTATGTTTATGACTAATATTGATATAGTGACCTTAAGATTTATCGCTCCTGTTCGACACTTTCAACCACACTTGATTTAGTTTTTATCCGGACCTATTTTATGGATGGATGTATTAACCCCAGCGGTATTCCTGCTGTGTTTGTGATTCATATTAATATTTATAACACTATTATAATTGTATGCATATGTATATTTATAAATTCGTGGTTTAAAGTTAGACATTGAAGTAGTCAACTGTTAAATTAAAGTCAACAGATACTGTCTTAATCGCTTTATAAACGTATGTGAGCTGTTTGTAAGACGTTTTGATTAATTAACGAATGCTCAGCTAGGTGATAATTTAGTATCATTTAAGAACTGTTGTATACGCGTGTGCCAGTTGAGATAATGTCTTGTAACTAACATTTATAATTTTAAATTTTAGCGCTTAAAGAAATATAAGTATCCAACCCATCAGCGGATAGTGCTATGATTGATAGTCTAATGACCAGTAATAAGTATTATTTTACTAAACTGTACGTGTATCTCTAAATGCTCCTAGTTTTATTTTGGTGTTAAACTATTTGTCTGACTCCGGTCACAGCAGCACTCAACAATATTTGTACCTTATCTGTCGTCCTAGTTGATTTGTAATCTTTTCCAGTCAAAACAGTCTAACTGTTCCATGACGAATTGAGAATTTATTAGTTCCTTGTAAATCGTAATATGCTATGATGCATTTTAAATCGTCCGTATTAGTAAACTATTTTGGACCGACTGTCGTACATGGACGAGCATACGCTCGGAGTCTCAAATGTTTAATTAATGCGTTCAGATTATACGTTTTACAAATTTCTGATGAATAAAACACACGAATATACAAAGAGTTTTTACATTATAAGTGAACTTAAATAACTTTACTGTACTGATGTGTCATTGTTTATGGAATACGTGCCGTTCTAATGTCTAAAGTCTCATTAAGGATGGTAATTTCATCACGTACGTTCAGTGTTGAATCCCGTTGTATTTGTGCATCATAAAAGCACCTTCGTCTCGGGTAATTAATTCAGACAGTCAGTAATTAGTGGTACCTGTTATCTATTGTTATCTGTTGTGATATCGTACATTAGAGCCATGAAAAGACTTGTCATCTACAGGGTACTAACATGAAGTTTGCATTTTAACAAAAAAAACCAGTTACAATATTCTTATTCTTAAACAATGTCATTTGGTTATTCTTTAGATAAATGCATGTTAAAATTCATTGTATGCATAAATGCTTTGCACGCGTATGTTCATTAATGTTATTTCAATTTACAGGCTTAGATATTTCAAACAGTTAAAACCACGTCTTAATGGTAAATTGTGATTGCAAAACATTGTTTTTGAACATGCATTTCCATGATAAAGTGCTACATGAATAAGGTTTAATAATGGTAATAATGATACACATTTATGCCAAAGGAGCTTTGGTAACAGGCTTCAAACGTCTTGAAACCTCAGCATTGTCTTTTATAATGCACATTCTACAAATATAATGTTGCAATAATTTCGTTAAAACCCAAATAACAGGCTATTAGATCCCATCTGTGCAAATGAGTTATACCATAATTAGCGACATACGCGTTTGAAGAAATATTATATTAGATATCTGTTCCTCGAAATGGAGACAATAAAATGCATTCCTGACTGTTATATTAGGCTTTGATATAACATTCTGCATAAATGTCACTTTTATTAACATTCCAGTTTCAGTTGAGCAATCATAACAAATTTAACACGCTTCCTGCTATTACAATTCCGTTTATATCTTGTGACATTGAAATTGGTACGTTTTGTATTCGTTGGACCGAAATTAAGGTTCAGTATCCGCGGTTATATTTATCAGTGGTTATATTTAGACTGCAGCAAAACATGAACCAAAATGTACCAATTATTATAAAAGACAACAAACTTGAGTTTGCCAAACCAGCGCGATGCATACTTGCATCTAATTTAAACTATAAGTACATCGCGCTGTGAAAACGATTTAGTGAATATATGTCTGAACGGTTTGGCATATTGTGTCTAGGAGGAGACTAATCTGATGCACTTTTGAGAAAGTCTGCTACAAGCGTATGTTGAAAAGTTCTGATTTATTTATCAATTTGATATACAGTATTTACATTAAACTTTAACAAAATAGTCGTTATTTAGAACATTGAACTACAATTAAAGCTATTAGATAACCGGACAGGGCTGGCCACAAATTCAACTTCAACAGCCGAGCACCGAAGACAAAACAAACGGAATCACTTTAAATGTCTCCTTTGTATTAAGTTTTTGTTCAAATCCTCTGTTACTTTTTTAATTCTGAAATGACTACAATATGGAAGCACACTGGAAAAACATTTTCAATGTTACCATAGTTATTGGGAGTTCTGAATTTCCAAACCGATATTCTGAACATCATAATAAAATTATTGTTCATGCTATTGAACTGTTACTATCTAACGTTTCATCACATATCTTAACACTTTTACAGCAATGATCCGAATGATCGAATTTATGTGTCGGGTAGTCTTATAGGTGTACAAGCGAAGTAAGTGAAACCGATACTGAAGATACAATAAGCACCTTTATCAAACCCTGAAATGCAATAGTGTTAGTCGATCTCAAAAATATTTATGGTTTCATTTTAGCTACGTTTTGGCTCATAATTATGGTAGTTACTGACATACTACAGGGTGAGCTTTAAACCCATAAAACTGAACCAAACAAATAGAAGGTACCAAAGCTGAAACATAATACAAAACGATCGACCATAACTGTGACGACGATTGGGCTTTAAAGTTTACGATATGTAGAACACCCTGCACAATGGTATCAATATTGTAACAATGGACCAAATAATAACAATAAATCTATCACCCAAATACGAACACAGGCCTTGAACCTGTGCACTATGATATAACATTGCCTTCTGACGTAAAGCCTTACACCATCTAATATTCAAAAACAATTAATAGATTGGTTTAAAAAAGCTAACTAGGGTATTTTATAGTGGTACTGAACGTTAATACACAGTGATAAAGTGAAATAACAAAAAAGCGATATTAAAATATTCTACATGGATATATTTAAATAATCTGAAAAATAAAATAAAGATTTAATTTTTTCAGTGTGGTAATTTCGGTTTATGCTTCGTTTGGCTCTTTTTATTTATGCACCTAATAAATTGCGATTATCATGTAGTAACCTTAGTGAACCTACATGAACCTTTGTGTTTATTCTGTGCAGTGAGCGGATCAGTATTTCTTTCATAAATTCGGATAAGGATGTACATTATTTCAGTAAGTAACATATCTTATTGTTTTCTATTTTTTTTTTGTTGTTTCGCTTGCTTCTACGTACGGTTGTGTTTCTATTCGATGTTCATGCTTAATTTATTGCCACACTTCAGTTTTTTATATAAATCGTTATTTGTCACATTTTGATTGACTTAACATGTATGCTAGTAATATTGTCGTTGTCCTCGTGTATTGGACCAATTTCACACTCACGCTCTGCACTACATTGGAAACATGACATTGATGAACGACTAAGGTGACATGAATTCGATGAAGGAAATAGATCAAATGTTTCGATAAACGTATTAAGTGAACTGACTTCTAGGAACAATGTAAATGAAATGATTTCGATGTACGAAAAATATGAAATTATTTCGATAAATAAATTAGGTGAAACTATTTCGATTTCTTCAGTTATTGCTTGACCACACACTAGTTCAACGAACGGTTGTATTAAGAGTAGTGTAAGTCTACTATAGGTTTATTGTCCGGTCTTGTCTAGACATTTATTACCTAAATGATAGTCAAATATATCGATGGACAAGTGTTCTCAGCATCTTCTGATTGGCATTTACTGGAATCAAATATAAGCCAATCACATGGGCAATGGTATGCCGAGTAAGTTATTTGACAGCGTTACATCTGTTTTCGGTTCCATAATTATGACAACAACTTACGATTCTCTGACAAAACCGAGAAGGAGCGTATCGGGGAACTCACGTGAATATGGTCCGTCCGACCTTGCACTTAACTCCAGACAAGCAAGATATAAAATTACACATGTAGGGTCCCTTGCGTCTCGACTTAATTGTCAGGGTTTTATTATATAGATGAATATTTGATAATACTTCTGTAGTATAGATATATAATTGAGAAGAAAGACACAGTAATCTTCGTTTCATGTTATGGTTTATGAATGCAGGTGTTAATGTAACCTTTATTTATCCGGGTATTCATATCAACTATTTTGTTGGCCTTATGACCAGGCTATAAGTCTAAAAATAAACTTAATACAACCTTTAAATAATTTATAACATTGTTTAGATAAATACCAAAGGTGGAGTGAATGTAGGTTAACAATTGCTCGATAATGTCATTCATTATTCGTTAACCACTGTCCTTACTACTGTCAGGTTAGTGGGACAATAGTATCAAACTGGACATTAAGTGATTCTGTATCAGTCACCGTGTGAGCTAACCAATATACCGTATATAGGCCATAGGCGCATAGTTTCATAGCGTTTAAAGCTAACCACTGTATGACTTTTTGAGATATGTGAATCGTATATAGGCCATAAGCGTACAGTTTCGCATCGTATAAACCTAACCACTGTATGACTTTTTGAGATATGTAAATCGTATCTAGGCCATAAGCGTATAGTTTCGTATCGTATAAACCTAATTACTGTCTGACTTTTTGGAATAGTTATACCGTATATAGGCCATAGGCGCATAGTTTCATAGCGTTTAAACCTAATTACTGTATGACTTTTTGGAATAGTTATACCGTATATAGGCCATAGGCGCACAGTTTCGTATCGTTTAAACCTAATTACTGTCTGACTTTTAGGAATAGTTATACCGTATATAGGCCATAGGCGTACAGTTTCGTATCGTATAAACCTAATTACTGTATGACTTTTTGGAATAGTTATACCGTATATAGGCCATAGGCGTACAGTTTCGTATCGTATAAACCTAACCACTGTATGATTTTTTGAGATATTTGAATCGTATATAGGCCATAGGCGTATAGTTTCATAGCGTATAAACCATATCATGTATGCTTGATTTAGGGGATTCATGACTTGTTAGACTTATTGTGAGTAAATGTAGCTGGGTATGACTCATTTGGAGACTATACAATTTAAAGTATATGACTTACATGTACGATAAATCTCGAGGCTTCAACTAGAATACGGCTAGTCCATAAACTTATAATTATGCATTATGTAGACCATTGGTCAATGGTTACATTGTGCCAAAGTGATGGAAGAACATACCAAGGGACATTAACTTTATTTAAGTATATTTTTCACATCAATACAAGTAAAAAGGAAATGGTTTGATATAACTGTCATCCATAAACTTATCATTAATTTGTCATGTTTGACATGTGTTTGTATTTCAACAAAATCAGTGATAGGCTTTTGAAAACCCTTTAAAAATGCTCAACACTTTCATGGAATAGTACGAGTAGTTCTCTGTTATAACTTGAGTTGTATGCAGTATAACATATGATGTACGTTATGTTGATATAAGGTTGAAATTACACATTAGTCTACATACATATCAGCAATATTAATTTGCTCTCCGTAAGTTTGAAAACACATTAAAATACGGATTTATAACAATAACATTATCTAATTCATCATACATTTACTATGCTTTACAATGTTCTTTGCTTTCACTTTTTAATCTTGTTCCTGTGATCGCATTTATTAGTGTGTTGCGTTATGCATTTACATACCCGAACGTATTATCAACCGCCTTTTCTTCCGATTTTCAAATAATGTTATAGGACTTTGTCAACTCACTGCACAATGCAACGCACATCAAGCTTATCCATGCGTCTGGAATTGATTATATTTGTCTAGCTTTTTATGGTTTTTATTTTGACTTAAAATATTAATAAGAGTTTATTTATAGTTTGATGCGTGAATAAGAATCAGCCCAATGAGGCATTAAGTCATCAAAAAGGATTATAAAACACTGAAATGCACCAAGTATTTATATAGGTAGTTAATCTATGATTTACACATATTTGTAACGAGTGTGTCATATAAAGGGTTTATTGAACTTCTATCCCCGTCAAGTTCAAACAGCAAAATTAGAAATACCAAAAAACTTGCTTTAACTAGGGCGTAAAGTGTTGTATTATCGCATATGCGATACATACCATTACAAGTGAGCTTCTACATCGCAGTGTCGTTCACATGCGTAATTAAAGACGCCACATCATAACATGCGCTACTGCATAAAGTTCATCGAACTGTACGATCGAGTCGTACCGTCAAAGCATGGCATGACGCTACATGCGCAATCTCATTAAAATGAGACCCTTATTACGCTCCAACACTTTACGTTGATAACAGTGTAAAGGCATGGGGCAAATGTTAGGATCTGATTTAAAGAGATTGCTACACGCACAAACTATTTTTCCGGAAATTTCAAAACAACACGATTTACTATACCAAAAGTTCCATTTTATTCTTATTACTTGTAGAGTCACTGTTACGTGTTTTACTACAATATATTTAGAACACGCAATTCAGTTAAGTCGGGAAAGCACAAAAAGAAATTACTGTCTTAAGAAAATGAACATTTTCCTGCCGTGCGTAAGTGTTTTTAATATTATACTTTATCTTCGTGTTGAACGCGTTCTGCTTTTTCTCATTCGTTCGAACAAGATTCCTCAAGAGAATGGACTGCTATGCTTATCTTGGAAATATTATTTGGCTTGCTGTGCCTACTGCTTTTTTATCATAAAGGCATGCGATATAACAGTAAAAATCGTAGATCTGGTTTGAAATTTAATGGCTTCTCCGGAACGTCTAATTAAATTTTACACATATTTACATAATTGCTAATCAAAGAGTGTTGTTTTGAGTCATAAAACGTCACGGGTTTCTGGGTAGATCATTTACAATGTTATATGATAGACATTTTATGATTATAAAATAATAATGAAGAGTTCGTTAACCCGTATTCCTCAAGGGCACATTGTTACCCTCCATATGTGCACAATGCATAATACTCAGATTGATGAGGGCAATCAACTTTTCTGTTTGCAAATTTGAAAGGATGGATCGAATGAATTTTCGGAAAACATAATTAAGCATGTCAAAATATTGTACAAAAATTACTTCAAACATTGGTAAAAAGTGCTTATTAGCCCTAAGACAATCCATCATTTACAGAATGTACATGTAGGTCGTATCTTATATTCTTTCACTCTCCGGAATAACGATCTGTTTTATAACAAATGTCGCTGTGATCGGAAAGTTAGCTGTATTATTGAATAATGTTATTGGACGATTAGGTGCTCTCATGTGAATGACCAACTGAATACACTGAATGTGTTACGGTTGACTCCGGATGTATATCGGCTAATGATGGTGTTACTAATGGCATTATTAATACCATATGACGATGTAACAATAAAGACAATGTACCAATTGCTTGATCGATCATTCACAGTTGATTTAAGGGTCTTCATTACGGGCGTGAAGTGTCTGATTATGTGATAATGATTGTAAATTTATTACGAACTTATTGCGTTGGTGTTAATCACCGTTCGCTAGACTATATCATGGCTGGCTGGTCACACATCAAGCTCAGTTATTCAATAATTAATTAAAATTGCACAGTTCCCAACTACTGGTAAATGAAAGATATATTAATAAATACAAACTCATTGATACAAAACCATGATTACGTATGTGAACTTGTTTCAACACCTTGTAAATTCATGTGTAGTGTTAACAGTTAATTCAGTGCATTATAGTGAAACATGAGCTCTAAGACCACTGTTGACTCTACGAAGTAGCATTCGTTCCGTCAAGCTAGCTTGCTTGTTAGAACCCACCGGACCGGCTTACGTTGTTCGATGCAAATGAAAACGAAATTTCATATCGAGTCGGGTCGAAGTATAGAATAAGACAGCACACCGGTCAATATTAAACACGTGTCAACCTAACCAAGGTATTTTAATGATGTCTTTCTAACTGTTGAGCTGGTCGTTATTTGATGTGGGATTTGTCCGGGATTCTGTTTTTATGACATAATGAAGCTGTGTTTGATATAAAAGATATAAATCCGGAGTTTTAAATCATATTGCAATTAAAAGAAAACATTGTAGGCCTACATATTTTATTGAATATACATAATTGCCGTTTGCATCAGTGCACTTATTGTAAAGTACGGGTGGTCGCCGGTCGTTGTAATCCTGCAAATTGCAGACTTTGTGTCTCCTCGGCAGACAGTGAAAGTAAAAATAGTCATTTTTGACGATCCAAACTCATAAAATATTATGATACAGAGGGTCAGTCTTTCAAAACACTCAATTATTGTACTATTTCAGTCGGTTTAACAAGTTTGTTAAATATTTAGATATCAGATCAACCGTTAGTATTCAAACAGGGTTTTATAATGATACATATATTCTGTTGCTTTGATGTGTATAATATAATTATACTGCATATTAGACACACACAATTAGGCTAGGGACACTGATACGGTTATATTGTGTTTGAACTTATTCGTTTAATGTGGTTTTACTTTCATCCATCGGCGTTTACACTATAACCTGTATTAAGCGACCTAAGATGCTTCAAATCCGGTCGTTCAAAGCAGGTAATAGTTCAATAGTATTATCGTTTTTGATAAAAAAAGTAGCCAGGTGGAATTTAATAATAGTGACGGGTGAAAAATAGTCGTCGCCTAATTCACGTGACCACCCAAACCAGTTCGACTAATACCGTGAGTAACTGTTCTCAAAACTTATTTTCACCAAAAGGAAAATGTGTCTTAATCGGTCAAGGATATGGTAATACGTTTAGTTTCCTATATTAGTATATGATTCAGTGCGTTCACTCTCGAACCACATCTTATTGGTTTTAAATTTCGCAATTTTATACCGTAACAAAAAATTCGCACCAAAACGGATATTGTGTTAAACGTTTTTATGCAATTATAATATATCAAACTTCACAAGGAAATTTATAAGGGTTTATTTCGGGAATTTTGGCCGCTATGAACCATGCTATTACTCTCATTTTCACGCAATTTACTACCATAGCTGAAAATTTTTCAACCATGCGTTTTTATTAAGAAATAAAAGCGGCTAAATATGCAATTAAACTATAATTTTATTATCATACAGTTTAAAATTTATGCTTTCTGGGTTATAAAAGTTATAAAACAATTGAATTAACTACCACGAAGGCTAACGTATATCATCGCCAGTTCTGCACGAGTGAAAACGTGCGAGACATACGAATTACAAACGCTATATCGGAAGTAGATTGAAATAATATGACGTGTTAAAACGGTTGTTTCTATACCAACATAAAACTTGGAAAACTATTTTTTCAAATAACATACATTTTGTACTTGAGTGTACTTGCTTATTGAAATGTGACTATGTACCGGATATTGATGAGATCAATTCAATAGATGAAAATTGGAAATGAATTCGATACCATCGGATTTATTAAAGATAATGTAAGTACGTTTTATGAATCAGCCTTTCTTCACTGTTTCTGTTATGCAAATTGAAGTTGAACTTGACGGGATCTAATTTTATAAGAAAAAGTTATATTATTTCTGACACACCCCATGTATAAAAAGTGAGTTTGCTTCATAAATTTACTAATTCGTTTAGCTACACTTGGAAAGATTTCGTCCGAGTTATTTGTACAAACAGTATGTTTGTTTCGCGCTCTTTCATTCATTTTCTGTAGCTGTGGTGTAAGTTAAAGTATTTTGGAGTGGGTGTTGTCGGGGTGGATACACATGGGAGAACATACTGCATCTAATGTCTGGTTTCAATAACCTTGTATAAATTACATTTAAATGAAATGTATGTTTGTAATTTAGGTGGTAAAATGAGCTAAGACGACAGCAAACGGCGAATTAAAAAGCGATTTACATTGATGGATGTTCACACTGCATGCATGTTTTGCTACAACCTATCAGTTTCTTCAAATTTTAACAACTATTTCGTGTTTTGTTTATGAATAAATAAACGCAGAGTAAGACATTTCTACTATATAAAATATACGTACACGTATGTATGTGCATACAAAGATATATTATATTATTATCTCTTAAACGACAAGTTCAGATGTGACGTACACATTTTAAAACACGCCATCCGCTCCAATATCGGATATTTTGACTTTGGCTTTTTCAAACCCTGCACCCAGACCACATAGAAAGAACACTGCCAGCCTTAGCACCGTCTTGTCATTCACACTTGTTCTACTGAATCATGGGGTTTAATTTTACACCTATTGAAGTTCAATTTTAATTTAAACTGTACAAACGTATAAGTGTATAATTTATAATCATATGTAACTTGTTTTTGAAAAAGGCGTCCGGTTAATCTGCTATTACCTTTTGTGTTATTTTTAGGACTAGCTTCTGCAGAAATTGCAACAATTAGTGTGTAACCCATAAATAACATTTTAAAAGAAGAAGTGTCAATATTTGACAATTTTCAGTTCAACGTACTATTAATGGGCAACATGTTTTACCGTGCGGTATCGTCCGCGTTGACAATCGCGATACACCGTTTCTCAGTTACGTCAGAGGAGTGTTCTGTTTTCATATGGCTCCGATGACACACAGCATACATGACATTTGAGATCTGTCAGAGCGTTACATTGCTCTTCAGTTCCGTCAGAGCTATATGAAAACAATATACATCCTTTCCATTTTATTTATTTATTACATTAATTACGTGGGGTGTTCCACAATTAATAGGACTTTTTTCATAGCAGAACGGCAAATTAGAAATAAAGAAAACTAATTGCATATAGTTTAATTTTAATATTTCACTGACAAATAAGCGAAATATCAGAGTCATTGGATGAAAAATAGGAAATTTATTAAACATTAAATACGCTATGTATCAAGGAGGCGGGTCGCACCGTGACGTTATTATGACGTCGCATTTCAGGCACAATAGTTTAACATAAAGAAACATTTAATATTTTTGTTTACAGTCATCCTGACTTTCTAAACTGATCTTATAACAATGTTCCGATTGCTTAGATGTGTTTCCGTATCCCTGTTCACAAAAATGTCTTTCAATGATGTTAGAAATTGCACAAAACTTGGAGCGTCTACCAGGGTATAAACAGTGTTTGTTAACGTCAACCTTTTTTCTATGACCACACCTGTGTTTATTTATAAGTTTATAAATCGGCGATCTGTAAACAATTTGAGCCAACAGAAAACAAGTGACTGCATAATGCCACTTCATTTTATGCATTTTATCATTTCATTGGTTAGCACTGTCGGTTTTCCAAATGTATACCATTATATGACAATCGCGTGACTTCTGTTTAATGGCGTTGGCGTCATTTTCATCCATGACGCGCTTAGATATATACCAATGAATACTGACTTTTGATAACAGACACGGACCGATTACTTCGGAAGTTTGCATGCGCATGTCAAAGTCATCCACGCATTGCCTTAAAATTAGGTTTTAATACTTATCGAGTGGTAATTGAGATATTCGAATTTTTAATAAGGATGGTAATGATAAATAATAGTGTGACCCGCCTTTTCGCTACATGGTTTCTATGACAACGCTTTGTATGAACATCATCAGCAACAACGAAATTTCGATGCTACCAGTACATAGTGCATACATTGCTAAGCATGTGAGACAAATTTCATTAAAATGTAAGCGTTGAGTAAGAAGTTATGAGAAAAGTCCTATTAGTTCTGGAACACCCCTCGTACATATCATGTTATATCATGTTTTGAGTCATATTTCAAAATACCATACGCTCCTATCATTGACAGGCATCAATCACAGCACAAATCGAGCTTTAAATATTCGATGATATCTCCTTTTAGCGGGTATGGTGACCGTTCAACTGGTGCAAATTTCCTGGAATAAATGAACGATATCCATCGAAACTAACACTAACTACAGATAAAAGTTGTACGGGTCCGTTAAGCACTTTGAGTTGCGTTTGGTTAATGCACCATACCATTGCATGATAAGGTCTAACAATGATGATTATGTTGCACTTGTTAACTGACGCCATCGTTAATGCACATAATTAGGCAGTGCTCATATAGCCGAGAACTCGTGCATTGTAAAAGGTCATGAAGCGCATTCCAGTGCTATCACTGCTTGCACTTGTTCAAAATTTCCGTGTATCCATACAACAAACTCATGCTTTTTCAATCTCCATGACTGCTTACTTGCTAAGAACATCTATTCTCAGACTGGTATTTTGTAGAATGCTTAAATTGTTTTGTAAGTTATGATTGTAGTGTTGGCATTATGAGTCCTTGTCAATTGAATTACATGTACAGGTATTCCATACGACAGACATAGATGCGTTCTCGTTTTGGCTATCGTGATGTTTACATGCTATTCTCAGAACATGTTTTATTTCATGCTCACTCGGTGAATTATCAGCGGATCATGCAAGGAAAAATACAAATATCCTCTATCTAATTGTTCCGAAAGTCATAATTATAGTGTTGGCATTATGATTAGTGACATGTGCTTTTGGCAAGCTTTGTGCTAATATTGATTGGATTTCGCCCTGCGACCATGGCATTTTAAAGTGTAAAGTTCCAACCAGTATACCGACATTGTGTTTTACGCACACGAAACGGTTCTTGGAATATAAATTATTTGACATACGGGTACAAACATTTGCTATAGATCTATTCTACCTATAATTATCTAATAACTCATGCTCAGAAAATACACACAGAATGCAATCGAATGAAAGATATTAAGAAAACGTGTTTTAATTGTTAAAACTGATAAACGTCCTGATAATGTTGCGATTTGGAACAAATTCTGGCAACCATTACCTCATAAATTCCTCGCATGCGTCAAAATGCCATAAAAGATGCAACAAAACGTAATAAAAATGAGAAACTATCTGTAAACAAAACTATTCATTGTTAACTGTTATTGGTTTTATATTTAAAAGTCGATTCGTTTTATTTCTAAGAAAAATTGCCAATAAAAGAGTCTACTAGTGTTACATTTTTCTATTGTAAATTGCTGTAAATATAGTTCATGATGATGTGGACCATATTGAAAATTGGTCGTAAACCAAATATGCCATCCACTATAAATCGATGGCTTAGAATAAGAAGGTCGTAACTACAAAATCGATATATTGAGAAAACCAGAGAAAACTGTCTGTAATTTATTCTTTACCTATGGGAAAACAAGTTTTTAAAACTTCATTTTGGTCAACATGACAATTTCAAATTTTCATGAAAATACGCTCATAAGAAGTGCCTTGTGAAGCAGATTTCAAATATGTATGCGTCTTATAAGGTCGTAAGTAGTAGTTACGACCTTCTCATTCTAAGCCATCGAAATAAAGTTGTTATGATTATTATAAATGGGGACTTTATTATAGTTAAGCACTTGTCAATGCTTATATCATTACAATCCGCACACCATGACTTTATGTTCGCCATGAACATTGTTTGGTGACTTTGATGTATCAGCCAACTGATCCGCTAGCTCATAATATTATTGCTTTCCGTCACATCATTATTATAAACTGAGTAGTAAATAAAATCATTATTTTATGGTCTTCATTCATCTTTGTTAAAGTTGAATTAAAACAACAGTCTGTAACAAGTTAACACCATAATTATGTCACATGGTTGTCACACTTGGTTGTAGGAGATGATGTATGAAGACATACTGTAATTTTATTGTGTTGGTTTAATGGTGGTGGTTTTATATATTTATTACCAGGTTTCATTTGAAGGTCATGTTTTACTGCAAAACGTTAATAAAAAAGCGGACAAGGACGACAATTCAACGGAAACATCCAAGCAAAATTATACAGCACAATGTTCAACACCCAACTGATCGAAACTATTAAGTTAATCGCTGAAATATCGTATGTGAATAGGCCTTCTTTTCCAACGACCACAATATGTTCATGTTATAAATGTACCTTGTAAGGACGATATCTACAGTACCTGTGTTGCTCGACAAGCTAAAAAGCGAATAACAGAACGGATGAAACATCACACAAACGTACAAGTGATTGCTAGGCATCCGATTATTGTCTGACTCTCAAAAATACTCACCCAACTTCCCATGGTCGTGTGACTACAATACACCCTCGTCAGGAATACACTTATGGCTCAGACATCGCTTTGTTCTCTTTAATACTAATAGTAAGTAGTTTCACTATTCTCGTATGCTATACATATTAACTACTATCTGTAAAAAGGCAGACTAATATGAATTGTCTTTATATTAAGCTAGTCTTGTTCTTACATTTAGTTGGTATTGCCTATTTTAGCACCTCTGACTTTATATGCATTAGTTGGGGTCATTTTCCATGGTTGAAAATTCGATCAAATTTCTGAAACCTAGCTGTTACATCATGCTATTAAAGTTCGTGGGATTTTAGATATTGGGAAAACTTAACTGGGCGGAAAATATATAACGATGACTGACGCATATTATTTTGTTATACTGTTTTCTATATTCGGTCGATTTAATAGGAAAACGTTTTCATAGCGAGTTATAGAAATAATGATCGTGACAACTTGTCTTATATAATGCACCTGGCTTTACCCTGATATATTTAGATTTATTAAGACAGCATCTTTAAGGACGTTACCTATAAACCACGATGATCTTATTTTCACTTTTTGTCAGCGGTATGTAATACTACTGTGGAGTATATCGTAAGGTACGTATAGGGTTCTTTAGTGTTAAAAATAAATATAAGTTAAGATAACGAATGTTGTAGTATTCTATCGGACGTCTTTGGGACACAACTCTTGTTGTGATTACCCAAATAGTCACAACGTGTGTAGTAACATCCGTTTGGGTGTCGTTGATGGACACATATTCTTTTGCATCCAAGAAAGTGTCATTGAGATAAACTGGAATTATAATGTTTTAACAGAGTTGATGTGTACTGTCAACTATGATGTTCCGTCGTAAGTTCAAACGCCATTCGGTCGGTTTCTATCATTTATGGTATTATATTGGTGCCATGTATACCAATGCCAAACCCGAACCACGATGGAAATACGATTCAAGTTAGATAGTGTTGGTGTGCATGACTTTGTCATTTTAATCAATCATTTAATCAGCGTATCAATCAACTTGTTTACTAAGTTTTATTTCAGTAAAAATATCAGTTTATGTGTTAAAATATGCATACATTTGGGTAATCACGTTTCTGATTTTCTTTACAACAAATTTCAAGTTGTCAGTCGGTTGTTTAAAAATTCCGCATGAATAGCGGCTTCTCATTGTAAGATTTGTTATCTGAACAGTTTATCTATATCTCGTGTCATTATTTATAGTATCTAATATCATAGAATGAAAAGACTAATCATTTTAGTCAATGAGTCTTGTCAATAACGGTGGTGACGTATTTAAACAAATTAGCATAATTGATAATCTAACATTTATTACATATAACTTTCGGTGACGGTT
Organism: Spisula subtruncata; assembly: GCA_963678985.1. Classification (NCBI taxonomy): domain Eukaryota; kingdom Metazoa; phylum Mollusca; class Bivalvia; order Venerida; family Mactridae; genus Spisula; species Spisula subtruncata. The sequence goes on along the minus strand of OY787666.1, from coordinate 33,827,496 downwards.
TTACGTCGCAAATATTGTCACTATATAATTGCTAACACTTTTTTCAAGTAATTTAAATCTACTTGTAATTTTTGAATGTTTTGAAAAACGATATAGCAGTGTTAGTATGCATTTTTATTTCGATTTTGGTTGAAAATACGATAACATTTGGTTTTTTGTATAATTATATTGCTAGCAGATACTTAGAAAGTAGGTGTTGGATACTGGGTAAAATTAGGTGTGGAAATAAAGGTGAAACTGCAACAAAAACAAATAGACACTTAATACTTGCATCATGTTTAAATACGTCTTGACTAAATCAAGGAAGTTCCTGGTTTGGATGATGACATGTACATGTTTTTTTATCCATTCAATATTACAAACGTGTGTAATACGATATGTTTACTACGTTCCTAGGTATCAAAATATCTGAATAAATTTAGAAAGGACACATGGAGAGTTATTTAAACCAGTATATAAAGGCCGTATTGAGTAAGTGTCTATTCGGGGTGTTTAGTTCATTAACTGTGATAAGGAGCGTGTGAAGATAGAGTTTTATCATACAAGTCATCGTCCATATACGTCATAATTTTACAAAATGGTCGCTAATTATTTACAATGATAGATCAAAATGTGTTCGCCTAAATGGTTATTGTTTTTAATCACACAAACCTTATTTTGAGTAACTTCATGTCAAATATGGTTGTCGCTTCCTATGATGCGATGATCGGACAAAACGTCTATCGACTATATATTTATTTCGGAGTTCCTGATATTTTAAAGTAGATGCTCATGTGAACTTTCAAGCGGCGTATATAGCGGTACGAGCGAACACCTTACTTACGTTATTATCTGACTTACATTTGCTATACAGTTGTAAACACGAGTAGTAACAAACTTAATCTTGTCATCGATAGACACTATTGTAGTGCATGTTTTTTTCAAACAATTTAATCTAAGTTCAGCACTGAAATGTGTTTCTTACACGCGATTAAACATTGGTGCACTTTGATCGGAATGATTGGTTATTAATTATTTGTCATTGTATTGTGCTATTTGCTTATAATGTGCTACGTGTCGTATGTACCTATATTTTAGGTAAACAACTATTTAATGGGTTTTTTATGCTTTCTTGGCTCTGGTGTTTGAGTTGAGTACTGCCGATAATCTCTCATCTGTTTTTGTACTCTAATGTTCCATTATCATTGTGTACTTACACAGGCTTTTGTCGAATATGTGATGCATGGTGTTGACCAGTCTGTGATTACTTGGATGAATTGGGCTTTCATGTAAAAATGTATAATAAACGTTCGTTTAGTCTCCGTTAACCGAATGCATGCATATTCAGAAAAGCGTTAGCACTGTCATATGGTCGGTGAAGCGTTCAGTCGCCAATCTTCGTAAATGTTGGTGGGTGGAAACCTGGACTTGATTTATGCTCACATGTCTACAGCACACCCACTTAACTAGCCTGTCATCTCCGGACTTCCATTGTATATCAAAGTTGGCGGATGCTAAATTGTGAACAAATTTGAAATTAAGAGCTTCAGCGATGAATCACAAAATAAAAAAATAATGCACATAAGATATTGATTTAATGATGTAACACTTAAAATGTCTGTAGTTGAGTATACTTTGATATACTTTGACGGGAAAATACTTTGATCTTGGCGCATTTCCCTCCGAGCATGCGGAGCATTAATTTGTATCTTTATGCATGCAATCTTAATAGATAAAGGATAAATAATGGTCTTGCACTCATAGACAGGCTCTGATTTGTTTAGTAAATCTATTTCAAAGAGCCGCATCGATGTTCAACGTACGAGTAAAAAACGTTAAACACTTGAACAGTTATGTCGTTTTTTCAAATCATCGTTGTACAAGAAAGCATCTGGGGCCGAGCATTAAGGCTTTTTATCCAACTAGTCGCTGGGGATCCGAACCTTGTTAATGTTCCAATTATCATGTTGTCTAATACTTTCCAATTACAAAAAGTAAGGCGGTTATGTCGTGCAGAATATGTTCGATTTCTAATAATGGTATCTTAATTTATTCGTGTTTATTTTATCTTAATTAATACGTGTTTGGTGGTTATTTTCCTATTAATAATAATGGTACACACTTATTTTTGTATATGTATACGAAGACATTATTCAGATGGACCGAGGTCAAATGGCACTAATGCCTACTGCAATGCAAAAATATTGGTGTTCCAGCATCCTTATAGTGAGACATAATTCATACATATAAACTTGTAAGGTTTTCATACCTTTAATTGCCAATATTACTTGACACTCTTTGATGGACAAGAATGGCCGAGTCTTTCTTGCACTGATAATGTTTCTATCGTGACTTGAGTCCCCAACATTTCTTGACACTCTTCAATGTCTATGACCTTATTATGCATTCAAAATGTTAAATTGAATTGTTGTAATTTACATGTCAGCATTTTTGTCTTTCTGACATTGCCACTGTCTCTTTATGTGTGATTATTTTTTATGTTGTATATTAAATGCCTCTATTATCTGTAGTTGGAATTGTACTTGACGAGTCTGGTTTCGGAAGTCGGGAAGTCGGTGAATAAAAGTCATTCTTCAAGGTAACTATGAAAACAGGGTAAAGTGAAAATGTCACCAGATGTGATTAATTTAATTATATATAGCATTGATTGGCTTACTAGTATTTTGTGGTTATCATAGTAAATATAAATGAATTAATCTGTAGAATATGCATATCTGCCAAGGTTCATTAAAATGTGAGGCTAAACTAAAATCGAATGATTAATTATGGTCATTAAATATTTAAAATGGTGGATGAATAGTATTAAGAAGTTAGTCGTTTTATCTGATTACCACTTAAATGTTTTGCACAGAATTGTTAACATTAATCGTAACATGTCGGGTTATACAAACCATTTATGTTTATTGACTAGATAATTAAATCTACCCTATGAAAAGCAATGGGTCACAGCATTGCCACGTCAGGTAATTAATCAAATTTAATTAGTGCCATTTGTTAACCAATTAATTGACTACTTTTGCGCAAATGTATTGCATGCAGCCTATAATCTGTCTGTTTATGACGATTTTTATTTGCTTGTCATCTGTAAATAGGCCGAATGTTCGATGTTTTTTAATGCACAATGCCTCAAACGAATTTCGACTTTAAAATCTGGGAATAATTAATGTGTTCCATGCCATGTCGAATCAACGCGTGTACAATGAATCGTTACCAAATAGTCAATTAATATAGATTAATAATTATCACAACTCAAAGATATCGTCTATTCAGGCAACAGCTCTTGGCATGTGTCGCTGTCGGCTTTGACTCTTTTTGTCGGATTATATTCCCATCCTGCAATAACTGTTCAGCCATATACGAAAGTCAGGCGACCGTACACGTTTTTGTATGACCTTAAGTATCGCATGTGTATGGTCTAATATCCAGAAGCTACTGAGTGTAATGTTAACGTGCAATACGTTTTCATATCGACGATCGTTAGTCTAACGATACTTTCTTATTACAAACCTAGCGGACTTGAAGTTATGTATATATTTATATTTTATATGTACCCTTCGGTAAATAATGATGTGTAATTCCATGAGCTATGACAATGTTGGCATTTATATAGTGTAACATGGTGAAGCAACTAGTTATGCCCTTAAACCATCATTCATGATGGAGTGTTTTGCTTTGTGTTTGTCGGTCGGTCTGTCTGTCGGTGGACCAAAGTTGTTGCCTTTCGATTACCGAAGAACGCTTGGATCTTGACAACAGTAGATGGTCCCTATTGGTTTTGATGCCAGCAGATCAAAGGTCAATGTAACTGTGACCTTTTTCGACAATTGGGCAGACTCGGGGCATACATGTTTTACAAACATCTCTTGTTGTCTTAATGTTTATGTTCGGTGTTCGATAAGTTAGTACCAATGTAATGTGGATCGCTGATATAGGACAAATATTATATGGCCACTAGAAGCTTATGTTCCTGTGAACAGATGCTCTATAAACAGGTCATATACCCTCAATTAATGAATATAGTTACCATAAGCTTTTACACCACAATAATGAAGAGCTCATGCCGAGCAATCAAACATCTCAATTATCACTCTATGATTCCACAATAATTCATAAAACCAGCATCTATACAGTAATATTACTAATATCCGCGCGATTAGATTTGTTTTCCTTGATTTCGCGGATGAATAATTTTGGGGAAATTAAATCTTTTCAAAGATAAATTTCACATTTTGAAGTCACAAACTTAGAAATTCTCAAGTTACCATTTTATAGAAATCATCAAAATAACGATTTGACATAATTCACTGTTGCACGGTCACTTCGTCTGATGCTAAACTATACTCTTTTCTGCAATGTTGCACCAATTTAGTTTTTCATAACAAGTTTTTTTCTCATTCTAAATTCAGCATCTTGCTAATTTGGTATCCTAATATGCACATAAATATGTTATGAATACCAAACGGAAACGTTTTGAGTATATATTTTATCTACTATTTCACCGCAGTAAAATGCTGTTTATGCACATTTTGCAGCATATGCTGCAAAGTTATGGCTGTAATAATTGTGAAATCATTTTACAAAAGTATCAGATCTTCATCTAAAATTGCGATGCACAATCGTTTCAAATTTTCCATGAAATCCATTAATTTGCACCAGAGGCATTTACGCGAAGTATGACTTGTAATGGGGTAATTACGTTAAGTTGTTCAAGAAACGCTTTCTCAAATTTGAAACTACATAATAGGTACAGTACTCGCTTGATTAGGCGTATAATGGTTAAGCTTTTTATGTGAACAGTTGATTTAGGAAAATTTTACGTACATGCAAAATAATTGGATAATGCATACATGCTTGTTATTCATTTCGAAAATATATTTATGACACGCCTTTGAGACGGGTGTAACCTGAAGCAGATTTGCTACAGTTGCTCGTCATATGAAAAAGTATTCGATAAGTACGAAAGTCCGAAAGTGACATTTGAATTTCATTAATTCATTTTATAATTCATTCTATGGGTCGGACTGGAGTTAAATCGATAACCGATAATCTATCAAGTTAAAAGAGTGAATTTTTGAGGTAGAAAGTATGGTAGCATTCGGCTATGTTGTATTGTACACTTTTTTTTCAATTTCTAAAGTTTAAATCGTGTATTTGTGACGTTGAAATCGTGAATTCGCCAAGAATTTTTCTAGTTAAAATCATGTGCACGTATTCGTCAAGTTAAAACCGTGTATGCTTGACCTCGTATTAGTGATATTGTAATGTCGTTCACAGTATTTCTTAGTAGCAGATACAATTTCTTCTGTAACATCTTACAAGTTGTTTCATGCTGATAAAATGTGCTGCTGGGTTTTTGCAATATCTTCGTTTGAAATAATATAAATTGTGAGTCTGCAAATAATGATTGTAATAAATTGATCGTGTTTTGGCTCACGAAAGGAAATGATAGTGTGTTTATGTTTGTTTTATTTTCTGGTAAATTAGGTTTTGCGGCTATTTATTGTACTTAGAATAGGGTCTATTTTCGTTGCTGGAATAATGGTTTTGTTTGATGATCGTAAAATGTGCACCTATTGACGGACACATGAAAAATGTTGTTTAAGATATGTTATTACGATGTTCACATTACCTCATACTCTCATACATGGGTCAATAGCCTCTAGAAATTGGACGAAACGCGAATCTGCCTGATGCCATAATTCTGAAATGGATTAAAATAATTATATTAATGTATAAACTGGTATAGAAATATGCGTAATCAGAAGTTTGTATCATTGTAACGACGAAAATAGTGCAATTACTGCAATATTGCACCACTGGAAAGTATACGGTATTGTATTACTGCATCTAATGCCTTTGACCGCATGCTCAGTTAAACAATAATACAGAGCATACACTCAGAAACTGATTTAATCTTAAGCCTAGGACCATATGTGTAGGTTCCCTTGTGAGAGGATATAAATTAATTAGATAATACATTGTAACCATTCACCTACCAGAATGGTGTCTAAAACTGATGTTATGGGACTTTTTTTTAATGGCATGTCATCGACTCATTGACCCACTGACCTGTCGACCCACAACCTTGCAACTCAACAACTCTCGACCCAGATACATATCGACTCATGCCCTGTAACCTCGCAACCTCTCGACCCTTTGACTCAAGACCATCGACCCACAAATACCGAATGAGGTAGACAATTAAAACTATCACCTTAAAAATTAAATAAAATTAGCTTGATGCGCAAAATTTACTAGTCTGTCATGTTCTTGGACATGTTCTACGTTTAAAACATTATTTTACATATGCCCACGAACCAAGTTTGACGTATTCAGTAATCAGGCGGTGTTTGACGTGGATATAGTAAAAAATGTAGTTTCAAAGGACAAATTTTCGCGTTATCTCATATCACGATTAAAATGTTTCGCGAACTATCGCGAAGATCGCAATACATAGCAAATATTAATCCCTCGGAATACTTTATCTATGCTGTTACTCGATCAAGTGCAATATCACTCTTTCTAGAATTTTGCACCATGACACTTATTTCTGAAGACAAATGCAGACTGTGAACTCTCCTTCCTGTAACTTGATTAAACACATTGTTTTTCTTTTTTTCTTTTAAGTTAAGTTTTTACTGCCACTGACGATGTACTAAACAGACATGAATGTAATGCTCTACTTGTTGAAATCACAGATTACCGTAAAATAAAAAACACTGTCATGTTGGTTGGACACTTATATCTTTATGAGCCCATTGAAATAGATTGGAGTTGAATGTGAACTTGTTATATAAATATTCAAATATAAGTTTTGTTACTTTTATACGTATGGTCCGAAACATTGAACACGTACACCACATTCGTCATTTGTAGCCTAATAAATCAGTTTATTTTTTCTTAATTTTAACTACGGTGGGGTTTTTAGCAGAAAGTATAATAATTGAATGAATATTTATGGACATGTTCCTGAAGATATATAAGAGCAGTCTACGAGCTTCCAAATCACTCCTCGTATATTAAACAAAACATATCGTTTTTCGTTAATATTTATGATCGAATTGGTAGTTTGTACTATGTACTTTTGTGTTCATTAAATAGCAATTAATTTTCGATTACCTACTCGTATATAACTTGTTGAAATCACAAATTACCATAAAATAAAACACACAGTCTTGTTGGTTCGACACTTATATATTTATGTGTCCATTGGCATAAATTTAAGGTAATGGTTAACTTGTTATATTGAAAATTATGGTTTTATTAGCTAAATATGTAGATCTAGTCATATTAAATCAACCAAAAAAAGTAAAGTGTCATAATTCAACATTTGGTTTCTTTCTTCATCTAATCTTCATAGGGTTCTATTTACGGAGGGTATTACGAATAAGTATTTAAGAATTGTTCTGAAACACGTTACAAAATCACACCGACAATGCCATGCGGAAATTGAAAGTTATATATTCAGCACAAAAAGCTTATAAAACGTTTTTGCATGAAGATTGAAAACGATTTTAATTTGACCGAACTATGCTTGTAATTAGTATTCTGTATTCATGCCAAGGTGTAAAAAGGTATGCCACCGGGTATTTGGAATTTTGAATCGTAAGCATCGGTTGTGTTAATTGAGTGCATAGAAGGCAGACATGTCGTACGTCTACTCGGGTTCTTTAGCTTATTTTGATTTATTCTATGTCGATTGGTGTGAAACAAGATTTACAAATTATATTAATTACTTTCTACAACTCTTGTCTGATTATACACATTGTCACAAGGTTATTGGTATGTCTACACCAAAAAAGGTATGAGTAAATCCTATTCTAAGATTAAAGAAGACATCTCCCTAGTCTTCTCTTTTTTTCATGAAATTATTTCACTTTTAACCCTCAAACATGTCGCTGGAATAGAAGAATAGGACGTAGGTACAAAATCAATATTTTGAGAAAACAAGGAAAAACGGTCTAAAATTTACTCTTGACCTATGGAAAAAAAACTTTTACAACTTCATTTTGGTCAACATGAAAGTTCCGAGTTTCATGAAAATAGGCTCATAAACAGCGTTTTATGATGCAGAATGTATCAGACTTGTAAGGTCGTAAGTAGTAGTTACGACCTTCTCATTCTATTACAGCGATATATTAATATACTTAGTCGTTAGCTAACTACTAGACTATGAATGAACTGATGCAGGCACAATATGATTAGAGTGTCCCTGGCTGATGTAAGATAAGATAATTATTAATTTAGCATAATGACATCAAGCATATTTTTGTAACAAATCTCATTTTAATGGACTAATTTGAAACAAACTTGAGGTATTAGTGTTTCAAGAATTATGTTATCTCTAAAACTATAAGCTTGGTGATTGAAATTGAATTGGAAATTGCTAGCATCAAAAGCTTACGTTTGAAATAAGCCTGCATTCATCGCACCATGATAAGACACTGGGAAGGCTGTTCACACTGAAATGTCAGGGTTGTATCAGATTAAATAATATGTGATCATGTTCGGAGATTTCGTGCAAAGGAAGAACTACACCTTCCTGGAATTGTATCGACATGTGGAGGAGTGCTGATACACTTCAACATCCTATATAAATATGGAATAAACAAATAGAAGACTAGTCGATATTTCTGTAATAATAATTGCACAGCAAGTCGTAACGGAGGCATCTACCATTACCAAAAAAGGCGGCGAAAGGTTGCATGTTACGAATATTTGAAGGAATCTGATCTTTCAGGTGAATTGATGAAACGTCAAGAAGTTAAATAAGGGTAACCGTCGTTATTCGTGTTCACGACAGGTGTTTATCATTAAAGGACAAGAATCGGAAAGTGAATATATAATTATATATATATAGTTACTTAGAAAGTGTTGGTAATGGAGAAGTAAATTTAGATGTTTTTAGAGATAAATGTGAAATTGCAAAACCAAAAAATGACACGTGCATCATGTCTAGACTAAATCAAGGAAGTTCCTGGTTTGGAAGATGACATATGCATGTTGTTTATCTATTCAATATCACAAACGTGTGTAATACGATATGTTTACTAGGTTACTTTGGTATCAAAATATCTGAATAAATTTGAAAAGACACATGGAGAGTTATTTAAAGCTGTGAATAAAGGCCGTCTCAAGTATGTATCAACGCGAGATGTTTATTTTCTTAAATGTGTTAAGCAGCGTGTGAACATAGAGTTTGATAATACATGTCATCATCCACCTACGTCACAATCTTACAAAATGGTCGATAATTATTTAAAATGATACATCTAAGAGAAATTGTATTGTTTTTAATCACTCAAACGGTATATTGAGTAACTTCGTGTCAAATATGGTGTCGCCTCCTAATTGGTGCAAACACTACGGCTATTGGTGAAATATTTTTCCAGATTGTCATAGAAATGCACGATTTGCGTAGCCATGACAAGAGTTTCTAATTAACATATAAGTTCCGGGTATTTTAAAGTAAGTGTCCATGTGATCTTCAAAGCCGTTCTATCACACCCCCCTTGTTTGCATTATCACATGCCTTATATGCCTTATACGTATATGTTATAAAGTTGTAAACATGCAGTAGCAAACCTAATCTTGTACTGCATGTTGTTCCGATCAATTTAATCTAAGTTCAGCACTGAAATGTGTTTCTTACACGCGAATAAACATGGGTGCACTTTGTTCGGAAATATTAGTCATTAATTATTAGTCATTAGATTGTGCTATTTGCTTATCAGGTGCATTGGTTCGTACGCACCTTTGTTTTAGATAAACAACTATATGAAAGTTAATGTTTTCTGTGCTAGGGTATTGGAACTCATGTCAAGCTATACTTTGTATAATAATAGGGAGGGTACAATGTACAGGACGTAACGTGTAATGTGTTTGACGAAGTAATTTAAATATCATGGATGCGCCTGTGTAAGCATCGACGCCAAGCACATACATTCGTGGATGCAACGGCCACCTTATCTTATATGTTTTTGTTTTGGTTCCGCAAGTGACGAGTACGTATATCAGTGCAGAATAATTATGCTGTTATCGTAAACATTAAAATCTTTCCGAATTTGGATTACCTGGTTATTCAGAATAGTGTTCAAGAGGCGAGAGACCGTTCTGTCGCCAATCTTTGTAAATGTCCGTGAATGGCAACATTGGGAGATTTATTCTCACAGGTCTACTGTACACCCACTTAGCTAGCCTGTCTATTTGTATATCAAAGTTGGCAGATGCTAAATTGGGAACAAATCACGAGCTACGGCGGTGAATTACAAAATAAAAATAATGCACTTCAGATATTGATTAAATGATGTAACACTTAAACTGTATGTAGTAGAGTATACTTTGACGGGGAAATACTTTGATCTCTGCGCATTTTCCTCCGAGCATGTGGAGCATTATTTTGTGTCTTTATGCATGCAATATTAATAGATAAAAGATATATAATGGTCTTGCACTCAAAGACAGAATCTGATCTGTTTAGTAATCTATTTCAAAGATCAGCAACGATGTTCAACGTTTGTGTAAATAACGTTAAATAAATGAACGTGTATGTATTTGAATATTGTTTATTTCCCATCATCGTTGTACAAGAAAGCATCTGAGGATTACTGCCCTTGATATCCCGCTGATCGCTAAGGTTCCGTGGCAATAGCTTATTCTTCTAAGATGACTTTCAATGCCTATAGCAATGCTACACTTGGGGTTTCCGTTTTCCGTATAATGAGGCATACCGGTAATCTATACATATGAAAGGGTTGATTTTCATCTCTTGTGTCCCCAATTGGTTTTGACTATCATTGATGGACAAGCAAGGCCGTGTCTCTATAACACTGGTTTTGTTTCTTTCAAGTCTTGAGACCATAAGGTTTCTTGACACTGTTCGATGTCTATAACCTTATTATGTATTCAAATTGTTGAATTGAATTGATGTTATTTACATGTCAGCAGTTTTGTCATTCTGACATTGCCACTGAATCCTTATGTGCGATTATATTTTATGTCGTATAGCTCATAGTAACTTACTACCTCATTTATCGGTAGTTCGAATTGTACTTAACCAGTCTGGTTTCGGAAGTCGATGAAGTCGGTGAATACATGTCATCCGTCAGGTAATTATGAAAGCATGTTAAATTGAAAATGTCACCAGATGTGATTAATTTAATTATATATAGCATTGATTGACTTACTGGTATTTTGTGGTTATCATAGAAAATTCAAAAGAATTAATACGTATAATATGTGTGTTATCTGTCAAGGTTGAGATGAAATGTGATATAAAATATAAATTCGCATGATTAATGTATGGTTATTAAATATTTTAAAATGGTTGATGACATCGTATTAAGTTATAAGTCGTTTTATCTGAGTACAACTTAAATGTTTTACACTGAATTGTTAACATAATCGTAACATGTCGGGTTTTACAAAATTATTGATGTTTATTGACTAGATAGTTAAATCTACCCTTTGAAAAGCAATAGGTCACAGCTTTGCCACGTCAGGTAATTAATCAAATTTAATTAGTGCCATTAGTTAACCAATTAATTGACTACTTATGTGCACCTGTATTGCATGTTGCCTATAATCGGTCTGTTTTAGACGATTTGTATCTGCGTGTCATCCGTAAAGAGGGCAAACGTTCGATATTTTTGAATGCACAATTCGCCAGGAAGAATTTCGATTTAAAAATCCCGGAATGATTAATGTATTCCATGGCATGTTAAATGAACGCAAATCTGATAAATCGTAACCAAGTAGTCAATTGAAATAGATTTATAATCATCACACTATTCAAAGATGTCGTCGATTCAGGCAACAGCTCTTGGCATGTGTCGCTGTCAGCTTTGACGCTTTATGTCGGATTATATTCGCCTTCTGCAATGACTGTTCAGCCATATACGAAAGCCAGGCGAACGTACATGTTTTTGTATGAAATTAATCATCGCATGTGCATGGTCTAATTTCCAGAAGCTACTGTAAGGTTAAAGTTCAAAGGTTTGTCAAATTATAACGATAAGTGCAACTCGGACGATATTAATTTCTGATTACCTACCCAGTGGACTTTGAATTCTACACAGTCACCTTTATATTGTATATGAACCCTTCGGTAAATAATGGTGTATAATTACATGAGCTAGGAGGGTGTTGGTATTTATATAGTGCAACCTGGTATACCAACTAGATAGATTTTATAAGGGAGTATATTGCTTTGCGCATCTCGGTCCGTCTGTCTTTCGGTAGACTAAATGGTTTCCGTTCAATAACTCAAGAACGCCTGGATCTTCAAACTGTGCATGAGTCTTGGCAAAAGTAGATGGTCCCTATTGAATTAGATGTAGGCCAAAGGTCAATGTCACTGTCACAGTTTCCATTTTCGACATATAGGCTGCCATTGGGCATACGTGTTTTACAAACACCTCTTGTTATCTTAATGTTCGGTGTTCAATAAGTTAGTATAAATGTAATGTGGATCGCTGATGTATGAGCAATATTGTATGGTCACTAAAAGGGTATGCTCATATGAACAGATAAACAAGTCATATACCCTCAATTAATGTATACAGTTACCATAAGCGTTTACACCACAATAATGAGGAGCTCATGCCGAGAAATCAAACATCCCTATTATCACTCTATGATTCCACAATAATTCATAAAACCAGCATCTATACAGTAAAATTACTAAAATCCGCGCGATTAGATTTGTTTTCCTTGATTTCGCGGATGAATAATTTGGGGAAATTAAATCCCTTCAAAGATAAATTTCACATTTTGAAGTCACAAACTTAGAAATTCTCAAGTTACCATTTTATAGAAATCATCAAAATAACGATTTGACATAATTCACTGTTGCACGGTCACTTCGTCTGATGCTAAACTATACTCTTTTCTGCAATGTTGCACCAATTTAGTTTTTCATAACAAGTTTTTTTCTCATTCTAAATTCAGCATCTTGCTAATTTGGTATCCTAATATGCACATAAATATGTTATGAATGCCAAACGGAAACGTTTTGAGTATATATTTTATCTACTATTTCACCGCAGTAAAATGCTGTTTATGCACATTTTGCAGCATATGCTGCAAAGTTATGGCTGTAATTATTGTGAAATCATTTTACAAAAGTATCAGATCTTCATCTAAAATTGCGATGCACAATCGTTTCAAATTCTCCATGAAACCCATTTTATTTGCATCAGAGGCAGTTATGTGAAGTATAACTTGTAATGGGGAAATTACGTTAAGTGGTTCAAGAAACGCTTTCTCAAATTTGAAACTACATAATAGGTACAGTTCTCGCTTGATTAGGCGTAGAATGGTTTAGCTTTTTATGTGAACAGTTGATTTTGGAAAACTTCACTTACATGCAAAATAATTGGATAATGCATACATGCTTGATATTCACTTTGAAAACATATTTATGACACGCCTTCGAGACGGCTGTAAATTGAAACAGATTTACTGCAGTTGCTCGTATATGAAAAAATGTGCGATAAGTACGAAAGTCCGAAAGTTACATTAATTCAGTTTTTTATTTGGCTCTATTGGTCTGATTGGAGTTAATTTAGCCGCTAATTTATAAGGTTAAAAGATTGAATTTTTGAGATAGATATTTGGTTAGTAATTTAAAAGCTTAAATGTTAAATTTGTCATATTTCTCAATTTCAAATCGGGAATTTGTGACGTTGCAATCGCGAATTCCATATGTGGAAATCATGAATTCGGCAAGAATTCTTCTAGTTGATATGCATTCGTCGAGTTTAAATCGTGTATTCTTGATCTTCAAATAGTGATAAGGAAAGTTAGGGTTCTCATAGTATTCCTTACTTGTAGATACGATTTCTTATGTAACAGCTTACAAGTTGTTTCATGCCGATAAAATGTGCTGCTGGGTTTTTGCAATATCTTCGTTTGAAATAATGTAACTTGTGATTCTGCAAATAATTATTGTAATAAATTGATCGTGTTTTGGCTCACGAAAGCAAATAATGATGAAATAATGTTTGTTTTATTTTCTGGTAAATTAGGTTTTGCGGCTATTCATTGTACTCGAAATAGGATGTATTTTTGTTGCTGGAATAAAGGTTTTGTTTGATCGTAAATTTTGCACCTATTGACAGACACATAACATACATTTACAGTGCTTAAATAATACCACAGTAATAAATAAATGATCTCACGAGCCAATGGCCTCGAGAAATTGGAAGATACACAAACTCTATAGCCAAAATTCAGAAATGGATTAGAATAATTATATTGATGGAAATAATGTGAAAGAAACATGCGTAATTAGAAGTGTGTATCATTGTAATAACGAGAACTAGTGCAATGACTGCTATACTAAACTAAAAAAGTGTACGGTAAGTGTTGTACTGCAATGTATGCGGCCTTTTGACTACAAACCCAGGTAAACAATAATACATAATATTCTCTGGTATAATAAGTAGTTAACAAGGTAAATGATCGCATTGTTTCAGATCTGTAAAACGTTCTGCGAAATATCGTGAAGATAGCGAACAATTAATGCCTCGCAGACTTTCTGATTTCAAAGTACCCAATTCAACTATGCCTTTCCTCAAGTGCACTATCAATATTTCTTATGTACTACGATACTGTTTTCTGGGGATAGATGGAGTCTACGCCCTTACCTTCCCGTATATCAAACACATTGATTTCTTTAAAATTACTGCTTTTACTGCTTTTGTAGATGTACTAAACAGCCTTGAATGTAATGCTCTACTTGCTGAAATCTCATTACCGTCAATAAAAAATACAGTCATGTTGGTTCGACACTTATATATTTATGAGTCCATTGACATAAATGTAAGTTCAATGTCAACTTGTGATGTTGAAAGTTATTAGTTTTATTAGCTACCAATATAGTCTAATTATATTAACACAACACATCATATCAACATAACTGAATATTTGGTTTCTTTCTAAACTGAAGTGGGATTTACTTTTGGAGAGTTCTTTGAGGAATTATTTATAGCAAATTGTGCTAAAACACTAATCAAAACAGACCGATACTATAATGTGGAAATTGAAAGTGATATATCCATTATTCAACAGAAAAGGGTTATAATACATTAACGCCCAAATGTTGAAGACGGTGTTAATTTGACCGGACTATGCTTTTAACTTTAATGCTGTTTTCATGTCATGGTGCAAAAAGGTCTGCGACGGGGTATTGATAATTTGGAAAAGTTGCCATATGATGAGTTAATTAAGTGCATATTGGGCAGACGTGTCGAACGTCTGATATGGAATGATTTTATAGCTTATTCTGATACTGATTTATTACATGTCGAAACAAATTTTATCAATAAATTAATTACTATCTACAATTCATGTTTTATTACACCCATTACCACAACAAGGCTATTGATCTGTCTATACCGACCCTATGATTAAAGGAGACAATTCATTAGCCTTCTTTTTGCATGAAAGAATATTCCTTTGAACCCTTAAACATAGGTACATTTCGCTGAAAATTTAAACTTTACTTATGGAAAAACAAGCTTTTACAACTTCATTTGGGTCCATGTTTCATAAAAATAGGTTGACAAGTAGCATGTTCCATGTCGTTCATCAAGCATAATTTTAAAACATCTCAGTTTAATTGTCTAATTAGAAACAACTTTCAAGTTTGGGTATTAGAGTTACGAGAACTTAGTTATCTCTATAACTATGAGCTTGGTGATTGAAATTTATTTTGAAGTTGCTCGTATCAAAAGCTTACGTTTGAAATAATCCTGTTTTTATCGCATCATGATAAGACACTGGGAAGGCTGATCACACTGAAATGTCAGGTTTGTATCAGATTAAAGAATACCAAAATGTATGTGATCACATTTGCCGATTTCGTGCAAAGGAAGATCTACACGTTGCTTTAACTCTATCGTCAAGAAGAGAAAAATCCTTACGTTAGAGCAAAGGTTCTTGATTTGAATTTAGATATACAAAATATAATTATCTTTTGCTTGTTGTCCAGTGTACTACTGTCCCAGTTATAAGTATTCCAGGTAACTACTGGTTTGTCAAATGGCAGGATAATGTGACTTGTTAGTCGCCATAGGACTAACGAGTTCAGTTGTAGGTATGCTGTTGACCAGTAGTATGTCATTACTCAATAATAATAAAGAATGATCTCTATCGTGTTTTTATTTTGTTTTAAATAAATTATTCTTTGTAATATTATGGAAATTAATGAAAACCATTTCGAGCAGGCAACGACTGGAGTAGTCCCTTCTCAAATGATCCGCAGTTACTACATTATTGCGGACAACACTCGCAATTATTTGAAATATATGATACAGCGTTCATTGTGTTTGTAAAAACTGTGCGATATTATTATTGGATGATGAAGCGTTTGTTGTTGTCTTTACTTATATTGACTGTACACAGGTACGGGTATGTATACCTCTGAGTTAACGTTTTACACCGTAACCTTAATGCTCTTGATATTTATATGTATCCCTTCATCAGCGGTAACTTACATTGTATAGTTTACCCACATGTCAATTAGGCACTATCTCTAACGCCATTAGTAACCTGTCTATAAGAATAATATCAAAGACACTGAGCAGCATAGCTGTTAACTTTGTTCTGGTGTATTCATGTTTGACACTAGTTTAACCATGTGGAAGGTTTGTATGTTGATGTAAGAGCGAATTTAGAGCATCCCAGGGGCCACGCGAAACAACTTCGCTCGAAGTTATCATGCGTGAGAACATTCGCCTTGGAATGATAATTTAATTCACTATCCGATTCAAACATTTTCGTTACATCGTTTTAGTTTTAAAACGCGGATAAGTGTGGCCAAATACGTGGCAACAAAATAGGGTAACCGCAGTACTTGCGACCTTAAGGTAACGGTTATATATCTGTTTTGGCATTTGTTGTACTACGTGCCGTATTGTGTTGTTTGTCTAAGTAGTTCTTAGATATGTAAGATGAATTTCGCAAACTAGACAGCGCCTTAGTTCATATCAATAGGAAAACACGACATAAGAGATCGTTCGTATATTATCCCGTACAACATATGTGTTACAGGTCAACAGACTGGTCTGAAACAGTAAATAAATCATCAAGATTAAGTAAACTGGTCGTCTGAAGCATTATTAGGTACGAACTAATTAATCTACAGCGGCGGTCAATAAAGTGATCCAGTCTGGCAAACTAGATTTTGCCACGGTGACTTTATAAGTCTGGTGCAGTTTATTATAAAAGAAACACATTCATTTTCAACTTCAATCTGGTTTTGAATGCATATCAGATTCTCTTTTTTCATTGGGTACACAAGCACTTTGCATTTGACTGCACAACCCTCAAGATAAATAAATGCTGCACATGTCGTCCGCATATCACCTTTGCACTTGAATTGAGTGCAAACATTACCAATGATAATAGATGTAATAGTAGGGCAACTGTTACAAGTTTATTAATTCTCGGCTTACACAACATATTTCCAAGTATAGTTTTCTAAAAACATAAAAAGGTAATAGAAGATGGAATAGATACAGAAGTACTCGACTTAAACTTCATCATGATTTATACAGTTTATGAAGTATTTTAGCGTACTCATCAAAATGAAGCCTAGTTTATGGCCTGAATCGTATAACCTTAATCAAACTTGTTTTAATATAAAATAATACAATACAACATACTAAGATGTCTCATCAACCGGTTCGTTTGTCTGGGACCTGAGGCTTGAAGGTTTGACGGATAGTATCTAATTAATGGTTTATTTAATTAATTATTTTGTAATAATCTAAGTTCATGTATATAGATATCTTAGCTATTTTACTTAAACTGATCCAAATTAAAAAGGTATGACACATACTATAAAATACAATGTAATATAAATGGTAAATTAAATCATATTATAGCATGTTGATCATCTCTCGTACCAAGGGCGTGCTCAATATTGACATCCATTTTGATTTATGTCCGTTATTTCTATTGCGGGAACGTTAAGGTCACAGTTTTTGCTATTAGTGATTTCCGTGTTTGAAAAACCTATAAAACACTATGAACCTCCAACGGACAGTTCATTTGTGAAACATTAGATAATACCATCGATAATCATTGTCATCAACGCATGTTTCATGTTGATGACACAGCTACAAAAGTAGAGATAATGATGCAACGGTAAAATCAATCATGATTTCCCACCATTAGGTGGGTTGCAGTCCAGCCACATATTACTACACCCCACCATCTAAATAAGTCAACGACACAACTAAACAATGACCCGATTTTGTTCCTATTACACCTGCTCAATTCCTACTTATAATTTCCTCTGGTGTACATGTATTGTGCTATTTGATCTCTATTACGCATTATCAGCTGCGCTATTGTATATATGCATGTGCATAATTATGCATCAACTCTGTTCAGAACATGTTAGCTAATAACTTCGTGTTATATCCAATAAATGTAATGCTCATTTGTCCAGACGCACCACTTGGTGTAGCCGTTGGGGTCACCGGTTTGTATCACACACACTGGGTGAAGTTATATACGACTAACAAACTTCCGGCTTTGTTTTTAATTTCAGCAACCAAGTCCAGGTTATGTATGTGCATCAAATTCATAAAAGCCAGTGTATAGTCTAAAGCATTGAATAAATTGTTGCAGCTATGTCTAAGAAACATTAGTTTACATTCTTCAACAGTTATTTCTCTACAAGTTGTTTATTATGTGAAGGCACCAGACAACATGTAGTTACGAATTGCATAACGGATATGTCAATTTGTCTTAAAATACTCAGTTCATATGATTTATCGGACTGCTGTATAGGATTTCTTAAAAAAGTTCTATTTCCCAAATCAGTCTGTCAAAAAATGAATAATGTGCCGCGATCAACCAAATAAAATCAGACATTTGTATGTCAGAACTGTCAGGTACTTTAAAACCAGCGACTAGTGACTAAATCGTTCCCCAGAGTGACGCTAATGCTATTTCTCAAAGTAGAACTGCTTTTTCTAGCCTTGGATTTGTGTTTGTATTTTTATTTCTTTTTACAAAAAACTGCTGCTGCTTAAATGCTGCGAACATTGAACCGAACGATGATAACAAACGAGATGTTTGAAACAGAAATATTACTGCACGAAAAGCACAATAAATCTAGCACATTACACAACTGTACGTCACAACAGTTATAATGTCTTGCTATTCTTTTATATGTAAATTTGGAACTTTGATAATTGTTTATATATTTCTCTATGTAGTACAACCGTTACATTCTAGTAAGTGATGCGAGGGGAACCCTGTCGAACTAGAAGAGGAATCATTGTGTCACCGATATCATCATTGACTATCCTCTTGCATGCATACTGTACTCACAATCCAACGATCCCAAAAAGTACCGACCTATTTCTAATTGCTTAGTTCTAATAAGTACAAATCCAACATCCGTTTATTTTTATTTATTCTGTTGATAACTTTATTAACACTTTTTTGTATCGCTGACAGCAAAAACTACGTCTGTATCTTTTTACCGAAGACCTATATCTAACAAGTGTTTCTCTGAATAAGTTGCCTCAAGATGTGAGTTTGCTGTGTTAGTTATCTCTGCATATACATAACTTCTCAGGTAGTTGTATATTTACTATATGATGTATTTAGATTGATATTCTTGATATTTTTGATGTGTTTTATAAATGAGGATTGTACTTTTTCATAGCTTCGCTTCATAAATATGTCAAGTCAATTTCAACTATTAAAATAAGAACTGATCTAGTTCAACACTTATCGTAAATTATCGTAAAACAGCTTTTGTTACTCTCATTTACGAATAATGCACAAAGATAAAACGATTATTGTACAGCTATTTAAAGCATTATATTTGCGTGTCGCAGTTCATTAACAGAATGATCTCTTCCTTTTCCAGTGTAACCCCTTCCTAACCCTATAGGAGTCCCCCCTCTTTGACTTCCCACCCATTCCTCCCCAGTACGTCCCCTCCTATTTTTCCACCATACACCGTCCCTCTATCCATCTCTCTCCCAATACCTACCATACATCACTGCCCAATTTCATCATCATTTTTTTTACCCACCGCCCCTCTCAAATTTTATTAATCCCTTTTATCCCTATTGTTTTTTCTGCCCCGGCTGTTTTATCCCAATCAGACGCCACAATTATTACTCATGATTCGTTTACCCGTATCCTCCGAGATTACCAATTTGTTTAACATCTGAGTCATTGTCCGTTTCATTCAGATGCTTTAAAACTATCATCAGTGTACTTAGTTGTTATCTATAATCCTGACATGCTCGTCAGTAAACAGTAACTGATACAAGGTGTAAGATACATTGCTTACTGTTTGAGCTTACTGTTTGTTCGCTTGTAACTGATCTTCCGTACTGTTGGTTAATTTGTAACTGATATTACCTACTCTTTGTTGGCTTGTTAACCATTCATGTTTGATAGCGTCCAATTATGAAGCTTTCAGTGCGGTATAAATCATACGTATTTCATGTTCAGGATGAAATGTTTGATAATTTAGGGAAGCTAGACAGATATCTTGATCGAGTGCATACTACACGTATGTAAAAGAAACACACATGTTATGTTTTCCATTTTCTCAATAGCGTTACATGTTAGCATATAACTGTCCTCGAAGTCCGTTACACTTTACATATTTACATGCATGCCTGTAAACACATTACAATGTTTCGGTAGTCGGTTTCAAAACTTTCCTATTTTAAGTCCTCCAAATCGGAGGTACAAGTCAATGCAGTTTTTGAACTTAAGCAGATATACCTGGAAACATTAAGACTGATAGTCGTAGTACAGGAGGAAAATGGCCAAACTGACCAGTGAAGCATGTTACCCAATGGTGAGAACGTAACATGTGCGTTTCCTTATGCACTCAGTGTAGCTTAGACTCAATCATACATTATATAGCGTACAATAACATCCTTGTTATTTATAAGTATACCTTTGCATCCATAATGATTCAAAGTAAGCTCTTAGCTTAGCATCACATTTGATAATTGTATTCATCTTAATATACTAATTTTCAAAGTTTCTAACTTACTTAGATGCGAATGTTAAAAGTGAAACATTGTTTTATCTATAGCAACAAATGTAGGGCTTTGTTTTTATTAGCTAATCTATAAAACGAACGTTGCAACAATCTTTGGGGATACGATTGTGCAATCCTTTGCCAATTTAATAATGCTAGAAATAATAACACCTACTTCACAGTAGATTGATAAATTTCACGTTGCCAAATTCTAAATTACTTAGTGACTTGTCTTATTATTTCGAAGATTTGACATTTTAAGGCTTACATATTTTATCGCACCATGCTATTTGGTGGTATTTTGTTTAAGTACGTTTAAGGGCAAATCATTATGCATGTATCAGGAAAAGATAATAATAATACAAAATATATGATAGCTTATTGGCAAAATACCTTGTGTCACCGATATCATCCTTGACATCCTCTTGCATTCATACTGTACTCACAATCTAGTATTTTAATATATTCAATATAATGGTTAACAAACTCCAATGAATTTTCCAATGTTTAGATTATATAAGTCTTCTTCAGGGAAACAAATAGTTATATGTTCAAGATAAATGCATCCTCCATTTGCAGTTCCGATAGCATCTGCTGTGTTTCAATGGCAACTTATGCGAAGAGGCCATTCACATCTTTGGTTTCGGTAATGATGCCATCACTAAAATATATGTAAAACACCGCATATGTTGTTTACTCGAATCAAATGTTTAGGTCTATGTCATAATTGTTACATCAATAGATGGAAGTATAGATGTTATCTGAAATTATTATGGAGGGTGTAGTTGTCCTGATATGTTCCTTTTACCATTCTGTTAATGTTATGTTTTAAATCATATAGAGGCTAGAATCTCCACAGCTCTCCACTGCTCTACTTGAAATTTTCTATAGTAATACAAAGCATTTGTATCGTTATCGGATATCAGGTTGTTGATAGCGTTTCCATAGCTTCCGACAATTCCAAACGTTTTGCGATATTCACATACATCCATTCACCTCACTGTTTATCATGTCGTTTTATCAGGGATTAATTGTGATCCCGTTTTATTAAGTTCGAAAACAGCAAATGGACGCGTCATTGTTCGGTCGGCTATCTCAGTTTATCTTGGTCATAAAAATATATGGTCGGGTAAGAGCCTTACATACGAAGATAATTCAAAATTAATGCCATTGGTGCTATTATAACGAACGTACGTAGATGATGCATGATAACGATAATACAGAACAACATGTTATCGAGATATCGCTTATCCAATACAGTAGGGAAACCAATAACAATAACAGCAGTTTCACCAGTACAGGATGTCAAACAGTTACCGGCTAAATTGAGGAATAATAAACATGACGACCGAGTAATGTTCCAGATGGTCTATTCCATGGTGTTCATTTCAATTACCATTTACTCTCCACTGAATCCCCTTTTTGTTGCGACGTTGTTTTCGTTTGTCTACTTATCATAGTCATGTTATAATCTACCTTGGGATATGTACCCTACTGTGTATAAATTAATCAACTTTCGATTCTCTCAATAGGTAATACACGTTTATTGTATACGAGTAGTCTCCAAATTAATAATGCATTCATCTGAAGTCGCATGTTTTTGCGCGCAATAAGTCATAGAAGTTGAAATGTATTTTCTCCGAAAAAGTCATTCAATGGTCCGAAGTTTCATGTGATTTTGCTCATTGCTCATTCAAGTTGAATTATATTGTCTCACAATAAATCATACAGTGATGCGTTAAACTATTGTCCAGTTTACTTTACATTGTAAACATCACCCATACCATGCACCGTACGTATTTCCTGTTTTAATAATGGACTATGCTGGTTATTCTATTTCTGTTTTCATACAATGGTGTAAAAAGGTATGCGACTGGGTATTGATATTTGAATTAGTTGACATTTGATGTGTTACTTAAGTGCATATTGGGCAGACATGCCGTACGTCTGATCGGGAATGATTATATAGCTTATTCTGATACTGATTTATTATATGTCGATTGGTGTGAAACAGAAACAAATTTTACCAATAGATTAATTACTATCTACAACTCATGTCTGATTATATCCATTGCCACAAGGCTATTGGTCCCTACGATTAAAGAATAAACTTATCATCCTTCTCTTTTCCATATCACTTCGAACCCTCAAACATAGGTGCATTTTACTGAAGCGTCTTATGATACATGTTTCAAATATGTATCAGTATTATAAGATCGTAAGTAGTAGTTATGACCTTCTCATTCTAACTCAGCGATATATGAATCTACCTAGTCGTTAGCTAACTACTAGACTATGAATGAACTGATGCAGGCACAATATTACTACAGTGTCTCTGGCTGATGTAAGATATGATATTTATTAATTAGCGTAATGACATCAAGCATAATTTTTAACAAATCTCGTTTTTAATGGACTAATTTGAAACATCCTTGGGGTATTAGTGTTACGAGAACTTAGTTATCTCTAAAACTATGAGCTTGGTGATTGCAATTGAATTGGAAATTGCTAGTATTACAAGCTCACGTTTGAAATAATCCTGTATTGATCGCATCATGGTAAGACGCTGGAAATGTCAGGGGTGTATCAGACTTAAAAATGTGTGATCGCGTTTGCAGATTTCGTGCAAAGGAAGAACTTCACCTTGCTTGAACTCTCTCGAAATGTCGAGAGAAAAGTCTTCGTTAGAGCATATAGGTCACAAATGCTCTACTGTTGTATGTACTTACCATGTGCTTGTCGTTCCGTAACTACTGGTTTGTCAGATGTCAGGATAATGTGCCTTGTTAGTCCCCATACGACTGACATAATGTTGACAACTGGGCTTAAAAATAGTGCACGCTCTTGTTTTATTTCGTTAGTTTTTAAACATAAAATTAAATAGAATATTAACTACAATTTTAGATTGACTCAAGACTGTTCAGTTTTCCCTTCTAAACAAATATACAATTACTACACTTTTGTGGACAGCCATCGTTATACTTTTGAAATAAATTATACCTAGTGCATTTTTGTTAGTTAAACCCTTAGAGTCATACTTTTCCGCCTCCACTAAATCTTACACCATTATACTCTAGATATAGGACAGCATATGTTACACTCGTATGTATGTCTTTGACTACACGTTTCACACCATATTAACCTTCTTGCCCTTCATACTTATATTTATCCATTCATCAGTGGTAACTCACATGGTATAATTTACCTACATGTCAATTAAGCACTATCTCTAACGCCATTAAAAATCCGTAAGGTATCATTTAGTCAAGTAGTTTGCAATTAATACATCAATGTCTATTAGTAATATGTCTATTAGTATAATATCTAAGACGATGAACATCATAGCTGTTGATTTTGTTCTGCGTATTCATCTTTGACAAAAGTAATAAGTACAAATAGAGGACACGGACGCAGAATGTTTTTATGTTGATGTAAGAGCGAATTTAAAGCATGACAAGGGGCCACGCGAAGATCGTTCGTATATTACCAACTACAACATATGTGTTACAGGTCAACAAACGTCTGATGCGAAACGGTTCAATACATCATCAAGATTAAGTAAACTGTTCGTCTGAAGCATTATTAGGTACGAACTAATTAAGCTTAGCGGCGGTCAATAAAGTGATCCAGTCTGACAAACTAGATTTTGTCTTGGTGACAGTTTATAATGATTGAGAATTTGAGACACATTTGGGACTTCAATCTGGTTTTGAATGCATACCAGATTCTCGTTTTTCATTCGGTACACAAGCATTTTGCATTTAACTACACAACCCCTTCTTATTTGTGTGTTCACGACAAATAAATGCAGTCCTTAGCACTTGAATTTAGCTCAAACATAGGCAATGATAATAGATGTAATAGTAGGGGGTCCTGTCGCAAGTCTATTACGCCTCGGCTTACATAAAATTTGTCCAATTATGGTTTTTCGGACAACATAAAGGCAATAGAAAACGGACAGGGTTTTATTGATTTTGAAGTGACCAAAAGTATGAAATGGAACGCAACCCACAGCAAGCCACATCATGTTGTTAACATTGTATGAAGTATTTGGGTATACTAATCAAATTGTAGCCTAGTTATGGCCTGAATCGTAGAATCTTAATCAAACTTGTTTTAACATTAAATAATATAATACAAAATACCAAGATGTCTCATCAACCGGTCCGTCTGTCTGGTACCTTAGGCTTAAAGGTTTGACGAATTTTAAATTATGACACATAGATTCTACTTTAAAATACAATGTTAAATAAATGGTAAATTAAATCATATTCTAGCATTTTAATCATCTCTCGTACCAAGGGCGTGCTTTATATTGACATCCATTGTGATTTATGTTCATTATTTCTTTTGCGTGAAATGTTAGGTCACAGTTTTTGCTATTAGTGATTTCCATGTTTGAAATATCTATAAAACATTATGAACCACTACGAACCTCCCACGGACAGTTTTGTTGTGAAACATTAGATAATACCATCGATAATCATTGTCATCAACGAATGTTTCATGTTGATGACACAACTAGAAAAGTACAGATAATAATGCAACGGTATAATCAATCATGGTATTCCACAATCAGTTGGGTTGCAGTCCAGCCACATATCATTACACCCCACCATCTAGATAAGTCAACGACACTACTAAACAATGACCCGATATTTTTCCTATTACACCAGCTCAATTTCTACTTATTATTTTCTCTGGTGTACATGTATTGTGATATTTGATCTATATCATGCATTATCAGCTGCGCTATTGTATGTATACATGTGCATAATTAAGCATAAACTCTGTTCAGAACGTACTACCTAATAATTTCGTGTTATATCCGATAAATGTAATACTCATTTGTCCAGACACGCCACTTGGTGTCGCCGTTGGGGTCACCGGTTCGTACCTCACCCATTGGGTGAAGGTTTATATACCACTAACACATTTCTGGCTTTGTTTTTCATTTCAGCAACAAACTCCAGGTTATGTATGTGTATCAAATTCATTAAAGCCAGTTAGAAGTAATTGTTACGTCTATAACAGAAAAAATATTTTACATTCTTCAACAGTTAGTTCTCTTCAAGTAGTGTATTTCGTGAAGGCACTAGACAACATGTAGTTACAAATTGCATAACGGATATGTCAATTTGTCTTAAAATACTCAGTTCATATGATTTATCGGACTGCTGTATAGGATTTCTTAAAATAGTTCTATTTCCCAAATCAGTTTGTCAAAAAATAAATAATGTGCCGTGATCAACCAAATAAAATCAGACAATTGTAAGCTAGAACTGTCAGGTACATGAAAACCACCGACTAGTGACTAAATCGTTCCCCATTGTAAAGCTAATGCTTTTTCTCAAAGTAGAACTGCTTTTTCTAGCCTTGGATTGGCGCGTTTGTATTTTTATTTCTATTTACAAACACTGCTGCTGCTTAAATGTTGCGAACATTGAACCCAGCGATAATAACAAACGAGATGTTTGAAACAGAAATATTACAGCACGAAAAGCACAATAAATCTAGCACATTACACAACTGTACGTCACAACAGTTATAATGTCATGCTATTCTCTTATTATGTAAATTTGGAACTTTGATAATTGTTTATATATTTCTCTATGTAGTACAACCGTAACATTCTAGTAGGTGATGCGAGGGGAACCCTGTCGAACTAGAAGAGTAATCATTGTGTCACCGATATCATCCTTGACTATCCTCTTGCATGCATACTGTACTCACAATCCAACGATCCCAAAAATTACCGACCTATTTCTGAATTGCTTAGTTCTAATAAGCACAATCCAAGATTATCATCCGTTTATTTTTATTTATTCTATTGATAACTTTATCAACACTTTTTTGTATCGCTGACAGCAAAAACTACGTCTGTATCTTTTTACCGAAGACCTATATCTAACAAGTGTTTCTCCGAATGAGTTACCTCAAGATGTGAGTTTGCTGTGTTAGTTATCTCTGCATATACATAACTTGTCAGATAGTTGTATATTTACTATATAATGTATTTAGATTGATATTCTTGATATTTTTGATGTGTTTTATCAATGAGGATTGTACTTTTTCATAGCTTTGTTTCATAAATCTGTCAAGTCAATTTCAACTATCAAAATAAGAAATGATCTAGTTCAACACTTAT